>JAMPIV010022302.1:457500-1000052 GCA_024509875.1 Oreohelix idahoensis
ATAAAATTGAATGAAGTATATGTGGCCTCTTCGATCTGCATGTTCGAGTATTTTGATGTGTGATTATGGTTAACACTGATACTTCTCACTTTTTTTTAGCTGGTTGCCTGTTCATTGTCCAGTCTAGGAGTATCTGTAATTGTAAGGACAACAGTGCTGAGTGAGTAATTGTAAAGTATGGGAATTTTATTATAATAGAAATGTAAAATGTGTTACAGTTTGTAACATTCTTGTGCCATATCATGAATTTCGCAATAAGAAAATTGAAAAAGAAGCAATTTTAAAATAAACATTTAATATGATTGCTACTTGAATTCACATAATAAAGATATATTTTGTCTTAATAGTTTGTTGTTTTCTTTTTTGAGTTTCCTATTTTGCAGTAAGGGGATAACCATAATATTTTCAGTGCTTAGGATCCTGGAAACTAAACTACAGCTGGTAAATAGTATATTTTTACCATCCAAATGGTCGCATCCCGAAAGATATCTGCTGCGGACAACTGGCAGATGGCAAAAGAACAGCTGAGGTTCAAAGATGTGTGCAAGAGAGACATGAAAGCGCTGGGAGGATGAAGCTGCCGATCGCACCAAGTGGCGATGGTCTCTATGGCGCCGCCTCAGACTGGGCGAAAAGAAGCTCTCATGGCAAGCAGGAGAGAGGAGAAAACGTCAAAAGGAAACCAGGAAAATAAGCAGCTGAGGTCTGTCACCTCAGGGGCGCATTACCATAGTCAGTTATGACTGAAGGGGCTATTATTATTTATACCAACTATTTACTATCAGTATCAAACACATGGTCCCAGATCGAAGCACAGGAGGGGCAAATCACACCCTGTGACATGAGTTGCTGAAGAAAAGCCATAAAGGTTACCAGGAGAGGCAGAATGAGAAATGATGGTGAAGAGTGAAGAATTGTAGGAACTACATCCTACATCAAATATGTGGACAAACAGATAATTAATCGATCTGGCCATCACATGTTATACCATCATGCCCTGCTGCTTTGCCCATCTTGATTTTCTCTAGTGCTGCCTTCAGTTTTTCCATCTTTATGTCATCTTCTGTGATAAACGAGCGCAAAGGCCTTATTGCTCTATCTTTTCCTACATCTTTCGTATTGTATTTTCTCCGACATTTGCTCTTTCATGCAACATTTGCGATCCATATTTGCTATTTCATCGTTGTGATTACTCGCAACCGGTATCTAGAGAACCACATTTGCTCTTTCATCGGGGGAAATAAAATCCTTTGATTGAGTCCACATGCCCGACATTATCGTTTGAAGCCCACATTGCATCGTGATAAATCAGGTAAAAACACATATGGTCATCCGAATCAAACATGGGCATGCGGTAATTTCTGTGACACCACATTGGACGCCCAGATTGGCCAGGGGAAAACGTCTCACCGCGGTTCAGACAAGCGTTGGTTTACCACATTGGATGCCCAGCTTGGCCAGGTGACTTCCAGAAATATATAATACCGCATAATCTACTAGAGTGTAGAAGTCCAGTTTTTTACCTTGTGTGGAAGAGATTAAACCCAAAAACGCATAGCCTAATACACGTGTTTCAGAGTGGATGATAATTCAGTTCTGTGATTAATTGTGTTCTTAAAGGATTTTGCGAAGGGAAAAGAAGGTTAGTAGATCTTATACTTATTAATACATTTTCTTATTTTTGTTTATTTTAACCTCACAGCTAAAATGTGCGAAAGATAAAGTTTCAAATAATTCTTGGCATAACTGATTAATAAAATCAGAAGATTTTCCTAGAAGATGATAGGATGATAGGAGGTAATTAATATTTCATATTTCACCTTTATCATCATCACAGTCTCCCATGCGCACACACTCTCATGCACAAGATATTTAACATCATTAGAATTGAACTCAGAGAGAGAGAGAGAGATGAATAATGAGCAATAGTTTAAATGCAAGTCAACCAGTGATGTTAAATGTGAAAAACTTACGAAGACTTTTGTGTGTCTTCAGTTCATCAGAAGTCTGAGTCTACACGCAACGTGTCTGACGTCTAACCAGAAATAAGTTATCAAAAACGGACATTTGGCTAGCAGAATTCGCCATAGGACATCTTTCATTCCTCAATTGAAAAGGAATATTGTCTCACCCACAAGTCATAAGGTGGACGCAGCATTTTTCGTCACCATATACTGCTTGCTCACAAGTTCAATACATCGTTATCACAAGTTCAATACAGAGTCATCATAAATTCAAATCACTCGAAAGATCATTATTATCTGAAGTCAAGCAAAAGAGCTCAAAAGAGGAATCGCATATTTATACCACGTGCAACACACTCTTAAGCGCATTTTATGAAGCAGACTCGAAAGTATATGAATCACGACTACATACGCAAGATTATGAGTCTACATATCACTAACATTTCGTGAAGATATCCAGTCTGACCAGTACCGTCGGGAGATTAGACAACAGACCTTTTGTTCATATGACAACTATTAACTGTTGATCAACACTACAGAGATATACTCAAACAGTGAAGGAATATACATAGATATCTCGTCAGCGTTCTCCGTACGACAACAGTATTCATCAGAACGTCCTCAGCTTAGAGATACCCCACTCGACATAACGTATAACAACTTGGGACATTTTATGCATACATGTGAATCCTCATATCTAGGAGAAGCATTTAGAGACACATGGACTGTGTAGAGTACTCACCATTTTGGTAACACGTATCATATCACATCATCATTTCACTTTACACCAGTTCATTCTTAATTAACTATTACTTAATTAACTGTAATTTTATTATCTCATCTGTGTGTTTTGTGTGAATCGTCTTTCACCATCATCACGTTCTAACCATTACTAACCCTATATGTGTGGATATTTCATTAATAAACCCAACGATCGGTTGATCATTATCAAGAGTTTGTTAATGTATCACTCGTGCTGTCGGTGTTACATATTCACCTATAGGAACCTTTCTCTACTCAGATGAGGTTGGGGGCTTTTTCTTTACGGGATCTAAGGGCAGAAGCTAAGGTCGTGGGGAAACAGAACTCTTTCCATAATTAATTAGAAAACACTGTCTAGTGGAAAGCATTCGCATTCCTGTCTTCTTGTCCCTATCTCGAATAGGTCTTTATTCTTTCTTAACGAGCCAATTTCTAGAGACCTTATATCTATATCTCATAGACTATTCCTGGCAAAAACTACTGTTGTAGTTGCCCCAGTACTCACCACACGACAATTGTGGACTCGTCTTGGGATTAGTGAACCCGGACTTAGAAGTGTGATAAATCACATTTTCATCCCTGCCATACAATTGCGATAATTGCAAAATTGGTTGGCATTTCGAGGGATTACCTTCTAGACTGACTCTTACTATAATTTGTCTATTTCATATGGGGGATAATTTATATCTCTAAAGCACGAGTGATACTTTTTAAATTGAGTATCAAATGGACAGAGTAAGCACTTTTTGAGAACAGAAGATACTGTAAGGAACTGATTTTAAAAAATCTTTTTCTGTAACTGCTGGGAAAATTTTTATCATAAATATTTAGCAAATTTTTCATAGAAAACTTCGAGATAATCTGTTATATAATTTTCAGAATATGCTGAGTGAGTGATTATTTTTAAAGAACTTTTTGAACTTGATTACTAATTTAAACCTAGAAGGTTTTAAGAGATAATTACTTGTGCGAGTCAAACAATTTGCTTGGAGGTCACTGCCAATTTTTCCCTTCGTGAACCCATACTGCATATCATGGCAGATGCCGCAAAAATTAGAACTAGTTTAATGGAGGCAGGGCGTGAATACGGGTTAAGTGGAAAAGATCTGATGAAATTTGTGAGTGAGGAGACTGATAAACTCCATGCAAGAGAGATGGAAGTGCAGAAACTTGCAATGGAGAAGGAGAAGGCCGCAGCAGAAGCAGCGGAGCGGAAAGCCGCAGCAGAAGCAGCAGAGAGGAAAGCCGCAGCAGAAACAGCGGAGCGGAAAGAAGCAGCAGAGCATGCACTTAACATGAAGCAACTGGAAATCCAGGGACAGACCAATCAGATAGAGCTGGCAAAAAGTGCAGCGGCTTCCAACTTTGATGGAGGGCACTCACCCCGCTCAGATGGTGTGCCTACTTCGCAACCTGCACCACCCAATGCCATGAACTTTCCGCTGGAACCTTTTTCAGAAAGGAACGATACCATGGACGCCTTTTTAGACCGCTTCGAACGCTTTGCAACAGGGTTTGGACTTGAAAAACGGAAGTGGAACTTGAAACTTTCCCAGGGCCTAAGAGGAGCCGCCTACGAAGTTTTTAATAAACTTCCGGCCGGAGAGCAAGATGACTATCAGGCATTGAAAAAAGCTCTCTTGGTGAGGTACGAGCTTCATTCAGAGGCTTACCGGAAAAAATTTCGAGGTTCTAGGAAGGAGGTCGGAGAGACTTTCTCACAGTTCGCAGCCCGTATTGAAGACTACTTAGTGAAGTGGTGTACACTGGGAAACTTTACCGAGAACTATGACGGGTTGAAAGAGCTGATTGTGATAGAGCAACTAAAAGAGTCTATGTCGGTGGAAATGCGTAGATTTCTCACTGAAAACGGCGCTGACCGGTTAGAAAATATTCTTACACTGGCAGAGCGATTCCAAAATGCTCTCATGGAGTCTCAAGGAGCCAGAAAGAAGTTTTCGGATCAGGCGCCAAAGCAACCTGCTCGCTCCCAACCAGACCAACAAAGCAAAGGACCACACATCTCGCATAAACAGCACGCAAAACAAGATAACTACAAAGAGCAAAACAAGAAAAATGCTGCGCCACACCAGAGACAGGGAGATAAATGGTGCAAGTACTGTCGCTTGAACAATCACAACACTAATGAGTGCAAGCGCAGACCTCCTCCCCAACATGCTGCCTGTCTGCAGACAAAATCGTCACCCCGGAAGGAGCAGAGGACCGGAAACGTTTCTCATCCTCCCGTCATCGAATCAGTCCTCGTAAACGGACAATCTGTGGAGTGCCTTTATGACACAGGACTTGCTTTCGATGCGGTGGTCAGGGCATCTCTTGTCACCCCTGACCAAATAACAGAAGAGAGTGTCGACATCCAAGGTCCGACGAAGGATGTTGCACCCATGACACTGCCAATTGCACTTATCAGAGTGGAATCTCGTTATGTGACAGGAGAGATTCGTGCAGCTATCATGGAAGAACCAATCTACTCTTTAATCTTGGGATGTAGATATGTGTTCCTTGGAGAACCTACTCAACCACTAGTCATGGCGGCCGTACAGACTAGAGGACAGTCAAAAAAAGACGCAGAGCAGGAAACTCCTACCAATATCCTCCCCGAGGAATTGAAGAGGGCCCAAATGGAAGATTCCACACTGGCGCCCTGTTTTAAAAAATTACCTAGGACACACAACCCACCTACCAAGGGAGACTTCTTTATGAAAAATGGATTGATGTATCGCCGAGCTGGAAATGAAGGACAGGAACACAACCAATTAGTAGTTCCTGCAACCTATAGGAACCAGGTGCTTGAGATGGGCCACTCTATCCCATTTAGTGGACACATGGGAATGAGCGCCACGACTCAAAGGATCGCCTGCCACTATTATTGGCCAGGGATCACCGGCGACATTGAACGTTTCGTCAAGTCTTGTCCTCAGTGCCAGAAAGTTGCACCAAAACACTGGACGGCACCCGCGACCCTTGGGGAGATGCCAATCTTGGGCACCCCATTTGAAAGAGTGGCCGTGGATATAATTGGACCTCTGCTGAGAACTAAGAAGAGGAACTCCCATATCCTTACCTTAGTGGACACCTGTTCCATGTGGGGCGAAGCCATAGCCATGCCAGCATGCGACTCAGTGCATGTAGCTGACGCTTTACTGAATATCTTTACTAGATTGGGCTTCCCGCATGAAATTCTCACAGACAACGGGTCACAATTTAGAGGCAAGTTGACAGAGGAGGTGCTTAGAATATTCAAGACTAGGCATATCCATACTTCGCCCTATCACCCCCAAAGTAACGGGCAAGTAGAGCGGTTTAACGGGACGCTCACCTCTATTCTTCGGAAGTTGGCACAGGAGAAGCCAGAAACTTGGGATCAGTATCTTCCTGCCGCATTATTTGCTTATAGGGAAGTACCGCATGCGTCAACTGGAGTTCCTCCGGCCACATTACTCTTCGGAAGACCTATTAAAGGTCCATTAGAAGCATTACTAAGAACATGGACAGATGCCAAGGCAGACGACACTGTCACATCAGCCTTCCAGTACGTCACAGACTTGAAACAACGCCTGAAGACTGGCTGGGAATTAGCCACAGCGAAAGTACGGGAGGCTAGGCGGAAACATGCCAAATATTACAATCGCAATGCGAAGGACCGAGAACTAGCAGTAGGAGAGAAGGTGCTACTTCTTCTGCCAAGTAGCAGTAATAAATTGCAGATTTGCTGGAGGGGACCCTACAAAGTGGCGGAAAAGATTTCTCGCACCAACTATAAAATCGCCGTGAACGGAAAGCAGAAAATTTACCACTTAAATCTGCTTAAGAAGTTTTACGAGCGAGCCCCTGCCGAACCAGCGCACCTCATGACTATGGCCATTGCTATGCAAATGGAAGAAGAGCCATTATCATCCGTAGAGTACCCGGTGATACAGGAGGAATCACATTTAGATGTGAAAATAAGCTCCACCTTAACGGAAGCCCAGCAAGAAAAAGTAAGGAGATTGATGGAAAACCACGCCGACTCTCTGACAGACAAACCGGGCCGGACAAACCTGATGGAGTTTGACATGGAAGTCACGGATCCTACGCCTGTCCGAATGAGAACCTATCCGATTCCGTATGCCAAGGCGACGGCATTAAAGCAAGAAATTGATTACTTACTTAAGGAAGGCATAATTTCGAAGTCGGAGTCCCCTTACAGTGCGGGAGTGGTGCTGTTACGCAAACCCAGTGGAGAACACCGCCTGTGCATCGACTACCGACAGCTGAATGCGTTAACACAGTTCCAGCCAGAACCGTTACCGGACCAGAACCAGCTATTTACTAAGCTGAGCAGGTCTCGCTATTTTTCAAAGATCGACCTCAGTAAAGGGTACTATCAAATACCGGTAAAAGCTGAGGTGAGGAACCTGTTAGCCTTCAGTACTCCAGATGGACACTTCGAGTTTAATGTGATGCCATTTGGACTGAACAATGCTCCTAGTGTCTTCACAAGGATGATGCGAAAGTTATTGGATCCTTTGAATCATTCCGCCATCAGCAATTTTATGGATGATATCCTAGTAGCTACTGAATCGTTTGAAGAACATATATCAGCGCTATCCTTGCTGTTTAACAGACTCAGAGAAGCGGGACTAACCGCCCGCCCAACCAAATGTCAAATTGGGTGTGAACAGCTAGAGTTCCTAGGACATACTATATCCCATGGGACCATGTTCCCCGAGACTCAAAACGTTGAGAAGCTGAGAAATGCACCGAGACCGTCCACTAAAAGGGATGTCCGGTCATTTGTATCTCTCTGTGGATTCTACCAGAGATATATAAAGGATTTTAATAGCCTCTGTGCGCCGCTTACATCGCTAACCAAGAAAGGAAACCCAGATAAAGTGACATGGTCAGCAGAATGTGAACATGCATATGCACTCTTAAAAGAGAAACTCACCACAAAACCTATTTTACGGCTTCCGGATTTAACTAGAAAATTCATCTTGCGCACAGATGCCAGTAACATTGGAATCGGGGCTACATTACTACAGCCAGATGACAGAAGCCCACCAAATCTATTTCCGGTCGCATATGCGAGTCGGAAGTTAAACCGAGCAGAACAAAACTATTCCACAATCGAAAAGGAATGTTTGTCCCTCGTCTGGGGAATACAAAAATTTCAAGCATACCTGTACGGAAGGAAATTTACAATCCAGAGTGATCACCAACCTCTGACCTTCCTCGCCAATTCAAAGAATTTGAATGCTAGACTGATGAGGTGGTCGCTTGTTCTACAACCTTACACGTTCCAAGTGGACTATATCCAAGGAAAACATAACGTAGGAGCGGATTTTTTAAGCCGTCATCCTATGAGGCAGGACGGAGAGCACAAACAAGTAGAGGAAAGGGTGGAAACCGAAGAGAAAAACGAAGATGAGGAAAATGATTAAGGAATCCCGAGCAAGAAGGCTTAGCTCTCCTGAGTACGATTGACATCACACTTGAGGAGGGGCTATTGTGATAAACGAGCGCAAAGGCCTTATTGCTCTATCTTTTCCTACATCTTTCGTATTGTATTTTCTCCGACATTTGCTCTTTCATGCAACATTTGCGATCCATATTTGCTATTTCATCGTTGTGATTACTCGCAACCGGTATCTAGAGAACCACATTTGCTCTTTCATCGGGGGAAATAAAATCCTTTGATTGAGTCCACATGCCCGACATTATCGTGTGAAGCCCACATTGCATCGTGATAAATCAGGTAAAAACACATATGGTCATCCGAATCAAACATAGGCATGCGGTAATTTCTGTGACACCACATTGGACGCCCAGATTGGCCAGGGGAAAACGTCTCACAGCGGTTCAGACAAGCGTTGGTTTACCACATTGGATGCCCAGCTTGGCCAGGTGACTTCCAGAAATATATAATACCGCATAATCTACTAGAGTGTAGAAGTCCAGTTTTTTACCTTGTGAGGAAGAGATTAAACCCAAAAACGCATAGCCTAATACACGTGTTTATTCAGAGTGGATGATAATTCAGTTCTGTGATTAATTGTGTTCTTAAAGGATTTTGCGAAGGGAAAAGAAGGTTAGTAGATCTTATACTTATTAATACATTTTCTTATTTTTGTTTATTTTAACCTCACAGCTAAAATGTGCGAAAGATAAAGTTTCAAATAATTCTTGGCATAACTGATTAATAAAATCAGAAGATTTTCCTAGAAGATGATAGGATGATAGGAGGTAATTAATAGTTCATATTTCACCTTTATCATCATCACAGTCTCCCATGCGCACACACTCTCATGCACAAGATATTTAACATCATTAGAATTGAACTCAGAGAGAGAGAGAGAGATGAATAATGAGCAATAGTTTAAATGCAAGTCAACCAGTGATGTTAAATGTGAAAAACTTACGAAGACTTTTGTGTGTCTTCAGTTCATCAGAAGTCTGAGTCTACACGCAACGTGTCTGACGTCTAACCAGAAATAAGTTATCAAAAACGGACATTTGGCTAGCAGAATTCGCCATAGGACATCTTTCATTCCTCAATTGAAAAGGAATATTGTCTCACCCACAAGTCATAAGGTGGACGCAGCATTTTTCGTCACCATATACTGCTTGCTCACAAGTTCAATACATCGTTATCACAAGTTCAATACAGAGTCATCATAAATTCAAATCACTCGAAAGATCATTATTATCTGAAGTCAAGCAAAAGAGCTCAAAAGAGGAATCGCATATTTATACCACGTGCAACACACTCTTAAGCGCATTTTATGAAGCAGACTCGAAAGTATATGAATCACGACTACATACGCAAGATTATGAGTCTACATATCACTAACATTTCGTGAAGATATCCAGTCTGACCAGTACCGTCGGGAGATTAGACAACAGACTTTTTGTTCATATGACAACTATTAACTGTTGATCAACACTACAGAGATATACTCAAACAGTGAAGGAATATACATAGATATCTCGTCAGCGTTCTCCGTACGACAACAGTATTCATCAGAACGTCCTCAGCTTAGAGATACCCCACTCGACATAACGTATAACAACTTGGGACATTTTATGCATACATGTGAATCCTCATATCTAGGAGAAGCATTTAGAGACACATGGACTGTGTAGAGTACTCACCATTTTGGTAACACGTATCATATCACATCATCATTTCACTTTACACCAGTTCATTCTTAATTAACTATTACTTAATTAACTGTAATTGTATTATCTCATCTGTGTGTTTTGTGTGAATCGTCTTTCACCATCATCACGTTCTAACCATTACTAACCCTATATGTGTGGATATTTCATTAATAAACCCAACGATTGGTTGATCATTATCAAGAGTTTGTTAATGTATCACTCGTGCTGTCGGTGTTACATATTCACCTATAGGAACCTTTCACTACTCAGATGAGGTTGGGGGCTTTTTCTTTACGGGATCTAAGGGCAGAAGCTAAGGTCGTGGGGAAACAGAACTCTTTCCATAATTAATTAGAAAACACTGTCTAGTGGAAAGCATTCGCATTCCTGTCTTCTTGTCCCTATCTCGAATAGGTCTTTATTATTTCTTAACGAGCCAATTTCTAGAGACCTTATATCTATATCTCATAGACTATTCCTGGCAAAACTACTGTTGTAGTTGCCCCAGTACTCACGACACGACATCTTCACCACCATTGGTTTTCTCTTCTGTGCTAGTGGTTATCATTTCTGATGCTTGACCTTGCTCACCATCAAGGAGTTCTGAGAAATATTCTTTCCATCTTTCCATTACTTCCTTCGGGGCAGTAAGCAATTTGCCTTGCTTGTCCTTTATAAATTTGAGAGGGCATTGTTTTTCCTTCCTCATGTTCTTTAGGGTCTTATAGAACAATTTCTGGTTTTCTTGCACTTTTCTCCAAATTCTTCCCAGCACTTCTGTTTTGCTGCTAGCACCTTGTTCTTTGCGTCTGTTCTGAGTGTCACAATTTCTCTATATTTCTCTATTTGTCCTGCTGTGTTTTTAGCTCCGAATTATTGTTTCCATGCCATTTTCTTCTCTCTTATTTTCTCTTTGACTTCCTCTGTCCACCAAGGTGTCCTCTTTCTCTTGTTCCCAAGTCGAACTTCACCACATGCTTCTGCAGCAGCTGTCTTTATGATGTCCTTGAATTTAAGCCACAGGGTTTCCAAGTCATCAGGTTGTTCTTCTGTGTTTCTCACCGCTGTAGCAATAAGCCCCTGATATCTGGTCTTAATTTCTGGCTCTTTCAGCTTGTAGGTCTTAATGCTCATTTCTCCCGTTCGTTTACTTAGTTTCTTGCGTGATGTTGGGCATTTACTAGGCTGAGCAACTCTTTCAGTTGTTCTTTTGATTGTAAGCAGGTAATGATCACTTCCAATCTCTGGCCCCTTCCAGACTCTAGCATCCCGGACATATTTGAATGAGTTCCTCCAAACTATGGCATAGTCGATCACTGACTTCTCATTCTTTGTTGGTTCACATCTAGTGTATGCATGTATGCGCTTATGGGGGAACTTTGTGTTTGTAATGATCAGATTCTGCTCACTGCAGAATGTAAGGAGTCGCTTTCCATTGTCACTGAGAGTATCTTCTCCATATCTTCCGATAACTCCACCCCATCTAGCATGGTCATTTCCAACTCTGGCATTGAAATCTCCGAGCATGATAATTTCATCTAGGCAGTCATCCACTGTCCTTTGAAGCAACTCGAAGAATTCCTCCTTGACCTCTGCTCTCTCATCCTCATTTGGCCCATACACTATGACCAGGCTGACTATGGTTTCTCCTTCTTTTAGTTTTACAACCATAATCCGCTCCGAGACAAAGTTCCATCCCTTGATACTATCTTTTTGGTTTTTGGCCACAATGCAACCCACGCCCCCCTTTAGCTCTTTCAGATGTGTGTACACCACTGTAGTGCAGCGTGTTGCCATCGAGATCCATGACTCCTTGTCCCATTTTCTCTGTTTCCGTTATAGCCAGGATTTCTAGTTTTGCTTTCCTCATCTCTTCCACTAGCTCCTCTTCTTTCCCATTTATACTTCTTGTGTTCTAAGTTCCATAAGTCGTAGTCCGTAGTCCGTTCCAGTTCGTCGCCTTTAGAATCAGTCCTGTTTTCTCTCTTGTAGTTCGCGTATTCGTGATTTAAAGCAAACAGGTGATTGGTCTGTTGTGCCTTTGCATGATGGAGTGGCTGCCTCCTTACGGCCTCCATGCAGGCCGCCCTCCTTCTTTTTCAGCCGGGCTTGGGAACGGCCTAGGCGGAGTTTAAAAACAAAATATAGTAATAATAAAGTATCATGTTTAGCAGAAATCTCAGCAGTGAACAGCAGATTTTCAAGAAGGTGAACACTAAGATAAAGACGGTTACTAAAGTTAGCTTTCAGATTTCTAATGAAATTACTGTGGCTGTGAAATGCTTCACAGAAGGTGAATTTGAAAACAAAACGTGAATGTTGATTGCTGTATCAGAATTATGTCCAGAAGAGGGGAGAATATTTGAGAGCATCAGTTTATCACGCATGTCAGTACAGAGAAATATAGCTGACAGTTCTCCCGATCTAAGTGTCGGGGTGGCTAAGAGGTATGGCGTCCGCCTCGAGTTATAGAGGTACCGGGTTCGATTTCTAATGAAGCGAAAATAGTTTATCGACATTTTTTTTTCTCAGAACCAGTGGTCCTAATGATGTCATACTCCCCTTTGGTCTCCTGGGTAGTGAGATCGGATACCTAGCCTTCTTGGATAAGGGCGAAAAAATATGAGGCCCCGTGTGCATGTTGTGCACGTTAAAAATCCCACGGCAGTTGGAAATCGTAAAGAGTAGGCCTATCAGGCCTCTGCCCTGACAACATTTAAAAATTAGAAACCTACCCACCACAAAAATATTTATAGAATGTGTGATTCCTATATACACACATTGGGATTCTCGTCGGTGCTACGGAGTTCGTGCACTGTGCTGAGATCCTTCTTGTGTGATCTAAGGGAGAAGGTTGGAGCACTGATGGAGTAGTCCGTGTGCAATGAAGATAGTCCTTAAAACCAAACCAAACCAATCTAAGTGACCGGTTAAAGCAGGGAGTGACTGAATTCTGCTGTAGATGAAAGTACCAATTTAAAAGAAGCCACCCAGCTTCTTATTGTTATAAGAGGTACTGATAAGAACTTTCAAATTACTGAAGAGATTACTGGCATGTGCTCTATGACAGGTCGCACAACTAGAAGATAAATTTTTGATGAAGTAATAAAGTGCGAGAATTATTAGTTGGAATTCGATTTAACAAACTTGGTGGCCATTTGTTCTGACGGTGCTCCTGCCACGCGCGGAAAAAAATGTAGAAGCAGTTATTCTTCTTAAACAATTTGTTGATTAGCCAATAATCAAGCATCACTGCATCAAACATCAGCAGGTTTTGTGTAGCAAAGTCGTAAAATTTGACCATGTAATATCAGTGGTTGTTTCCATTGTAAACGTACCCGTTTTCGAGGACTCAGTCATAGGATATTTCGAAACTTTCTTGAAGAAGTAGACGCCGAGTATAGCGACTTACTTTACAATACTAAAGTGAGATGGTTGAGTTGAGGAAGTGTACTCAATCGTTTTGTTGGTTTGAAGGAAGGGGTAGCAACATTCCTACAAAGTGAATCAATAGAATTTCTGGAACTTGGAAATGTAACCTGGAATCAAGATTTTTTTTGTCCTGAAGGATATTACAGCACACTTGAATGATTTCAACATTCGAAATCAGGGAAGAAAGCAACTTTCAAATGAATGCAACAGTCAAGGCTTTTAAAATGAAGTGGAACCTCTTCAGAAGTCAGCTGTCAGAAGGAGAAATGTGTCACTTTTCCACATGCGCACAGCATATCCCTCAGCACGGGCACATTGAATAAGGAGAAAAACGTGCAAAGGAAATTGATCTATTATTGAAGACAAAAGACTTACTTTGTCTAAAGCAGAAGATTTCTAGCTGAAGCATATTGGAGATCACTTTTCTTTTGATCCATAGGAAATACCATTAGATGTGTAGACGGAGGTAATTATACAACAATGTTCGGCAGTTAATCGAAATGAGCACAGAGAAAGCATTTTATGTGATCTCTGTGAAAGTCTGGACAGTGAAACAACGAAAAAAAAAATTAATTAAAACCGCTGATAAGGGTGGTTTTAGGCTGACTACTGGCCACTATGAACATTTACAGGTGTAAGTCCAAGTCGTTGATAAACTGTAGCCAAGTAAGTACCACCCCTATCGACACCAGGAATAATATAGGCTGTGGTGATGGTGTCTTGTCTGGTTTGTTGTTGGTGTGGGTGTAGGTGTGACGTAGTTTCACAGTTCCACAATACAGAAGTTATGACATGTATAAGTCATAGAAATGTTAACTGCTGGTGACGTTTCATCATTTATTTCGGACGCCACAATGACAGATAGTGATACATCCATTTCACACAAAAAAGTCGTGGACATGACAGTTCATAGTATTCATCATTAATAAAGTTTCTTCATGGATCTGCATACATTCTCTAAGTTGATATAGGTAATCCTAGCTGACGACAGCCTCAGCTTCATATCATAAATATTCATAAATATCAGTACTCCTCTCTGATGCTGACTGATCAGATGTACAAAAATAAGTCTATTACTGTCCGCACGAGAATGGCATTTCAGGAGTACAGGTCAAGCTGACCTTTATAGCATCCCTAAGTCTAACCCTCGACATAGGTGCAATCTCTGGCATAGCGAAGATCCTAGAACATAGAAATTGTTCTCTGGGCCTAGAGCGACCCGTATATATATATAGATCTCAGGTATGAAGATACCTGGGGTGTAATTCCTAGTGTAAGAACCTCTCCTTTCTGTAACACACAAGCAAGCAGAGAACGACAAAAATGTCAAACATCTAGGTAGATCACAGAGTTCAATAAAGGAGGGTATTACCTTGCTTCAGAATCAACACAACATAACATACGCCTCCAGGCGTTTTCGAATCATTTAGGGAAAGCCTCGTTAGTTAACTAACTCACAGGAGGACTACAGAATTCCCTATCAAAATCACATACGCAGCATGGCGTCCTCTCCGCTCAGTACATCTTCCTCGAATCCCTGGGCGGAAGACTATTCTAACTCTCTTAAAGTCCAGACATGCGCAGAACGCATACGCCTGAGTAACACTCAAAACGAGACGATGAAGGAAACATTCCAACAAAGCTATGTTCAGAAATCACGCCTTATATGGACAGCAAATAGATCTCAACACTGGTTTCAATCATTCCAAGAAACAGTTGACCGATACTACCATATAAGGATAATGACTACACGTCGTTCTAAAAAATGGACTAGCCAGTCAACCAACAAGAGAAGGTAACTACCATTAAGAATGCAATCACAGTCAAACAAGGATTATCTACCTTTGATCAAAAAATTTAAAGTGTACAATTCATACAGATTAATTACACACAGTCTTAGAAAAAATTATGTGCGTAACAGATTACCGCACCCCCCGGGAAAAAAATGAAACTTTTTTTTTAAATCCAAGAGCCAGAAACACCAGGCTCGTAACGCACGTATGATGCGCGGATATAATGCCTAATATGAGGCTAGCTCGACGCATGGAGCGATAGCTGAGATTATATCTCAGATTCTTAGAGAAAATATTTCCCTAAGTGTACACGAATATTCCAGGGAGGTGCCACCAACATACGCCACAGTGATGGCAACATCATAATGTAAGCAAAATTATACTCACATAAATACAAATATGTTATCATAGTATGAAGTGTAATGAACTACACATTTTAAACCAAAAATACATTCATGATACAATGCATTACTAATCAATACTAATAAATCAGCTGTTCCTCGTAGACATGGATATAATCGTTCCAAAAAAGGTAAGAACTTGACATACTTCATGGTTGACATAATGTCCATACTCTCGCAGACGTCAATGATGTGCTGCGAAAATATCAATAACACAAATCTTTATGGTATATGCTAAATTTCTTAATACATTAATCAAAATACAATATATAAATTGTGGCCATGTGAACTTTTGGCCCGTATATTGCTAACTAAGCCTTCTTCCGTTATACCAAAATCAGTAACAGAACAAGGCAATTATACAGTACAATGCTATAAATTCCCAAAATGAGCACATATGTGCTAATATATCCTTATAGTAGAGAACTGTTATAGATCTCGACGTTTAACAGGAAATATATATATGACAGAAGAATTAAGTGGAATCATGTGGGCATCTAGACAGAATGTCTGCCATCACATTATCCGAACCACGGATAGCTCGCACCGTGTAATGAAAGGGTTGAAGAGCTATGGCATATCGAGTGGACCTCGAGCTCTTCAAGTTTTTGCTCTGAATAGCAGTAAGAGCTTTCTGGTCGGTTTCCACAATGAAATGCGCGCCTAGAAGGAATCTTTGTAACTTGAGAATTGACCAAACCATAGCCAATAATTCACGGTCTAAAACCGAATAATTCCTTTCTGCAGCATTTAATTTCCTAGAAATATACATCACCGGATGCAGAGTATCCGAATACTCCTGCATTAGTGCTGCCCCAATCCCAGTGGACGAGGCGTCACTTCGAAGAACAAAAGTCTTCTCAATAGTAGGTAACCTAAGAATAGGTGGAGATGAAAATAGAGTTTTAATCTGGTCCAATGAGGATTGGCATTCTTGAGACCAGCGGATCAGATTAGGCGATCCTTTCTTCAATAAAGTAGAAAGAGGTGCCATAATGGAGGACAGATTCGGAATGAATCATCCGTAAAATTGTATCAAACCTAAGAGACTACGCACTTGTTTTTTCGTCTTAGGGACAGAAATGTTTAATATTTTTGAAACATTGTGGTCCTCTGTCTTTAAAAGACCATGACCAACACGATGACCCAGGAAAGTAATCTCGCTAAATCCTATAAAGGCTTTAGAGGGTTTTGCAGTTAAATTATACTCGCGAAGAGTAGACAGCAATTCGTATAAACCCAAATAGTGATCTTCCCAGGAATCACTGAACAGACAGATATCGTCTAAGTATGCTATGACATCTGTACGATATGAGAGAATTCGACGCATCATGCGTACGAATGTAGCAGGGGCGTTCATAAGGCCGAAAGGCATGAAATTCCATTGAAATAAACCCCTAGGTGTAGAAAAAGCAGTAAGAGGTTTGGCTCGTTCAGTTAAAGGAACTTGCCAATAACCTTTTGACAAGTCAAGTTTGGTAAAGAATCTAGAATTAGAAAGTTTGTTTAGTAGCTCTTCTAGCGAAGGCATAGGTTCAGCATCAAACTTCGTAACTTGGTTCAATTTGCGATAATCAACGCAAAGGCGAATGTTATTGTCTTTCTTTCGCACAATAACCATGGACGAAGAGTATGCTGAAGTGGATGGTTCGATTATCTCCAATCGTATCATCTCATCCAATTCTTTCTCGACTTGTGACTGAAAATGGATAGGTATAGGATAGGGTCTGACTCTGATAGGATTATGGTCAGTAAGTACTATGTCATGTTCAATGACATGTGTGTGTCCCGGAATGTCGGTAAGGACATCCTGAAATGTTTGTAACATCGAAGAGACTTGTTGATGTTCATCAGCGGAAAGATTAAGAGAAACGGTAACGTTTTTCCAAGATTCCGTAGAATGAAGTGGGATCACAGGACGAGGGAGATTGACATAAGAAAAAGTAGTTTCCTCATCCTGTATAATTGACAGGGATGAGTAATGACCATGAGGTACTGGAGAATCGTCCGCGCCTGGAAAATAGGCTGCAAATAGTCAGGTCGTTCATGAAATTCCGAGAGCATATTTATGTGGAAAGTTTTATGCTTTCCATCAATATCGACAACATAGTCGACGTCGGAAATTTTAGAGACTATTGCATACGGACCTTTCCATGCAATAAGAAGTCTGTTCTCACTTGAAGGAAGTAGGACGAATGCTTTGTCACCTGAACAAAGTTGTCGTAGACATCTGTTCTTATTGGCAAATAGCCTTGCCTTTTCTTTAGCAAATTCGGATGAGGAAGTTGCTAATTTGCATGCCTCGATGATCTTTTGCATAAGAGCAATGACATACTCATAAGACGATTGAGTGTCATCGCTAATATTATCGGCAGTGATAAGATCGTGAAGTAAAGACATAAGTCCGCGCGGTCGCGCGCCAAAGACAAGTTCAAAAGGAGAAAACCCTGTGTGTTCATTGGGGACCTCTCTATAAGCAAAGAGAGCCGCGGGTAAGACCCTGTCCCAATCCTGAGGATGATCCTCAGTTATTTTCCCAAGTAAAGTCTTGAGTGTCCTAATTAAACGCTCAACTAACCCATTAGACATTGGGTGATAGATACTGCTGAGAGACCTTTTAATATGTAAGATAGACATTACCTGTGACATAGTGTCCGATATAAGTTGAGTGCCATGGTCTGACAATATTTCTCTGGGGAATCCCAAGCGAGAAAATATCAGCCAAAGAGCGTCTGCGATATCGGCAGTGGAGATGCTCTTAAGAGGTATAGCCTCTGGCCAACGTGTGCACATATCGACACATGTAAGGATAAATTGATGTCCTCTGGCCGACTTGATCCTAAAAGGACCGATAATATCTATTGCCATTTTCTGAAACGGCCGAATAGGAATGTCAGCAGCCTGGATAGGCGCAGCATGTCGTGGTCCTTTAGATTTGACCTCCTGACATACTTTGCAAGATTGACAGTAAATACGTATGTCCTTGCTCACAAATGGCCAAAAGAAAGCAGCAAGAACCCTCGACTTTGTACGGGAAAACCCCATATGTCCAGCACATTGTGAGTCATGAGCATGTTGCAATATTTGCAATCTCATACTCTTAGGCACAAGAATTTGAGAATGTGTAGACGTAGTCGAGTCTTGTACCATACGCACAAGTACGCCGTTCTTCATAGAAATCCAAGACTTTCTATTTGTATTTTGATTCGGATCACCTTTTTTTTGCTAGAATGAAGAATTTTTGTAAAGAAGGATCTTCTTCTTGCAATTTTATAAAAGAGTCACGTGAAATAATCAAGTGACTATTTTGGCTATTCACTTCATTATTATCAGTTAATGAAGTTTGAGGTGTTTCTAGAGCTTGTGCTCTTGTTACCACTGCATTGGTAGCTTGTATATTTTGTTCCTCCCAAACAGCAATCTGCTGTGGGGTACATTCCCTAACTCCGTGAATACGACCGATAATAAGGTCCGCAATAGGATTTGGAAGAAGACACGCAAGGACATCTCCCGTAAAGAATGGAGTAGAAATATGTATTATGGCAGTAGGATATTTTTCCAAAGTGCCACCAAATGTGACACATTTGATCACCTTTCCTGTAGCACAGGATGGATCTACAAGAGATTGCCTAACACCAATAGTAGTACATCCAGAATCAAAAAGGACTGAGACTGGATTACTATTTACAAGACCCTTATGTAGTATAAGAGAACCTCTCCCGTCATGCGCAACAGCAGCAGGAAGAGCGGGAAGAGGATGACCACAGCTTAAAGTAGTTACGGTAGTCGGTTCGAACAAAGTACTGCATTGGGAACATTTAGTTGCCCTACTAAAGTCAAAGGCAGAACATGTGAAAGCACTAGAGTTTTTATCATCATCACCTTGTTTACATGCTCCCTGAGACTCTTGCTGTACAGAGTTTGCCTGTTGATATCTCTTTCTTTTATGTTGCGATCTACCGCGACCATTATTGCCTCTGCAATTATCATTAAACTCTCTACTGTAATTGTTATCCTGGTTTGAATTCCAGTTTCCATAACTGTCATTACCATTTCTATACTGTTGAGAACCTCTATTATATTGGTTTTGAGGTCTCCGCGAAAAATAGTTTCCTCTATACTGACTACCTTTGCGAAAATGTCTAAAATTATTGGGAGTAGTATACTGTGGAGTATCAGCATGTCTCCAGTTCTGCGAAGAAGAATCACCCTGAAATCGATTGCTATGATTCTGAGCATAATTACGGTTACTCTTCTTATTAAAATTTTGTTGGCTACCCTGAAATTTACGGATGAAATTTGGGCCATAAGGTGCTGCCGAAGCAACTGGCAGACCTTCTTTTACTTTAGAGTTGCTAATGGTTACGTGAGGATGCGCAGTGACATACTGGCAACAGTATTCTTCCATTTCTTTTATGTTTTTAGGCTTACGCTCATGAAGAAAAGCAAGAAAAGATTCATTGACAGAAGACATAACCTTGTCTCTAAGTAGTAAGTCCATAAGTGCTTCATATGTATGTTCTGTCTTAGACAGCTCAACCCAACGTATAAAAGTAAGACGTATCTTTGAAATGAATTCAGAGAATTCCACTCCAGTTTCTGGCAACATATTTTTAAACTGAAGACGATAGCCGTCTTCGTTAAGTTGGTATTTCTTTAACAAGACCGCCCTGACAACCTCATAATTGTTCTTGTCAGGCTCATCTACCATGCTTAACATACTCAAAGCTTCACCTCTAAGTATATTGGACAACTGATAAACATACAGTGATTTATCTATGTTATGTGTTTTACATGAACGTTCAAATATATCCAGATAAAACGTTATATCGTCACTGGAAGCATTGAATGCTGGTAGCTTAATCTTAAAAGTACTAGCATTAAACTTATCTGACACCTAATTTGCATCATTAGCATTACCCATGTTCATCAATTTCAATTTTTCTAACTCCAAAGCTAAGAGTTTTTCTTCATGCTCCATTTTTGCTTTTCTCTCATCAGCCTCTCTTTGTAACTTTCTTTCTTCAGCCTCTCTTTGTAACTTTCTCTCTTCAGCCTTGGCTTGTATATATAATCGTTTATCCTGAGCTTCAGCTTCTCTTTTCTGTTTTTCCATTTCCATCTGGAATTTTCTTTCATCTGCCTGCATCTGCAGTCTCAAATTCTCAGCATCTATCTTCTTTTGCTCAGGTTCTCTGTCTAATCTTTTATTTTCCTCTTTCTGTCTTTTCTCCTCAAACTTCAGTGCTTTAGTCCATTGAGTATTTGCATACTCTTCTAATATATCACCAGTCTTACCAAGGGTTTTCCCTTGCTCAATAAAGTACTCAAGTGTAGACATGATGTCTAATATTATGAGTCCAAAACCTGAAATAATTAATTATCTTATTTCAACCTTAATAGTAACAAGACTTAAATAAAGTACTTGTATAATCACAATGTTTACCCCAATCTCTGTGGGAAACAAGTCTTTGATAAAGAACTTGTATTATCAAATGTATAATAATACCACCAGTCACTTCTTAATCATAAGGGCACTACACATCTAATAGTGCATAACCACATATCCATCAGTTATTTATCATAACTGCACTACACAGTTAATAGTGCATAAGCAAAAACCACCAGTTAGTTATGATAAGTGCACTACACAGCTAATAGTGCATAAGCCAATATTTAACAATAGTGAATGCTAACTAAGAACTATGTAAACAATAACAAAGATCCAAGACAATGTAAACAATAACAAAGGTCAAAGACAATGTAAACAATGACAAAGATCAAAGACAATACGAAAACATTCGCAAAAGTCAACTAAATAAACAGCGAAAATTAAAAGAAAATATCACAAAGAATGTGATGACAAATGCGAAAAATGTAAAAAAAAACAAATGACGTCACAGTGTATAAACAAAAATGCTGTAAAGAACTGAATAATAGAAAAGAGGAGACCTACAAATACAAACAAATGAAATCAGAACTAAGGAACAGAAAAAAAAATTACAAAAAACGACGAAAATAAAGCACAACTCGTCACAACTAAACGTAAATAGCAATAAATATTGCTAACAATTTCCAATTGAGGAAATTGCTCTGTTCCTAACGACACGCTCTCAATAGATACCTCTATTACGTGGTATTATCTATGAGAGTCACCTACCCAACCGACCCGCTGAAATATAAACATATAAATATACAAATAACATATAACATGTAAACATATAACATGTAACAAAAAGTGTGTGAAAATATAGAAGGCTCAGTTAGGATATAAGGGCACAGTTCACAAACAAACAGGCCACTTAACTTATATATGTCCAAACGTCAGTACGGTGCAGAACAGGTGATGATCAGCATTCTAAGGATGGTGATCCAACGTTGATCGACATCTGAACTTGCCTCCATAAACAGTAATGACGAAGGAAAAACGAGCTTCTGATCAAGGATTGAAAGTTTCGGAACATGACCTTCTTACGTACAATGATCGGCACTTGACCTTCTAAATGCAGTACAATTGAATCAATCGGCACTTGACCTTCTGAATTCAGCAAAATTGATTCGGCACTTGACTTTCTGAATGCAGCAAAATTGATTCGGCACTTGACCTTCTAAATGTAGCAACGCCGGGTACTTTCAAAATATAGCGAACTTGCTATACGTCATTGTAGATGTAGATGTAGATTCTTGAAGGAATATGGTTCACGAACTTGAATGTTGTATGGGTTTGTTGACCCCCTTGAGTGCTGGTACCAGATGAACCAGTTATTGGCCACCATAAAATGATAAGGGTGGTTTTAGGCTGACTACTGGCCACTATGAACATTTACAGGCGTAAGTCCAAGTCGTTGATAAACTGTAGCCAAGTAAGTACCACCCCTATCGACACCAGGAATAATATAGGCTGTGGTGATGGTGTCTTGTCTGGTTTGTTGTTGGTGTGGGTGTAGGTGTGACGTAGTTTCACAGTTCCACAATACAGAAGTTATGACATGTATAAGTCATAGAAATGTTAACTGCTGGTGACGTTTCATCATTTATTTCGGACGCCACAATGACAGATAGTGATACATCCATTTCACACAAAAAGTCGTGGACATGACAGTTCATAGTATTCATCATTAATAAAGTTTCTTCATGGATCTGCATACATTCTCTAAGTTGATATAGGTAATCCTAGCTGACGATAGCCTCAGCTTCATTTCATAAATATTCATAAATATCAGTACTCCTCTCTGATGCTGACTGATCAGATGTACAAAAATAAGTCTATTACTGTCCGCACGAGAATGGTATTTCAGGAGTACAGGTCAAGCTGACCTTTATAGCATCCCTAAGTCTAACCCTCGACATAGGTGCAATCGCTGGCATAGCGAAGGTCCTAGAACATAGAAATTGTTCTCTGGGCCTAGAGCGACCCGTATATATATATATAGATCTCATGTATGAAGATACCTGGGGTGTAATTCCTATTGTAAGAACCTCTCCTTTCTGTAACACACAAGCGAGCAGAGAACGACAAAAATGTCAAACATCTAGGTAGATCACAGAGTTCAATAAAGGAGGGTATTACCTTGCTTCAGAATCAACACCACAAAACATACGCCTCCAGGCGTTTTCGAATCATTTAGGGAAAGCCTCGTTAGTTAACTAACTCACAGGAGGACTACAGAATTCCCTATCAAAATCACAGACGCAGCATGGCGTCCTCTCCGCTCAGTACATCTTCCTCGAATCCCTGGGCGGAAGACTATTCTAACTCTCTTAAAGTCCAGACATGCGCAGAACGCATACGCCTGAGTAACACTCAAAACGAGACGATGAAGGAAACATTCCAACAAAGCTATGTTCAGAAATCACGCCTTATATGGACAGCAAATAGATCTCAACACTGGTTTCAATCATTCCAAGAAACAGTTGACCGATACTACCATATAAGGATAATGACTACACATCGTTCTAAAAAATGGACTAGCCAGTCAACCAACAAGAGAAGGTAACTACCATTAAGAATGTAATCACAGTCAAACAAGGATTATCTACCTTTGATAAAAAAATTTAAAGTGTACAATTCATACAGATTAATTACACACAGTCTTAGAAAAAATTCTGTGCGTAACAACCGCACTGAAAACTTTCAGCATGTTAGGAAGCACCTACATATGTGAAAAACATATTTTTTTATGATCATGAACAAAAACATACAACGTGCCTTACTCGCTGACAATCACTTGGAAGAGATTATGAAAACATTCACTTCAAATATAACCCTACAATTTGACAAGCTTGCTGTTGAAAAGATATTTAATATCTCTCATTAAATATAAGGACATTAGGAAAAATACATTTGTCCTCTTGTAATACACAAATAAATTCAATTTTCCTTTGATTAATAAACAAAAAATGTCAATTTTTATTTAATTAATTAATTAATAATAATAATAATAATAAATTCTTTAAGCACCAAACACGGCGCATAAGGCAGAAACCAGTGCTCTCCACGTTGTTCGTTGTGACGCCACTCCTCTTAGCTCTTGCACATTATTTAGGCCCAACGTTCTTCCTTCTCTTATTATTGTTCTTCTGAGTGTTTCTTTTGGTCTTCCTTTTTTCCTCTTACCCTCAGGAACCCAAGTAAGCGCCTGTAGTGGTATTCTGTTGTTTTGCATTCGTAGGACATGACCGATATATGACCATCGTCTTTTCCTTATATAGTCGGAGACATATTTCTGCCTAGAGTCTTCTCTTATTTGTCGATTAGTCTTGAATTCTTTCCAACTGATGTTCATGAGTTTTCTAAAGACATTTGTTCTCGAATGTATTCAGCTTGTTCTCCAATGATTTTGTTATTTTCCAACTCTCACAGCCGTATGTTAACGCTGAGATAACATTTGAATTAAACAGACGAAGCTTGGTATGTATATTCAATGATCGTAATTTCCAAATGTTAGATAATCTATTGAAGGCGCTAGCTGCCAAAGCAATTCTAGTATGGATTTCTCTTGTTGTGTCACCATCCTGAGTCATTTTACTGCCTAAATAATTGAAACTTTCAACTTTCTGTAGTTTTTCCCCGTTCAAGATGATATCAAAGGTCTCGTTAGAAAAGTTCATAGCTTTAGTTTTAGAGGCATTTATTTGGAGACCAATTTTAACCGAGAGATGACACAAATTATTTATTGCTTCTTGGGATTGTCTTGGTGTTGAACTTAAGAATGCTACATCATCTGCGAAATCCAGGTCCCCCAGGAATTTTCCATTTGTCCATTTTATACCCAATTGTTCATTGTGGGTATAGTTTCTCATAACCCAATCAATAGCTATTCCAAAAAGTAGTGGTGACATAATACAGCCTTGTTTCACCCCTGTTTCTACTGTAAACCATTCTGTATTCCCTTTATTTGTTCTAACACAACATCTTGCATTGTCATATAGCGCTTTGATTATATTCACATATTTTGTTGGAAAACTATAGATTGTAAGTATCTTCCACAATGATGGGCGGTGTAGACTATCAAAGGCTTTTTGAAAATCGACGAAGGTGATAATAAGTGGCGATTGCCTTTCCACTGATTCTTCTATAATTGTTCTTAGTGTGAATATTTGATCAATACATGATCGTTTCGGCCTGAAACCCGCTTGTTCTTCTCTGATCTTTTCGTCAGCATGCAATTTAAGTCTTTCTAACATCATGCAACATAATATCTCTATTTAATTAATTACCCATTAATAAATTATTAGTCTCAAACTTACACATTCGGCCTGTGGCGGATTTTTTTCCGGAGTAATATGGCCCTCACATTTAAACGAGTTGTGCAGACCTGCTTTATAACATACTAGGTTTCTTCTTAGGGCGGATAGAGACACAATGTGTATTTACTTCTAACATAGAATAGAATCGTTTGATCAAACAAACATATATACAACCTACGTATTTAATCCTTTTCATGCGAACGCAAAGTCTTTTTTTTTTTAAATTTTCCTGTGTTCCTTAAGCAACAGGGACAGAGGCACGTCATGTGATCTTTCAGTCAGCGTTTCTGTAACAATTATTTTTACATACTGAGGCTGATAGCTTCATGCAGTCATACGTTATTAAAATGATGTCGTGCCAGAAGGAAAGTGGCCAATTTTTTTCTGACTGTTTACTCAAGCTTTGCTTTGATTCCCTTGTTTGTTTATGCGACTTATTGTGCTCGTTTTTTTGCCCGTTTTTTTTTTAAACCGAACTTCTTGTTGATCGCGTTGTTGCCAGTTATTTTTCGCACATCTTTTTTTAAATCCATTATTGCCTAATTTTTTTTTTTTTTTCTTTCAACTTTTTGTTGATCGCGTTGTTGTCTGTTTTATTTAAACTCAATTTTTTTGTTGATCGCGTTGTTGTCTGTTTTATTTAAACTAAATTTGTTGTTGATCACATTGTTGTTTGTTTTATTTAAACTAAATTTTTGGTTGATCGCGTTGTTGCCTGTTTTATTTATACTCAACTTTTTGTTGATCGCTTATTGTCTAATTTTTGTATACTCAACTGTTTGTTGATGGCTTATTGCCTGATTTTTTTTTTTTTAACTTCTTGTTGATCGGGTTATTGCCTGTTTAATAAATTTATTTTTGATCGCCTTGTCAGTTTGTTTTTAAACTCTGTCACAGAACGTGTGAACATGCTCTTTTGTGTGATCTCTCACACCTTCAGCCCTACTGCAGTATCATTTCTTTTTCTTCATTTTACTCACCAATTGCTTTTATTTGGTTTAAATCATGCCTTTTCACTCTTTTTACTCTCTATGCTGGATCTAGTAGGGTGAAGTCTCTAACACTCTACTCCCCTACGGACGTATCTGCTTTACACGCAGAATTGTTTACGTTCCGCAAGGTAAATGCGATAATAGCAGGTAATTATACCGGTTATACGCTTATCTATTCTATCCGTCTGACTATCTTTTGAAACGCGACGGTCCAACATTTGACCCCAGGTGAAAAGCTGGTGACAGCACGGTCTCGTCCGATCGACATGAAAAGAACCCAAGATTGTCTGTCTGGGTTGCCGACGTCGGTGTCTGTTTGTCTGGCAGATTACACAGAGGATAGATGCGCTTATCGTTTTGTGTGGCACAATCCCTGGTGATTGTTACAGATAATCTGTCTGGGTAGACATCTTGGCGGAAGACATTACGCCAGGCAAACATGGTCACCTGTTTTTGTGAGTGGGCGGAAATATTACCGCATGATTTGAAAGAGGTCACGCGTTGGAATATTAAATGTAATATTTTAAAACACGTGGGGGATATTTTGAAGTTAGACACCCCAACCCAGTGCTAAAGAGCTTACGATTGGATTAAAGTAAGAAGCCGGAATAAACTATGGATCCTATTGGAACATCCGACGGAAGCACCATCTTTGATGTGAACTGAGAACTGCACAAATAATGTAGTGAAATCAAAGACACAGAACAGAGAGACTGCAGCACACATCATATGAGCGACTCCCAGAAGCCAGAGAGACATCGGACTTAGAATTCCTATATTATAAATGACAGATCAAAGTATTTGGAAAACGTAAAACCTTAAAAAGTAAGCCCGCTTTTATAAATACAGAGACTGAAAAACTTAAG
Organism: Oreohelix idahoensis; assembly: GCA_024509875.1. NCBI lineage: Eukaryota > Metazoa > Mollusca > Gastropoda > Stylommatophora > Oreohelicidae > Oreohelix > Oreohelix idahoensis. The sequence continues at coordinate 484,622 of JAMPIV010022302.1, forward strand.
GGACCAGGACTTAAAATACGAAGACTGGAAACCTAGGAAAATGGATTCAAAACTTCCAGACCTAGTGGTTCGAGAGCATATAACCTAAATTTCTCTTGTCCATTCCAACTTGCGCGAGGAGATTGTGTATTCTTTGGGGTAAGTGTAACAATTATTTTACAAATGTAAATTTGACATGTTTTCTTGTTAAGTGGATGTATATGAGGCTGGCAACCTCAACATATGAAACTAGTATATTCATAAACCACTACAGCAAGCGCTGGTGATTTCTTCTGGCTAGTCGTGCGGAAAACCGACAGCAGAGGTGACCCCAAACTCAGTGATGACTAATGATTACATCACAGGTGCCTAAAGTGTATAATATTTTGTGAGATATATGCACTTTGTTAATTGTAACCCAGGCAACTCATTACTCGCGCAATCCAGACACATTTTCCCAGTTTAATACCCGGAAGAATATTGGTGATTTTTAAATCATCTTCCCTGGGCTACACTGTGTACTCGGGAATTTAATTCTTCTGAGAGATTAACATTGGTGGGTGAACAGCGAGAATGCGCCTGTTAATTGGCAGTCCACAAATGTACTTAGCAGAGGCATTTGTTTTCCTATTTTCCAAACGTTTGTGGTTACAAGCTATCAGACGGTTCGAAGTACTGAAGTTACTACGCCACTGGTGTGAGAGAAGTATCCTCATCACCAAGAAGTGACAAAAACACAATTGCAGGACTCCCTTATATCAGTTAAGTACTTATAAAAAGGCACCAGCAAAAAATGACGTAGTTTTCTGACTATATCCTCAACCTAAATCTCTGTGAAGAGAAAATTTGATTCCCATATAAAAGTCACCAGCATTTTAATTATTTTACATTGTTAATACTAATTGATTATAAAATTTGTTTCATGTTATTTTAAAACTAAACAAACATAGTTGATTCAGTTATTACATGTATGAAAGCAAACGTATGAGCCCGAATATTTCATATATACAAGTATATACATCTAGACATATATTTACCTCTAAGCAGAGCTATACCATTATAAGAGGAAATCCGATGAATTAACTCAGCTGGGGGCCTCAACGGGCTAAAAATCATTGCTTAAATATTTCACAAAAGGCGACGGACAGATATAAGTTAACAAATGTTCAGCGCTAAGCAGCATTGTTCTTGACTTCTGAATTATCTTGTGAAAGTTCCCGTAAGGTAGAAGCGTCATTAACCTTCTATCTACATCTCTACCAAGAGTAATCTTGTGCGAAGGTAGACACCTTTTACGACTCATTTAGATACTCATGAGTTTTGGCCACTGTTGGACCACTACTGCAAAGCAGGGGAGGCAATCCGTGGCAAACTCAAATCATTTTTGATCGTCTAGCAGTATCATAAACGTCCTGAGTATTTCACAAGAACAACCAAGCTGTGGTCTGTCTAGTATATTACAGTTTTAGTTGTTTCCGCTGATTGTATTACAAGATGGTAGGCCTCATAATACCTCTCGCCAGCCGTACACAAAATTGCAAATGTTTCCTCGTTATATATATATATATATATATATATATATATATATATATATATATATATATATATATATATATATATATATATATATATATATATATATTATATATATATATTATATTATATATATATATATATTATATATATATATATATATTATATATATATATATATTATATATATATTATATATATATATATATATATATATATATATATATATATATATATATATATGTGTGTGTGTGTGTGTGTGTGTGTGTGCGCGCGCGTGTGTGTGTGCTTGTTTTCCGTTCCTATAAGTTCAGAATTCTAGCTTCTACTCTTTCCTGACTTAATCCAAGCTGTCTGCTTTGACGATTCTGAAATGCAGCGTTGTATGGCTAAAATGTTCTACGTTATATCGTAGTTCTCGGCCCACGCTCACATGTTGTTTACTACAGGGCATTTCCGACAAACTTTCAATCAACGTGAATGTCTATTCGCGTCTCAAATGCCAGCCAATACATTCAAAAGTTCGTGTTATGATGACTTTCCTTATGGAATTTTCTGCATGACATGCGGTTGTAAAATTCAAACGGTAAATTTTCCGTATATGGAGTTGTTATATCCGTCTATTCTCGGTAATGTTTACATCTACAACCTCTTACATTCAACTTACTTATAATAAGCTTGTTTGGATGTTTATTCAAGTGAGTCTGTAATATGCCACCAGATCGATAATTGATCGACACTCTCTATGCAAACAACCAATGGGCGTCATTACCCGAAAATAACTTGTCGCGCATCTGGATTTACCTGTAACTCATCTCCGTGAGGATAGGCAGGCAAACATGACATGTATGAATGGAAGAAGTGTAATCATTGACACGAAAATACCAAATACTGTCGGAGTGTAGGAAAATAGAATGTGCCGACTGTCGAATAGTTGACATAATTAGTACGCACAATAAGGTAGTTCAATACTGCCGGAGAGGAAAAGAGAGCGAAACAAATTATGTGACACATATATAGAACATAAGAACATACAGTTATGCATACATTCATAAAACATACCACATTAATAAAAACGTCCATATATACAGTTATATCTTCTTCTTCTTCTTCCATCCTTAGCCAACGACCGTCAAAGCAGTCAGTGGCCATTACGATGTTTTATTTATGTAATACAGTTATATATTACATAAATAAAACATACACAAATACATCCTCAGTCATTACATTTCGAATCCCCCAGGAGCATAGGCCTTCAACAAATACATGCCAAGTCCTCCCGTCGCGTGCCTACAGCGTCAGATCTGTCCGTGCCTTCCACATCATTTTCATGTCTGTCTACATTTCTTTTCTCCGTGTGTTGTCTATCTACTTCTACTCCCTGATGATATCGGAACAAATCCACTATCAATACGTTTCCTCAATATGTGTTATATCTATCGTCAGTATCTTCTTTTCATCTCTTGTTCCACTGGCACCTATCCGGTTTTCGTCGTCAGTTCCACATTAGTGTCCGTGTACCATTTCAACCATTTTATTCTTTGCAAGCATCCATTAATAAAAGTCTACAGCTTCTTAATGTAACATATACATACAAGTTATGATATATGTAATAACATAAATTTTGACGTATCGTTAGACATGAGACTATGACAGATGAGAACATACGTTGTTCTGACTTGGAAATTATCCAGTGTGACGCAGTTTAACCACGTAATCGGGGGCAGGGGTCCTGAACCCCAGCTTGAGGTGACTTTTTCTACCTTGCACGCACGTCTGGTCTTTCTTTTTTTGTTTTCTCTGTTCGTAACGTTTCAAACGGGGCCACCTTCACATCCCCGGGCAGTTTAACACCGTACACCACGTGGTAGGCAAAGGGTGAAGGACAGCGCGTTTATGTAGGTAATGATCCGGCACAGCTGGGATAGTGCGCTTTAGTTCATTATTATCACCGTCACAATGAAGTGTGGGATGACGTAGACAATTATTAATCTCTGCACGACCAGGTTGACAACCACAAAGAAACACTTTCATAAATGGGTGTTTGCAGTGCCGCTTTTGGCAGGTTGAGATATCTTTAAATAATTTTGTACATACATGTGGTCATACGCTCGCGGCAGCATGTAACAAAAAAGGGGTTAAAGATGACAACATCATACACAGCAAAAACTGTACAGGTTATTCATAGTCAAGATTATACTAAAAAGACAGAACATTTCACTGTTATAGGTTGACAAATTGAGAAATGACAGTGTAAAATAACTTGACAATTGCTCAAAACCACTCGCGCTGAAATTTCCATTTTACTTATCATCTTAAATGTCCCGGTTTGCTCCCTATAAAGCGTGGATCCCCTGACAGGAAGGCTGACCCAAACATTCACATGCTCTTGCATCCGTGGTTTCTGTAGTAGTTTGTTTTACATGATGAGGTTGTCAGCCTCAAGCACAATCTCATATTAGTCACCTTGTACGTCGTGCCCCAGGAACCAATAGACTTATTCCTTCTTGTGTCATCAAGCACCCCACAGGAACTACACAGGGCAATGGTTGATGATATGTAATAAGATCTAATGTTGAAGTACACGTAACTGGAAGAACTAGACGAATTGGGTAGGATAGAACGATTGAAGTGGTATGACAAGATCACTAATGTGGTTGTCATGGATTGTTTCCCCTTTTCTCTGCAGTAGTGGTCCAACAGTGGCCACAACTTTAAGAGTAACTAATTTGAGTCTTCAAAGGTGTCTACCTTCGCACAAGATTACTCTTGGCAGAGTTGTAGGTTGAAGGATAATAATGCTTCTACATCAAGGGCGTTTCACAAGATATTTAAAAAAGCGAGAACAATGCTGAATGTTTCTTAGCAATGTTAACTCTAGTATCTGCCGTAAACTTTTGTGAAGGATTTGGGTTATCTTATAATTCATTAGCTCGTTAGGGACCCAAAGACGCAGCAATAGAGAATGCATTCAGCGACCCATAGCTTGACTGCTTTCGTCAGGGTCAGCGAACCAGAGCTGACTAAGACCCTACTCCACCTCCACGTGGTGGTCCTGGAAACAGGCTGCATCACTGCAGTCTGGCTGAGAGAGTAGGGATCGAAGAGGGAAGGCAAACCCGGTCTCAAAAAATGCTGTGCTGAAGTCGGATGTGCCGGCCGAAAGGCGCAGATATCGCAGCTCCGCTGTAAACAGACACAACGCAACAAACGTCCTTTTCATGACGAACGAGGAAGAAGATTAGCTCGTTAAGCCCCCAGCTAGTTTAATCCAGCGAGATTCCTCTGATTATTATTGTTGTTATTATTGTTACTATTGTTATTATTATTACTATTGTTAGTGGCTCTTCAGGTGTAAATAGAACTATATATATTAAAATCAGGACTCACACATGTGCCTTACGTTCTGTAATAATTAACTCGACTATGGAATTATCAAAATCAACATATACAAAATTTAATGATCAATCGCTTTTGGAGCAAATGTAAATAAATATAAACTAGTAATTCTTAGAGATAGTTATAATCATTGACTGGCTATCAGTTTTAAAAATAAAGTCTGTTGTTCTGGCCTGCTAGAACTATGACTTAGCTTTCCAAATTCCTGATTTGCTGGGGCTGCTGGTGCCGCCAATTCGTCTCTGTGTCGAGGGCACGTTTCCAGATGTCTAGAAGTTACAGCTTCTGGTCCAGGCAAGGATCTTCAAGTGTCGATCTCAGGCTTAGAAACACAGACTAGTAGGACAGCTGGTATCGTTCATAAAGTAGTACCGCAACTGGCCTCTCCGATCCGTACCACAAACCTTTAGAGGGAATGAAAGAACAAATTCCGCTTCTAAATATTTGTGTGCCTGATATTAATCAGGCGCTTATCCCAGCTGTCCGTGAACCGATTCCTTTTCTCAGATTTTTTACTTCTTCTGAGCGTATATTATCTAACTCAGGGGATGTGATGAAAAATCATCATTATTTCAGTTAATCTAATGAAAATATGTGACTGGACAACGGAAAATGGCTTGTGCCTGAAGCAACGTATAAAGTTTACATCCATTTAACAAATGATAATAAACAACTATACACAATTTGATGTAATCATCACTCACTCCCTGCTCCATTCTGAGTCTGGAGTTAATTCTGCGTTTGGTTCTCTGTGAGACCTCGCATGAAGAAATCACCAGCGCTTGCTGTGATGATTCGTGAATATATCCTTTTTCACATGTTGAGGTTGCCAGCCTCATATGAATATTTAACACCACTAGTCAAGTATACACATATAAAGTTCAAAGTATAAAACTATGTACACTCACCTCAATAAAATTGAGAATCTTTAGACTTCCTGCTCAGATAAATAGTCTCGGCAAGTTAATACGATTTGCCTCGAACACATGTCTGGGATTTTTTTCTTATTTCAGAATTCCTCTGTGACTTTGTGCAGTTTTCTGTAGGAGTCCGGTTCCGTATTAAGGTCTGAGCTGTCTACTGGTGACGATTTCTGGAATGCAGTCTCGTGTGTTTAAATTTCCTTCCCCTGCTTTTCCGGGGGTTGGGACAAACGCCCAATCGACGCAATTGTTATTCGAGCCTCAAAATGCTAGCCATTCTTATTTGAACGTGTTAGTTATGGCAACTTTATAATTAAATATTTTGTATGACTCATCTAGTGCAAAATTTCAAACTAGTACTTTCTAAAATTGGGCTGTAGACATCCAATTATTATTTGGTAAAGTTACATCTGTCACACTTCAAAATGTCTTCCCAGATTGGGGATTATCTGACTTGCTTATCTCACGTAATTCAGACGTCGTTTTCGACTATGAATCGGCGCAATTCGACTGTCTGTCTGGACATATTCGTACCTCCAATTTCACAAGTGTATTGTTCTGACGAATTGAAAGGGATGACTCCAATCTTGTACAACCATCGGCGATAGCCTTTCACCTGGAGTTCATGTGGGATCGTCGCGTCTTTTGTGACTTAATTAATCCCTCGGGGATGGACCGTCGAACTGAAGTGAATTGAAGTGTGAAAGTTATGTAAACATTGAGTTTTCTGTGTTGACAGAAATGGGCCATGTTAGGGCAGGGGAGAGAGAGAAATATCAAAATTTCTTCCGCACAGTACAGGTAATGCAATACTGCCGGAGTGTACATGAGAGCGCACAAACAGTTTTGTGACAGTGGTATGGTAAGATCACTAATGTGGTTTGGTAAGATCACTAATGTGGTTTTGTAAGATCACTAATCTGGTATGGTAAGATCACTAATGTCATATGGTAAGATCACTAATGTGGTATGGTAAGATAACTAAAGTAGTTTAGTAAGATCACTAAGGTAGTATGGTAAGATCACTAATGTGGTTTAGTAAGATAACTAATGTGGTATAGTAAAATCATTAAAGTGGTATGGTAAGATCACTAATGTGGTACGGTAAGATCACTAATGTCGTATGTTAAAATCAATAATGTGGTATGATAAGATAACTAATGTAGTTTAGTAAGATCACTAATGTAGTATGGTAAAATCACTAATGTTGCATAATAAGATCATTAATGTGGTATGGGAAGATCACTAAGGTGGTATGGTAAGATAACTAATGTGTTATGATAAGATAACTAATGCTGTATAGTAAGATCACTAATGTGGTATGGTAAGATTACTAATGTGGTATGGTAAGATCATTAATGTGGTATAGTAAGATCACTAATGTGGTATGGTAAGATCACTAATGTGGTATGGTAAGATCACTGATGTCATATGGTAAGAACACTAATGTGGTATGGTAAGATAACTAATGTAGTTTAGTAAGATCACTAATGTAGTATGGTAAGATCACTAATGTGGTTTAGTAAGATAACTAATGTAGCATGATAAGATCATTAATGTGGTATGGTAAGATCACTAAGGTGGTATGGTAAGATAACTAATGTATTATGATAAGATAACTAATGCTGTATAGTAAGATCCCTAATGTGGTATAGTAAGATCATTAATGTGATATGGTAAGATCATTAATGTGGTATGGTAAGATCACTAATGTGGTATGGTAAGATCACTAATGTGGTATGGTAAGATAACTAATGAAGTTTAGTAAGATCACTAATGTAGTATGGTATGATCACTAAAGTGGTTTAGTAAGATAACTAATGTAGCATGATAAGATCACTAATGTGGTATAGTAAGATAACTAATATGGTTTAGTAAGATAACTAATGTGGTATAGTAAGATCACTAATGTCGTATAATAAGATCATTAATGTGGTATGGTAAGATTACTAAGGTTTTATGGTAAGATAACTAATGTATTATGATAAGATGACTAATGCTGTATATTAAAATCACTAATGTGGTATGGTAAGATCACTAATGTGGTATGGTAAGATCATTAATGTGGTATCGTAAGATCACTAATGTGGTATGGTAAGATCATTAATGTGGTATGGTAAGATCACTAATGTGGTATGGTAAGATCACTAATGTGGTGTGGTAAGATCACTAATGTGGTATGGTAAGATCACTAATGTGGTATGGTAAGATCACTAATGTGATATTGTAAGATCACTCATGTGGTATGGTAAGATCACTAATGTGGTATGGTAAGATCACTAAGGTTGTATGGTAAGATAACTAATGTATTATGATAAGATAACTAATGCTGTATAGTAAGATCACTGATGTGGTATGGTAAGATCACTAATGTGGTATGGTAAGATCACTAATGTGGTATGGTAAGATCACTAATGTGGTATGGCATGATCACTAATGTGGTATGGTAAGATCACTAATGTGGTATGGTAAGATCACTAATGTGGTATGGTAAGATCACTAATGTGGTATGGTAAGATCACTAATGTGGTATGGTATGATCACTAATGTGGTATGGTAAGATCACAAATGCGGAACTGATGACAAGAACCAGACACATGTGTTGCGTGATAAATTCTCGCAACATCGTTTTATTTCAATATCTGTTTTATAACGCAAGGGCAACAACTGCTTGGAATTTATAGTCACTTTTCTCGGTAAGCATTTGTCTTCTCGCGTTGGTATCGAATGCAGTTAAGTTTGAGCTGTGGTCGTTTTGCGCTGGACTGCGCATGACTTGTCTTGCTTCTTTGTCGATCGGTTTCCGCCCACCACTAGTGGGAGTGAGCGATTTGGAATGGCGAAAGAGATGCCTCGTTGAAGAGGGGATCTCCGCTATTTTTGTTCTGTCAGGGATGTGTAGTCCTCTTAATGGATATTTCGTTTATTCGAGATAATACCTCTAGTGTTTCCCACATGTCGGGAGGCGTGATATTTCTGTGTATTTCATGAAAGCAAGGTAAATTGACTCTTTCATTAACTCTATTGATTTTGGGTCGTGAGCGATTTCGATTCATAGCCTGTCTGCGAAAGTCGTCGTCACGAGATGTTTTCCTAGCTCACATGTCGCTGCATTGTACTGCATCGGTTGATGCAGGTACCAAGGACCATTACTTGCTACTTTGTTAAATGAACTAGGTTTGGAAAACCTTTATTATCTAGAGGATATTTTTGAGGACATTATTTATACTTCGGCAGACGTGTCTGTCTTGCTGAAGTCAAACTAAGGAGAGTGAACTGATCTCATACATCTGGTTATCTCCTGGCTGTTATAGAAAAGGATGGAGTTTTTCACCTGACTACATTTACAGCACTATGAAATATAACATGCATCTGACTCATCATTGTAATGCTGTCTACCGTTTATTGCTGTATTGAATGTTGCTGTGATAATGACTGTTTGATGTGCCTACACATTTGCGTAACCATTTTGTCACTGTGGCGTCCACAATAAATAATGAAGAAAAACGTCAACGGCTGTTTCAAGACTCATTGACTTTATACGTCGTGAGTTTACTGACGTCCTATGTGGATTGCCCTGTTATTGTTGCATGAACATTGTTTTGACTGAACACATCTACACACTACACAAAACCAGACATGCGGATGCCATCCATCATCATATGGCATCACGCATCATTTGGTGGCCATAAGCTGGTTTGATTCTGGTACCAGCAAACACGGGGTCCCTTACCCACTTCATTTTCAACAAGAATTCATCAGCATCCTTCAAGAAATTAACATTCTTCAATACAGTCAACATCTTCAAAATTTTCAAAGTACTCGGCGTTGCCCGGTAAAAGTCAAAATTTCAATTTTTTGACGGAAACAAGAATTTGACAGTACCCGGCGTTGTTACATGTTGCCGGATAACTCGGACTGCTGTTATCTTTTACGCAAGTCAAGCAAGTTGCTGCTGTCAAGGTTCCAGTGCTGTCGTTTTTTGAGAAGGTCAAGTGCCGGTTGAAACGGGTTGTTTTCTGAAGAAGGCCAAGTACCGATTTCCATCAACTTACTTTTGGATTAGAAGGTCAAGTGCCGAAACAACTCAACACACAGTATTTCAGAAGCTCTTGTACCATCGTGTTAGCAGTGGAAGCAGTTCAGATGTGCCATCATCGTTGGAGCTTCGCTCTTTAGGACGTTGATTGACATCCGTTTTTCTGCTGTTCTACGATTGGAAGCCTATAAGTTAAGTGGCCTGTTTGTATGTAAACTGTGCCCTTATACTTCTGCTGAGTCTTCTGTGTATCATCTCATTCTATATGTTATATGTTTATATGTTATTTGTATATTTATATGTTTATATTTCAGCGGGTTCTCGGTTGGGTGGTGTCTCCGTTAGATTATGCCACGTCATAGAGGTCGTCTATTGTGAGCGTTTTCTGTAGGGTTAGCAAATTTCCGATACTGGAATTTGCTAAGCGACTTCTGTTGCTATTTATGTTAGCTGTGATGACATGTTTTAATATTGTTTTCGTTATTATTTCGCATTCTTTAGTTTTGTTTTGATTTGTTTGTATTTGTTAGCCTACTCTTGTCTATAATTTAGTTTCATACAACATTTTTGTTTATACACTGTGGTGTCATGTATTTTGTTTAATTCTATCGCAGATATCGTCACATTTTTTGTGATATTTCATTAATTTCTGCTTTATTTTTAGTTGATTTCTGCGAAAGTTTTTGTATTGTTGCTGATCTTTGTTATTGTTTACATTGTTATTGTTTACATTGTTTGTATTGTTTACATTTTCAATGTTTACATTCTGCATGTGTTTACATAGTCATTGTTTACAGTTATAGTAATTAGTTAATGGGCTATGCTAATGCACTGTTACTACTACACTGATGATAAATGAATGATGAATAGTGTCGTGCACTATTGAATGAGAAGTGCACTTATGATCAAGAATTGAGTGCTGATATTTCATATACAAGTTCTTTGATTGGAGACTTGTTTCCCACAGAGACTGGGATAATATAAGGTGATGTGAATATACAAGTGCTTAATTAAGACTTGTTACACTTAGGTTTGAAATAAATTAGTTAATTATTTCAGGTTTTGGACTCATATGTTAGACAACATGTCTACATTTGAGCACTTTATTGAGCAGGGTAAATTGCTTGGGAAGACTGGTTATAAGTTAGAAGAATCTCCAACTGCTCGATATGATAAAGCAATGGAAGCTGAACAAAAGAAACTGCAGATGCAGGTGGATGAAAAAAGATTCCAAATGGAAATGGAAAAACAAAAAAGGGAAACAGAAGCTGAGGAGAGAAAACTCCAGCTAAGCTAGAAGCTGAAAGACTTCAAAAAGAGGCTGAGAATAAAAGACTTGAAAAAGAGGCTGAGAATAAAAGACTTGAAAAAGAGGCTGAGAATAAAAGACTTGAAAAAGAGGCTGAGAATAAAAGACTTGAAAAAGAGGCTGAAAATAAAAGACTTGAAAAAGAAGCTGAAAATGAAAGACTTCAAAAGAGGCTCAGGCTGAGGAAAGAAGATTACAGAGAGAGTCTGATGAGAGGAAAGAGAAAGCAAAAATGGAACATGAAGAAAAGGTCTTAGCTTTAGAGTTGGAAAAATTGAAATTGACGAGCATGAGTAATGGTAATGATTCAAACAAGGGTTCATCTTCTGGTAAGGCTAATAATGATACTTTTAAGATTAAGTTACCAACATTTAGTCCTTCCAGTGATGACATAATGTTCTATCTGGACAGATTTGAACAAGCATGTACAGCTCATAACATAGACAAAGCAAAATATGTTTATCAGTTATCAGGGATACTGACAGGTAAAGCTCTAAGTATATTAAATATGGTGGATGAACCTGACAAGAACAATTATGAGGTTGTCAGGGCCGCTTTGTTAAAGAAATATCAGCTTAACGAAGACGGCTATCGTCTACAATTTAAAAACATGTTACCTGAAAATGGAGTTGAATTCTCCGAGTTTATTGCAAGAATACGCATTACTTTCTCACGATGGGTTGAACTATCTAAGACGGAAAAAACTTATGAAGGACTTATGGACTTAATACTTAGAGACAAAGTCATGTCGTCTGTCAATGAGTCTTTCCTTGCTTTCCTTCATGAACGTAAACCTAAAACAATAAAAGAAATGGAAGATTTCTGTTGCCAATACGTAACTGCGCACCCACACATAACCATGGGTAACTCTAAGGTGAAAGAAGGTTTACCAGTTGCTTCGGCAGCTCCGTATGGTCAAAACTTTGCTCGTAGATCCCAACAAAATTTTGATAGAAAGAGTAGCGGTAATTTCTGTCAAAATCATGGAAATCAATTTCATGGTGATTCTTCTTCGAAGAATTGGAGACAACCTGATAGTACTCGTTACTATCACCCTAATAATTATAAGCATTTCAAAAGAGGATATGGTAATAGAGGTTATTCCTGCCGAAGACCTCAGAACCAAACAAATAGATGTTCGCATCAATGTGAACATGATAGTAATCGTGGAAACTGGAATTCGAACCAGGATAACAATTACAATAGAGACAATAATAACTGCAGAGATAATAATAACTCTGATAACTTCAGAGGTAATAATAGTCGGGGTAGATCTCAACACAAAAAAAAGAGATATCAGCAGGCTAATGCTGTACAACAGGAAACTGAGGGAGCCTGTAATCATGTTGTTGATAGTAAAAACTTTGACGCTGTCACTGGTTCTGCTTTTGACTTTGAGAGAGCAAACAAATGCCCCCAATGCAGTACTTTATTCGAACCGGGTACCATAACTACTTTGAGTTGTGGTCACCCACTTCCCGCTCTTCCTGCTGCTGTTGCGCATGACGGGAGGGGTTCTTTAATTCTACATAAGGGTCTTGTTAATGATACTCCGGTCTCACTACTTTTCGATTCCGGATGCACCACTATTGGTGTTAGACAATCGCTTGTAGATCCATCTTGTGCTACAGGAAGGGTTATTAAATGTGTCACATTTGGCGGCACTCTAGAAAAATATCCTACTGCTGTAATTCGCATTGCCACTCCTTTCTTTACTGGAGATGTGCATGCTTGTCTCTTACCTAATCCTATTGCGGACCTTATTATTGGTCGTATTCACGGAGTTAGGGAGTGTACCCCACAGCAGATTGCTGCTTGGGAAGATAATAACATGCAAGCTACAAATGCAGTAGTTACAAGAGCACAAGCTCTACAAACACCCGAAACTTCACTGAATAGTGATAATGAAGTTGATAGCCAAGATAGTCACTTAGTAATCACTCGTGACTCTTTCATAAAATTGCAAGAAGAAGATCCTTCTTTAAAAAAATTCTTCGTTCTTGCGAAGAAAGGTGATCCGAATCAGGATACAAATAGAAAATCTTGGATTGCAATGAGAAACGGCGTACTTGTACGTATGGTACAAGATTCGACTACGTCGGCACATTCGCAAATTCTTGTTCCCAAGAGCATGAGAGTCCAAATATTACAACATGCTCATGACTCGCAATGTGCTGGACATATGGGTTTTGCCCGTACGAAGTCGAGAGTCCTTGCGGCTTTCTTTTGGCCTTTTGTCAATAAGGACATTCGTATTTACTGCCGATCATGCAAGGTATGTCAGGAGGTCAAATCTAGAGGACCACGACATGCTGCGCCTATCCAGGCTGCTGACATTCCTATTCGGCCGTTTCAGAAAATGGCCATAGATATTATTGGCCCTTTTAAGGTCAAGTCGGCCAGAGGACATCAGTTTATCCTTACATGTGTCGATATGTGCACACGTTGGCCAGAGGCTATTCCTCTTAAGAGCATATCTACTACAGATATCGCAGATGCTCTTTGGTTGATATTTTCTCGCTTGGGGTTCCCCAGAGAAATATTGTCAGACCATGGCACTCAACTCATATCTGACACTATGTCACAGGTAATGTCTACCTTACATATTGAACGATCTCTCAGTAGTATCTACCATCCTATGTCTAATGGGTTAGTTGAGCGTCTGAATAGAACGCTCAAGACTTTGCTTGGTAAGATAACTGAAGATCATCCTCAAGATTGGGACAGGGTTTTACCCGCGGCTCTCTTTGCCTATAGAGAAGTCCCTAATGAACACACAGGATTTTCTCCCTTCGAACTTGTCTTTGGCGCGCGTCCACGCGGCCCTATGTCTTTATTACACGATCTCATCACTGCCGATGATATTAGCGATGAAACTCAATCCTCATATGAGTATGTCATTGCTCTTAGACAAAAGATCATTGAGGCATGTAAGCTAGCAACTGCTTCATCAGAAATTGCTAAAGAGAAGGCAAGGCAGTTTGCTAACAAGAATAGATGTCTACGACAACTTTGTCCAGGTGACAAAGCATTCGTCCTACTCCCCAGTAGGGAAAATAGACTTCTTATTGCATGGAAAGGTCCGTATGCAATAGTCTCTCGGATTTCCGATGTTGACTATGTGGTCGATATTGATGGAAAGCATAAAACTTTCCACATAAACATGCTTTCGGAATTTCACGAACGTCCGGACTATTTGCTGCCTATTTTCCAGGCAACGGATGATGCTCCTGCACCTCACGGTCATTATTCATCCCTGTCTGTCATTCAGGATGAGGAAGCTACCTTCTCTGATGTCAACCTTCCCCTTCCAGTGGTTCCATTACATTCCACGGAATCTTGGAAAAACGTTTCTGTTTCTCCTAATCTTTCTGGTGACGAACATCGACAAGTCTCGTCGATGTTACAAACATTTCAGGATGTTCTCACTGACATTCCTGGACACACAGATGTCATAGAACATGACATAATTCTTACCGACAATAATCCAATTAGGGTTAGGCCGTATCCTATTCCTATACACTTTCAGTCGCAAGTGGAAAAGGAATTGGATGAAATGATTCAATTAAATATAATTGAACCATCGACTTCACCATATTCTTCTTCCATGGTTATTGTCCGGAAGAAGGATAAGAACATACGAATTTGCGTTGATTATCGCAAATTGAATCAGGTCACAAAGTTCGACGCTGAACCGATGCCTTTGTTAGAAGATCTACTGATTAGACTTTCTAATTCTAGATTCTTCACTAAACTTGACTTGTCTAAAGGTTATTGGCAAGTGCCTTTAGCAGAGCATGCCAAACCTCTTACTGCTTTTTCTACACCTAGGGGTCTATTTCAATGGAATGTTATGCCTTTTGGTCTCATGAACGCCCCTGCCACTTTCGTTCGCATGATGCGTCGAATTCTGTCACATCGTTCGGATGTCATCGCATACTTAGATGACATCTGTCTCTTCAGTGATACCTGGGAAGATCACTATTTAGGGTTATATGACTTACTGTCCACTCTACGTGAGAATAATTTGACAGCAAAACCTTCTAAAGCTTTTGTTGGTTTTGGTGAAATCTCTTTCCTGGGTCATCGTGTTGGTCATGGTCTCTTGAAGACAGAAGACCACAATACTTCCAAAATACTGAACATCTCTGTTCCTAAAACGAAGAAACAAGTTAGGAGTCTCTTAGGTTTAATTCAATTTTATGGGAGATTTATTCCAAATTTATCTTCGATCATGGCACCTCTCTCAACATTGTTGAAGAAAGGTTCGCCTAATCTGGTCCGTTGGTCTGAAGAATGCCAATCTTCACTAGACCAAATCAAGAATATATTTTCTTCTCCTCCCATCTTAAGATTACCTACTCTTGATAGGACTTTTGTTCTTCGGAGTGATGCTTCATCCACTGGGATTGGAGCAGCACTGATGCAAGAATATGCAAATACTCTGCATCCTGTTATGTACATTTCTAGAAAACTAAATGCGGCAGAGAGGAACTACTCGGTTTTAGACCGTGAGTTGTTAGCGATGGTTTGGTCAATTCTAAAGCTACAAAGATTCCTCCTGGGCGCACATTTCATTCTAGAGACTGATCAGAAAGCTCTTACAGCTATTCAGACTAAGAATTTGAAGAGTTCGAGATCCACTCGATATGCTATAGCTCTTCAACCTTTTCACTTCACGGTACGAGCTATCCGTGGTGCGGATAATGTGATGGCTGACATTTTGTCTAGATGCCCACATGACTCCAACTAATACTTCTGTCCTATATTTCCATATATTACAGAGTCATAACACACCTATATTTCTACAATAGATTAGCACATCTGTACTTACTTTATATGTACACACTATCGTGCTTTGTTGTCATCTTCTTCTGTTCGTTTTTTAAGATGATAGAGGAGGACTGAGTAGTTAATATAAGGGCCGTTAGTTTACTAAACAGCCACAATTATTAATAATGTATTGTACCTTATGAAGCATATTAGTTATTAATTAGCATTATATTGCTTGTACTTTCTCAGAATGTCATTGTTGAGCTGAGGACTTACCTTACGAGTTCTAGATTGTGTACTTACCCTCGGAATACCAGAGCATATGTCCTGGATCGTCATGTAGTTTAACTTTACTATGTACTTATGTCATTACATGTCAAAGAATGTACTATTTAAATTTTCCTATCAGATTTGTACATCCATTTTTAAAGACAATATTAGAGTATGCTGTTTAATGATGATTATAGTAACTTGCATACGTATATTGTGTTTACATGCTAACGTGATGTGTGTTGGTGACACCTCCCCGATGTGAATATTTTTTGAGACATATTTATTTTTCTGTTGAGGTATATCCTCACCAGACACTCTATAATTAGCCTATTGTTTGGCAATTTAATTAATTATCAGCGCATAATTCGTGCGTTTTGAGCCGCTTATCGCTTGCTCTTTGATATTGAAAAAAAAAATATGTTCCACATTTTTTTTTATCGGGAGGAGGTGGTGATATGTTGCGTGATAAATTCTCGCAACATCGTTTTATTTCAATATCTGTTTTATAACGCAAGGGCAACAACTGCTTGAAATCTATAGTCACTTTTCTCGGTAAGCATTTGTCTTCTCGCGTTGGTATCGAATGCAGTTAAGTTTGAGCTGTGGTCATTTTGCGCTGGACTGCGCATGACTTGTCTTGCTTCTTTGTCGATCGGTTTCCGCCCACCACTAGTGGGAGTGAGCGATTTGGAATGGCGAAAGAGATGCCTCGTTGAAGAGGGGATCTCCGCTATTTTTGTTCTGTCAGGGATGTGTAGTCCTCTTAATGGATATTTCGTTTATTCGAGATAATACCTCTAGTGTTTCCCACATGTCGGGAGGCGTGATATTTCTGTGTATTTCATGAAAGCAAGGTAAATTGACTTTTTCATTAACTCTATCGATTTTGGGTAGCGATTTCGATTCATAGCCTGTCTTCGAAAGTCGTCGTCACGAGATGTTTTCCCAGCTCACATGTCGCTGCATTGTACTGCATCGGTTGATGCAGGTACCAAGGACCATTACTTGCTACTTTGTTAAATGAACTAGGTTTGGAAAACCTTTATTATCTAGAGGATATTTTTGAGGACATTATTTATACTTCGGCAGACGTGTCTGTCTTGCTGAAGTCAAACTAAGGAGAGTGAACTGATCTCATACATCTGGTTATCTCCTGGCTGTTATAGAAAAGGATGGAGTTTTCACCTGACTACATTTACAGCACTATGAAATATAACATGCATCTGACTCATCATTGTAATGCTGTCTACCGTCTATTGCTGTATTGAATGTTGCTGTGATAATGACTGTTTGATGTGCCTACACATTTGCGTAACCATTTTGTCACTGTGGCGTCCACAATAAATAATGAAGAAAAACGTCAACGGCTGTTTCAAGACTCATTGACTTTATACGTCGTGAGTTTACTGACGTCCTATGTGGATTGCCCTGTTATTGTTGCATGAACATTGTTTTGACTGAACACATCTACACACTACACAAAACCAGACATGCGGATGCCATCCATCATCATATGGCATCACGCATCACATGTCAGTGGAACAAGAGATGAGAAGAAGACGCTGGAGATGGATAGGACACACATTGAGGAAACCTGCTGATAGCATTACAAGGCTGTCCTTGTTCTAGAACCCCCAGGACACGAGAGATAGAGTAAGGCCAAAGAACACATGGAGGAGAGAACTAGGGGCAGACAAGAAGGGCACGAAGAAGACATAGAAGGACCTTGACCTGGTGGCGCGGGGCAGGAAGATTTGGTATACGTTTGTTGAAGGACTATGCTCATTGGGGGGGGGGGGGGGGAAGGATGATGAAGGAATGAACGAATATTTAACACGTGCAAGGTTTCTAACACGTCACACGAGAGAAACTGTGTTAATAATGCTATTTCTTACATAACACAGACGGACAGACTGTCACACTATTGTGCAATCACAAACCAAAACATCGATAGCTTCCCAAATTAAGTAAACCAATAGCCATATTGATTATTAACAGCGTAAATCTCCTGGTTCAGAAAACTAAATATTTCCACTCACTCAATGTATAACCTGAAGCTGATTGGACAAATTCTTCACGTGACAACAACAGAGTTGGAAGAGCGTGCGTGGTGTTTGTCGTCTTCTCAGCTCCATTCATTAATATCTGTCTTCCCACGCACTGAAATAAATCAAGCGATCGGGGAATCAGGGAAATTCCCATCTTTTTTTCCCTTGTCTCTTCCCCTTTGCCAAAGTTTTTTGTCCTTCTAACGCGCCGGCCCAGAGGTTGTTCATGAGTCAAAGAAAAAGACTCCAATAGATTTAATTTCGCAGCCCCTGCTTATTTGACGCCAGACTTGTTTGTTGGGTGGGATCCAGGGGCGGTTCAAGAAAAATAAGACGTGGGCGGTTGAAACATAGATTATCCCTGAAGATTTGGGATTGCTGCTACTGAAATATGACGTGTAAACGAAGATAAGGGATGGAACATAAACCATGAACACTCTGTAGCTTGAATTTTTAACTTCGTATTACCGGAAAGTTTTCAGTGCACGTTTTTTCTGTTGATGCTTCTGCACATTATTCTTATGTTTTGTCTTCTTCATGATAATTTACCATGATAATTATTTTAAAATTAATGTTATTAATGTGAATGATGATGTCATAATTTCTCAGAGTTTTACATCCACGGGTATGAAAAACGGAAGTGAGTGCGGAAAGCGAATCAACTTGGAATATAATCTGTTCTTGCGTAAAGTTTGTGTGGGCAATACTGTTCAAAAACTTATTTAAGGCAGATAAATATTGATTCGTTCGCGACACATATGGTCTAGGAAGAACAAAGGGTCTTCATTTTTCATGCCAAGATTTTCTGTCTTGTTCTATCCGTTTCAAGTTTTTGAATACGTTCTACATCTTTATCATTCCGTTATTCAGTTCTCCTCTCCATTCGTTTTTTGGCCACCCTCTACCCATGGAGAATCGAGAACAAGGATTGCTTTCTAATGCTGTCAACAGTTGCCCTCAATGTATGTCACATTCAAAGCCAGCATCTTAACATCTCTTGTTCTACTGGCACTTGCCTAGTTCTTGACATCAGCTCCACTATGGTGATCTTGTCATACCATGTCAATTCTTCTATTATACGCAAGCGCCCATTTATCAAAGTTTATAAATTCATGGTTGTTTTTTTGTTTCCATGTTTCGGAACCATACAAAAGGACTGAATTGATATTCAATTTGAAAATTCTGATTTGTTGTTGGACTAGATTTATTTTTATATCCATATATTTCCCACTTATTTGAAGAAAAAAAAAATTCGTGAAAGAATTATCTCACTTAAAGTTACTGAAATTGTTTCCATTACCTCGTTTAGCAGAAGAATGTTACCAAAATCGTGGACAGCTAAAAACAGAGTAAAGGAAGTCGTCTGAATTAACTAATGCGAAAAGAAAGTTTATTTCAAACATTAGAAGGAAGATGTCCATCTGTTATAAAAAGAGAAAGTCTGAGGTATATTATGACAAATGGAAAGCCTGGCATCAAATTATACACAGGACGAAAAAGAGAGAAGAGACTGCACAGTTTGCCGTCGTGGCGTGGAGAAAAGTCAACAACAGATTTGAACAAAAGAAATATAAATAGGAAGTTCTGTTATATAAAGGTATGTCACACAGTTTAAATAAATACCGGATTAATATTTAAACGAGAATTGCAGCTTTAGTTACATTTTTCCTGAATTTACTTTTATGTTTGAGAACAAGAAGAAATTATTTACAGATTACCGCGCAAAGAACGGGTAAGGGATCTAAGTCTGTTATGAAAAGTGAAAGTCTTTGTATAGTGTGACAAACTGAAACACTGGCATAATATTAGATATAGGACAAAAAAAAAAGAGAGAAGATAATGCACAATTTGACGTCGTGGCATGGAAAAAAGTCAACAAGAGAACTGATAAACATAATTAGCGGCAGGGGGTTGTGGAGAAACATGATCACCCACGCCAGATGTTTTATTGTAGTGCGTCATTAGCTTTTCATTATCCTTATTATTAATATTTTTTCTATTCAGCACAGCTATTTTCTTACATTACAAACGGCAAATAAGGTGTCTTTTTAAAAAAAAATTAGTGGCCTTTTCATCGCTTTAGTAAAAATGAAGACTTTTATTGTTTGTCTGAACCTTGGAGAAGAACAGAAACGACAACCAGAATGTTACAGACTTTCATAAATAAATGTTTGTGCAGTATCAATCAACCCATACCCTTTAGCTCCTCAAGGAGCATATGCTTTTAAAAAACGCATATCAAATCTTCCTATCACGTGCCATCAGCTCAACTTCTTTCCGTGCCTTTCTCGCCATTTTCACTTCTGTCTCAAGTTCTCTTCTCCGTGTATTTTTTTTAATCTACCCCTGCCTCTCTTTCAATGAGGATTCCAGAACAAGGACTACCTTGTAATGCTGTCAACAGGATTCTTGAGTGTATGTCTTATCAGTTGCCAGCGTCTACTTCTCATCTCTTGTTTCACTGGCACTTTTCTGGTTCGTGTCATCAGTTCCACATTGGTGACCTTGTCATAATATTTCAATCTTTCTATTCTACGCAAGCATCCATTAGTTTGTGCAGAATATAAAGATTGCAATGGTACAACAAGATCACCGATATGGAACCTCCTTCAATTATAACTGACTAAGGCAATGTCCCCTTGAGGTGATTGACCTCAGCTGCTTTTTTTTCTTCTTTTGGCCTGGTGCTCCTTTCGGCGTGTTCTTTTCTCTCTGCTTGTTGTAAGAGCTTCTTTCTGTCCAATCTGAGGTGGCGCCATAGGGAGCATCGCTACTTTGTGCGATCGACAGCTTCATCCTCCCAGGTTGCTGGATTTATGTCCAGTGCCTTCATGTCTCCTCTGCATTTATCTCTGAACCACAGCTGCGGTCGCCAGGCTGTTCTTTTGCCATCTGCCAGTTGTCTGTAGAACATATCTTTGGGGATGCAACCATCTTCTATGTGGCGTACATGGTCAAGCCAGCGTAATCTTCGCTGTCTAATCAGTATATACATGCTTTGAAGATCAGCACGCGACAGAACCTCGAAATTTGTCACTTTGCCCTTCCACTAAATACCGAGGATGTGGCATACACACTGTAGATTGAAGGTATTGAGCCTTCTTTCTTGTTTAGCACATAGGTTGTCAATGTCTCGCTCCTATATAGAGAAGTGCTGGTGACGCAGGCATTATACACCACATCTTTCGTCTTCGTTCTGAGTTTGGAATGGCCCCTAACACGCGTTGGAAGGCGGTAAAAGATGGTTGCAGCTTCGCCAACTGGGACGATATTTTGGTTGTGTCATTTTATTTCTCGTCTTGAAAGATACGTTTGCAGATTGGTTCGCCAGTGTGTATAAGAGTAAACTGAAAGAACATATCCATATATGGTTATGTTTCATTGTATGACATGATATTCTTAGAATATCTTACTTTATAAGGGTGAAAGTAATATTTACAACCCCTACCCACTACGTTATAGCTCAAGGATTGGATCAATTGAGATCAGGAAAGAGACACTCGTTTCGATTGGAACGCCATGTGGAGGTTTGGTGGAAACAAGGAAATGTTAACTGAGCAAATTCGAAGGCTAAAACACATTTGTATTCCAGAATCGTCAAAGAAACAGCTCGGACTGAAGCCAGGAAAGAATAGAGTTAAGATTCTAACCTTATAGGACCGAACAAAACACGCCTCGGAACTCCTTCTGAACACTACCGCAATGAAGATTTACCTGTTAATACGGAAACCGGACTCCTACAGAACCTACTCACAAAAGTCACAAGGACTATAACTAGAAATAATACCCCAGATGTTTGTTCGAGGCATCTTTATCAAGTTGCCATGACTATTCTACTGAGCAGGAAGTCTAGAGTTCCCAGCTAGTTGGGGTAAGTTATAACATATATTGTATACTTTGAATTTGACATGTTTGTACATGCTAGTTGTTGTAAAAGTCCATACGAAGCTGGCAACCTCAGCATACGAGAATAGTATATTCATAAACCATCACAACAAGCGCCGGTGATTGCTTTATGCTACTTCGTACAGAGAATCAAAAGCAGAGGTAACCTCAGACTCCGAATGGAGCAGTGAGTGAGTGATGATTACATTACATGTGCACAGTGTGTATATTATCATTTTGTGAGATATACGTAACTTAATAATGTTCCTTCAGGCACAAGCCATTGCACTCGCACTGTCCAGACACACTTTTCCCATTAAATTAACCAAAAGAATAATGGTGATTTCTCACCATATTCATTGAGTTATACTGTAAATGCTCAGGGAGAATAAAATTTATGAGAAACAAAAACTGGTGGACGGACAGCGGGAAAGGCGCCTGACTAATCTTCCGACCACAATGTACTTAGCAGAGACATTTGATCTGTATATTTCCCCTAAAGTTCGTGGCACGAGACGAGTCCTGTGTTTCGAGTCTACAAGACCATTCGTGCTACGAGTCAGTGATTCAGAGAAACTGATTGTCGACACCAGACAGCTGCATCTGACGGGCCTGTCAAGATACTCAGCACTGAAAACGGAGAGGTTACTGATGCGTGATGCCATATGATGATGGATGGTATCCGCATGTCTGGTTTTGTGAAGTGTGTAGATGATGTGCAGTCAAACAATGATCATACAAAAACAGGGCAATCCACACAAGGACGTCAGTTAACTCACGACGTATAAAGTCAATGATGCTTGTAACAGCTAGTGACGTTTTTCTGTATCATTTATTGTGGACGCCACAGTGACAAAATGTATACGCGAATATGTAGGTACATCAGACAGTCATTATCACAGCAACAATGTCAGTATAGCAATGGACGGTAGACAGCATCATAATAAAGGTGATTCACAGGCATGTCAATACATTATAAGGCTGTAATGTAGTCGGGAAAATTCTCCATCCCTTTCTATCTTAGCCAGAAGATAACCAGATGTATGAGATCAGTTCACTCTCCTTAATCTGACTTCAGCAAGACAGGCACGTCTGCCGAAGGATAAATAATGTCCTCAAAAATATCCTCTAGATAACAAAGGTTTCCAAACCTAGTTCATGTAACAAAGTAGCAAGTAATGGTCCCTGGGACATGCATCAACCGATGCAGTACAATACAGCGACATGTGAGCTGGGAAAACATCTCGTGACGACGACTTTCGAAGACAGGCTATGAATCAAAAAATCGCTCACGACCAAAAATCGATAGAGTTAATGAAAAGTTAATTTACCTTGCCTTCAGGAAATACACAGAAATTTTACGCCTCCCGGCATGTGGAAATACACTAGAGGTATTATCTCGAATAAACGAAATATCCATAAAGAGGACTTCACATTCCTGACAGAACAAAAAATAGCGGAGATCCCCTCTCAGCGAGGCATCTTCCTAGCTATTCAAAATCGCTCACTCACAGGCTAGTGGGCGGAAATCGATCGACCAAGAAGCAAGACCAGTCATGCGCAGTCCAGCGCAAAATGACCACAGCTCAGAACTTAAGACGCAAGGACCTTTACTACGAACCAGCGTAAGAATGATTACCTTAAAAGGATAACCCAACAGGTTGCCAACCGTTTTCTGAGAAAACGGCCTAGCATAGCAAACTTAACTGCATTCAATACCAACGCGAGGAGACAACTGCTTACCGAGAAAAGTGACTATAAATTTCAAGCAGTTGTTGCCCTTGCGTTACAAAATATATATTGTAATAAAACGATGTTGCGAGAATTTCTCACGCAACAGTTACCCCTGCGCCCTTCGCTCGGGACGTGCCCCTTATCACAGAGAGACAAATTGACGAACAACAGTAGCACTGCTCGCCGATGTTCAGATAAGTGCTTATTAAAGAGGCCACAGCAACGAACATTTACTTTCCATCAAATATCGATGAGGATAACATAATTTTTTGCACCCCATCGAAACATAACCTTGCTTATTTTTAAAATGTTACATAATAATTGATCATTAAATTTGTTATATGTTGTTTTACAAATTCCTAGTTGATTCAGTTATTATAGACATGAGTGCACACGTATGAATCCTGCATCTTATATATATATATATATATATATATATATATATATATATATATATATATATATATATATATATATATATATATATATATATATATATATATATATATATATATATATATATATATATATATATATATATTTACACCTATAGAGCCAATAATAATAAGAATTTTACTGTTAATTCAGTTGGGGGCTTGTACGAGCTAAATTAAATATATATTACTTCTTCACAAAAGTTGTCGGGCAGATGAAAAGTTAACATTGCTAAGACACATTCAGCACTCTTCTTGACTTCTGATATATCTTGTGAAGACTCCCACAAGCTAGAAGCATCATCATCCTTCTATCTGTATCTCTGCCAAGAGTAATCTTGTGCGAAGGTAGATACCTTTGAAGACCCACGTTATATACTCTTGGTTTTGGCCATTGTTGGACCATCACTGCAGAGCAAAGGGGAGGCAACCAGTGACACCAACTGATGATAAGAACCAGACAAATACCAGTGCAACAAGCAGTTCGGAAAATACGTTGGCGTTGGATAGGACATCAGCTGAGAAAACCTGTTGATAGCTTTAAAGTGCAGTCTTTGTTCTGTAATCCCTAAGTTAATAGCAATAGAGGGAGACGAAGAATGAAATTAGACAGACATGAAGGGGGTCCAAAAGTCGTGGAAAGGCCTTGAAAGGATAGCACAGTACAGGAAGTGTTGACGTGTATTTGTTGAAGGCCTTGCCTTATTTCTTTGAGGGTTTTGCCTTCTTGTCGCGGAGCACGTGCCATTCAACCTAGACTAAAGCCCGTTGATTATATCGGACCGCAATTTGCCATTCAAAAACTAAGCCCTGAAAAGGCCTTTAATTTCTATCAGCTAGCATGAAGAAATCCTGACAAGGACTAGTCCTGAAAAGGACTGCAAGCTCATGCAGCATAGATAGATACTACAAGGTAAAGGTAATCTCGTAGCAAATACTGCCGTAGGTTACTGAAGTGTTAGAGACTTCACTATACTAGGTCCAGAATCGTTAGGTGGGAATGACCAGTTCCCTACCTCGCTGCCTTTTCCTTTCCTAACTCAGGACCATACAGAACTCGGGACAGACATGAAACGGATGAAGAGGGCATGGAAAGACCTTGAGCTGATGGCACGTGACAGGAAGACTTGGCAGACGTTTATTGAAGGCCTATGCCACTTGGGGAGTTGAAAGGTAAAGTAGAAGAACTCAAGAGCAGAGCACGTACCCATTTATATCCGGGTAGACTGGAATCGAGTTGGAAAAGTTTTTTTTTTCCCCCTTACCACAAACATCTCGAGAAAAGCCACGTGATCTTCTCTAACATTGAAGATGATCCACACACGCATCTTTTAACCGATTTCTGTTTGAACAAATGCGAATGTTTAAATGTGTTGTTTGACAAAGCACAGGGTTTTTGTTTTTCTTCAGCAAAATCTAATTTGTACTCACCCACACATGCAGAAATGAGTGGGGTTTTTACGTGGAAATTAGGAATGATTATTCCGTGGAATAATTTGTTCTGACGTTGGCGAATTAGAAGAGAGGTCACACCACGTGACCTGGATGTTAAACCAGATGATGGGGATGATGTAAGTAGGTGTGAATGTGTTACAGGTACATAAACAAAAAGGCAAACAGACCGACAGACGGACGGACGGACGAACAGAGATAAACTGCCCGACCGACAAGACAGACAGACAAACAGATAGACAGACATACATAAAGACAGACAGATAGGCACGCAGACGGACAGACACATAGACATACAGACAAACAGGCTGATAGACAGACAGACAGATAGATAGACAGACAGACAGACAGATAGATAGATAGATAGATAGATAGATAGATAGATAGATAGATAGATAGATAGATAGATAGATAGATAGATAGATAGATAGATAGATAGATAGATAGATAGATAGATAGATAGATAGATAGATAGATAGATAGATAGATAGATAGATAGATAGATAGATAAAAGCAGGCAGAATGATACAGGAAACCTGCAAACGTGTGGTCCCAAAATTTGATTCCTTTTTTTCTAAAATGCTTCCTCTGCGCACTTGGCTTTTTTTCAGGACATCCTGATTACTCTGTTTAGTTGTCTGTGGTATTCGTAACATTCTTCTGTAAAACCACAACTGCATGTCCTTCGGTGCTCTTCCTGCTTGCTTACTGCTTGTTCTGAGAAACTGTCAGCAAAATGTAACGTGTACAGCATTATAACGACCACACCGGCAAACAAACAAATACCCTACAATTACCTTGCAACCAGGATGTATTATTTTTCAAGAAAAACATTTCTCTTATCTGAAAGGGGTATCAGTCGTAAATGTATGGAAAATTTTGTGAAAGTCCCGGAAGCGGAAGATTATTCAGGTTATAAATCTTAGATAATAAAATAGTTACCAGAAATAGAGAAGAGAACTGTCAACCAAAGGTTATTGATGTTGTTGTTGTTGTTGTTGTTGTTTAACTAGGGCTGCTGAGCTTCTCGCTCTTTATCAGCCAGTACCAAGTTGAAGACTCCTTGGTATTATCTACACTGTAGATCTAGGCTTTTCCTGTGGCTTTTCTGTCATTCCGAAACGTGTTGAGTTGAAGTCACGAGCTCCAGTTTGGCTTGCATTTAAAAGATTGTCACATCAGGTCCCAAGCTAGGAGTAAGAAGTGCGTGGCATACTGTGCATTCCTCGCCATCCAAGGGGGCTCTCCAACTATGCAGAGCTAAGATACTATACTCTGGTTCTGGGCTCTCCCAAGGAATTGTCACGTCTTGCAAAGAGCCACTTCTCAGCTTCCCCTGCCTATCACTGAGTCCATAGTGAGATCCTTCTGCATGCAGTCAACCAAGTCAAAGCCAAAGAATTACGCCTGGGGCTCAAGTGATTTCTCCAAGCTAAGTGTGCAATGCTGGGTTCTCAACAAGTTTCACCACAGGGGGAATCCCTGGAAGTGTGTGGATGATTTCAATAGTCAACGAGAATGTAATTAGCCTCACTCCACGTCCACTTCCACTTCCACAGTTTAACCCTGTGCATAGATAGTGGTCATATAAGTATGACTCCAGATATGCCTCCATGCATGTCAACCAAAGGTAAGGATGGCACAGGACAAATCAGGTAGATAACTATACAGTTCTAGATGGTAGCTGTAGAAGAGAGATGTGAAGTAAGTCACCTTCTCGCTAGACCTATCCTATGCTCCAAGGGTGTCTCTATTAATACATGATGTGAATGCATCTCGTAAACAACTCCCTACCGGTTTAAATATTAAATATTCATTTGCGTTACACGCACTAGAACACAAATTTGAAATTATAACTGGAATTAAATCAATAACTGCTGATTATAAATTAATCTATACACTTTAATAATTAATTTATGTATAGTTAATACTCGTAGATGTATATATATATATATATATATATATATATATATATATATATATATATATATATATATTATATATATATATATATATATATATATATATATATATATATATATATATATATATATATATATATATATATATATTGTTCACAAATTCACAACAAATTAAACACACACAAAATTGTGTCACTGTTATGTCTGTTTTCATCATGTAGAACTAAAAATGGCCATGGTGACGTTTAATTTTGTTTCTCGATACAAATGTCAACTTATCTTTCTTCATTTTCTTTCTCTGCAGTCACTTCTGTAACTTGATATTCTGTAGACTTCTCGGGGACTTTATTTAGCTGGAAAGGTAGGCACGATGCTACTGCCAGTCATGTAGCGTTGGTCTTGGACTCATACACTGCAGTCTGTTATTCACTATACCAGACGCTGTGTTTTTGCGTCCCACTCTGGTATCGGAACCTGCAACATATGAACCAGGCTATGGCATCTGTTGTCTACAACTAAGACGCCCCTCCGATTATGACTGGCCACTATCGATCAGAATCCTCATTTTGACAACACTGTCATGAAGCTGTGGTCATGTCAGTCAAAGGAGTACGTCATGCAAACAATAAAATACATCGAAACACATAGACATCATTAAAAAAGTGACTAAATTATTTTATAATTAATTATCTTTGGTCTTTAGTTATGCCAAAGGTGTTTTCCCTTACGGCTTCTTACAAGTGTGCGACAGTACGCCCGACGTCTTCTCAGTTATAAGATCTTGATATGGTTTCAGGAAGTGTAGAATTTTTTGTTTGTTTGTTTGTTTGTTTGCTACTTTTCTTTGTAGCACGCCCTTTTCAATCATCTATCATATACATTGAGCTGTTATCAGGACGCGTTTTATTTATTGTAATATTTTATTGTTTGTGTTCATTTTATGCTGTATGCTGTATTATTTCTCTCGTAGGCATTTTTACAATTTATTTATAGTTCATATTGTTTTTTTTGTTCTGAAAAATGATAGTGTCTTTACTGGTATGCATTTAATATTGATTGGACGTTTATTTATAGTCAATCCGTATTTATCTGGGGGCAGGGTGGGGGAGGGGGGAAGAGAGGAGGAGTGGGAAGGGGGATCTACCACTGTTAACTACTGCCTCGCATCCTTATTTATTTATTTTTTGTTTATATTTTAGCTATTGTTTTTGTAATATAGTGTTTTATTAAATTTTTGCATTTCTGGTGGGGTCTTAAAGCCTATATGATTTTCTACATTCATTTCTACCTTGTGGTTATTTCAGTGAGTCTTAATGTTTTGCCTCTGCTGGTCATATTT
Organism: Oreohelix idahoensis; assembly: GCA_024509875.1. Lineage (NCBI taxonomy): Eukaryota > Metazoa > Mollusca > Gastropoda > Stylommatophora > Oreohelicidae > Oreohelix > Oreohelix idahoensis. The sequence continues at coordinate 513,663 of JAMPIV010022302.1, forward strand.
TTTGCAGTCCACCACAGTGTCTGAATGTGTTTGGTTCTTGATATTTGTCGTAAATTTATTTTGAGAGAAAGAGTCTTAGAAATAGTGGTCCTGTTTAGAGTGGAGAATGATGGTGAAAGCTCAGTGATAATAAGGGTTAGAAAGTAAATAGTTGCTTCACAGAGTGCTGGGGAGAGTAAGGACAGACTTATTTACGACAATCGTTCCTCTCAATCTTCTCCTCAAACTCTCCTGGTCAAACAATTATTTGCCTGTTTCCAGACACACACCTGCGCTCACACCGATTTGGTGCTTCAAACACACAGACGCACGTGAATACAAACTATATTAAACAGATATGGGAAATTTGGGCTTTGGTATTCCAACACAGTACTAAATAAGTTTATGCTGTTTATTAACATTAAAATCAATCACAACAATTATCATGTGTTACAGGAAAAATATCATAAGTACAGAAAATACAATTAACAAGGTTGGGGGGGGGGGTGAAGAAGATTGGTATCGACTACGCCCTTCCCGCTTGTATTAGACAAAGATAAACCCAGTCCAAAGATAGATAGTTATCAGGAACATAGGTAATGTAACCCAACAGTGAATTTAATTACTCTGAAAGAGGGGTTACAATATTAGGTATGGGTGGTAGAAAAAAATCCTGTTATTCCCAATTGTTTTTCCCTTTACTAAGCAAATGAAAGAGGGGGGGGGGGTAAACAGCGTTAACAAGATATCCCACTTAAAGGAACAATGCAGGGTATACAGAAAATGTATTACCCGGTAGGCAAGTTGACAAATGGTTTTGCAAAAATTAAATCTCCTGTCATTTATGCACGCTCGTGAGGGCCCACACTCATATGCTCACACTCACTTACCGATTGTAGCATCAGGCACTCCATAGAATTATATAAACAGCAATTACACTCTTGACATATGAACATGTCTGGTACTTCGATGTCCAGCCCCAGATTTAGCGAGGTTGGCTGATAGCAAATATTCCCACTTATCGCCGGACGTGAAGCCTAAGAGTTTTTGTGTTTTATTATATAAAAGGAGTCTATGGGATGGCACTGTCACAATTCGATACAGGGGTGAGAATGGAGTGGTCTCTTTAATTTCGCCGTTGGTGGTAAAATTCCTTCAATGCGTGATGATAGCAACTGACCGGTAAGTTTTTAAATCCAGTGAGGAAAAACTAGGCCCAGTCACAGTTCAGGTAAATATGTACTCTCTCACAGCAGAGCAATGAATAAAATATCGCTACTGGCAACTGTTCTTCTTCCAGTTTATCTTACAGATTGTAATTTAATTTGATGGTTTATTTAAATGTTCTTGGGTGGGCTTTCTTTCATGTAATTACGATAGCTAGGCCACATCGGACCGCCACAAGATTATATTTAAAATGTTTCATCAATATATCTGGAAGTTTAAGAACCGAGTCTGGAAGACTCTGTATGATTTCTTGCTGGGATCGCAAAGGTTATTTGATCATTCTATAGAAAAAGATAGAAAAACCATGACAACATAATCATACCGCAAAAATCAAATAATATTCTAACGCGCGATAAATTTACCGTTAAGACTATTTATATACACTCGCGTATTTAATTATGTATTTAAGAAAACACTTCACGAGTCTAATGGTTAAAACACACATCTATATATATATGACTTAACTAAATTTATTAATTATAAATTCCTTCGCGACTTTAAAAGTTACTTTAGCATTTAAGCATCTATTATTTTTTTGAAATATTATAATAGATATATCATTAAATTTACCACTGGAACTTTTGAGATGAGTTTAATTTAATAGATTTAAATAAACACAAAATCCAGTGAAATAAAATGAAAGCACTAGACCACTGATCACTTTAACAAATATATTATACCGTGCACAGAAAAAGAAATCACTTCAATGTAGCCACCAATTCAGATGGAAATCTAGCAAAATTCTACTATAGCTAGTGAATCTTAAATCTCTGGCGAACGAATGATAAAATGACTTTTTTCGTGGTCTGTATATATCTAACTGGAATGCAAGATTGTGGGGACATGTTAGAATTTGACACCTTTTTAGATCTCATGAGACTTTCGGGGTTCTGACCGCCAGACTAAAGAGAGATGCCGCCCCTGGTTTTCCGTATCTCCGTTCGCTGCGTCCGCTTTGTCTCTCCCGTTCGTGTCCACTGCGATCGGTTCTGTGGTTAACACAGAGATGCGAAATGCCGGCAAGAAACTTGCGTCGTTCGTTTCAGGGACCACTACTGCCTTTGATAGCATGCCGCTAATCTTTCCTGAGATCCCTCAGTGCCTGTGTGATCGTGTGCCGCTACTTTCGTTTGATTCTGGCAACGCCCCCACTGGGCCGGCGTACTGACCAAGTTAATGAAGATAACTGCATATGATTGCTCAAGAGATATCCGTGGGCGTGATTTAACCTCTCCTTAAATCAATGCGATGACCAGAATGTACGGTAGATAAACTGTCCACATATTAATCAGCAAACGTGTTGACAAGTCTACTCTGCTCAGACCCATATTAATGAGCAAACGTGTAGTTCCACGTTTCTGTTGTGCATAGCTAATGAGTCCAGGTGGAAGCATTCCCGTTTGACGAAAAGTTACCACAATATTCGGGGGCACTGATGTTATCCGAAGGGGTCGTTACGAAGGGTCGTACCATATCATCCAACACTTCAGGGTCAGCTGAGTTCGTCTTTCACAATATTCTTCACGTGTGGGTTCCTCTATCATGAAATATCCAGTTCCAAGCTTGAGCCTCCTTAGAAATTTTTTATTAAGTAGTATTTTTAATCCATCTTGTATGTGATATTTTTGTGTGTTTTGCTTGGTTTTTCAGGACTTTATATGAGTATCTTCCATTTTTGCTTTGGTCCCATGCTGTTATCCATTCTTTTGTTATTGCTTGTGCGATTAAGCTCTTAATTTCAAATGTTCCTAGGCCTACTTCAATTTTGTTATAACTAGTTCTTCCTCGTTTTGCTTCTTTGTCCGCAAGCTCATTTTCTGCTATCCCAACATACGCTGGTATTCGTGTTAGTGTAACACTGCACCCTGCGGTGTATAGAAATGTATTGACTTGCAGTATTTCCTCTATAATATCTGGCCTGTAGCATTCATTCCTGTTTTTGATAGCATTGAGAATGATTACTTTATTTGATTGGTTTTCTGCAACCATTTCTAAAGCTTTTAAGACTGCTACTAATTATGCTGTACAGATGGACGTATTACCTGTTACTTTATATCTTTTGTAAATTTATTTTCAATTTTGGTATAGCTATTCCTGCTCCGAATTGGCCATCTTTATCTTTGACTCATCTGTGTAAACAGTTAAGTTACTATGTATTCACTGTTATATATACTCCAGCGCTTTAATTTTTGTTGAGATTATGTCTTTAGATTTGCTTACGACCTTTGTTAAATGGGAATCAGTTTCTGCACTTTTAGTTCCCATGGTAGGATCTTTGCTTTATACTGAACACTACTGTTTATTACGTTAAATAGGTTTGTATGATGATCTATTTCTTCCAGTTTTCCACCCTGACGGTTATCTATTATAGCCTAGTGAAATGTGACCTATGTGTTGGTTACCTTTATCAAACGTTTTGTGCGCTGGGTGCGTTGGATCTTTTGCCACATTTGCCTAGTAGCTGAATCTCAGCTCTTTTCTCCGTAGCTTCGGGAATAAAATGCCTAGCGCTGTCTGCTGATGCTCCCTTTGAAGCACCTGCTATTATTGAGAGTGTCTGGTTTTGGACTGTGTCTTATTTTTTTGTTTATTGCTAGGAGCGGCTGATGCATATACAACACTGGCGTAGTCAAGTTTGCCTCTAATAAATGATTTATAGGGGGTAATCATTGTCTTCTTGTAGGCTCCCCAGCCACATCCTTTTATATACAGTATTTTAGCATGTTAATAAGTCCCCTACTGTTTTCTACTAATAGTTCTATGTGTTTGTTCCAATTTAGTTGCTGGTCTAGAATCATACCCAGAAATTTAGTCGTTTTTTGCTGTGCATAATTTTTGTACATTAATGTTAATATCAATTATATGTTCTTTTATTCTAATCATTCATACTGACTGTTTTTTTTTTTTTTAACATTTAGATGAAATCCCCACTCTTGCATCTAGTCAGATACTTTATCTATTTGTTTTTGTATTGTTTTACAGAGGAATGGAAGATTTCTTTCTGCTCTCCGCATCGCAAAATCATCTTAAAACTGAGATAAGTTATTTTTTAGGTCTTTAAACTCGTTGACCACAAACGTAAATATTGATGGTGATATCAGTAACCCCTGTGGGATTCCATATTGCTGTTCAGATACATCAGATCTATCATTATATATTTGTACTCTGAAATATCTATCCTGCAGGAAATTTTCTAAATAATAATATGTTCTACGTACTATACATGTCACAACGCTTTTTTGTGGTTGCTTCCTTGTTAGTGACAAGGCAAGCCGGTCGGAAGCCGACGGAAATAGTCGAACGACCGGGCCATGTGACCATCGGAAATTCGGGCGCCATGGGTTTGAGCGCGAAAGATTCATTAGTGACGGGACTGCCGTTTAGTTTGGACGATATTCTATGCCAGCTTGATGCTGCCCATATATCCGTGAATATCTTGATACAGTGCACGCCAGATTAGTCTTATGTTGGTGATATTTATTCTAGGGAAGTGATTAGTTGCTCAGTGATGATTTTTGTGTAAGCTGAGAATTGGTTGTACGTACTTTTGATAGTCGTTAGTACCATGTTGGTTCGCCGCTACATTGAGCGGAGTTCACCGTAGGAGTTAGGTAGCCATATCGCCTGGTCTTGCATATTGATATTATATGTTCATTTACTGTGGCGGCATTTATATATGTATTTGCATTTCATTAGGCCGTGTGTGGCCATGTTATGTTCTTGCTAATAAAGGGATATTAGCTGTTTAGAAGCGTTCGTTCCTTGTGTCACCCATTGTTGTATAGTCATACCTTAGTGAAAACGAGCCAGATTTTGTGTCGTAGTTAAGTTTGTCCTTCTTCCTAATCTCTGTTTCACTACGGCAGTGGGAGCCGCGCTAGCGTAGTGGTTACAACACCGCTCTGGCGACCGGGTGATACAGGATCAAACCCGGGCGACGGCATTTGAGGATTTTTCGTCGACCGGGATTTGGACTGGATTAACTCGAGACCTGGCGAGGACATTTGAAGGAGTGTCGTCGACCAGGGACTGGCGGCTCCTGAGCCGACCCAGCTGCAATGGGTACCTCCGAAATCGGCGAGTATTTGCCTGAATGGCGAGGGACACCTGTCTCTGTACAAGAAATAAAGGGATACTCACGTAAAATCAATGTCAGGTTAGACATAAATAATAACCTGAGATTTCGCCTCGAGTATTAGCGGGCGTACGAAAAAAAAAAAAAAAAAAAAAAAAAAAAACAAACTACGGCAGTAATCGGTACATTTGTGGTTCGGATTTTATTGCGTGCTTTCAATTGTCACACTTTCTTTCTTTCTCTGCAAAGTAGCAGATATTTGATATTGTCAAATCCTTTTGACACTCATTGTAGGTAATAATAATGACATTTTGCTTGATGCGGCACAGATTTGCTGAAATTAGAGGAGGTGAAGACCAATGTGGGTTTGCTCAGTTTCGCCTGATTCTGTTTTCTCAAGCTGGGCCGGGTGATAAAATTACTCACCCGTAGGTGGTTTTCGTTTGCTCAGGCAACAGAAAACAAGATTACCGGTCTGTGAGACACATTTGGGACGGACACGTATGATATAATCATTTCCTGTCTGTCGTGAAATATTCTAATCCACATATATAAATTATTAGGTAAATATAAAGCCTAACAAATAAGATTGATAAAGCATCAGTGCGTTGAAGCCAGCTTATATTTGGCTAAATAAAAGCCTGGAAGATAAGCAGATGGGAATTTGTGCCAGTTTGTGCCAGAATTCATTGCTAATCAACGTATCTGTGTTTATTCGTATGAATTGTGGTAAGCTTGAACCATTCAATATCTTTTAATGAAAATTGAATGTGAATTGTTGATTTATGCCTGTATATATATGTGTAGTTCAGTGGCCAACGTGAGGTAAAGCCTGTAATGCTCCAGCCTGAACAGAGGGTGTCGGAGAGAAGTAAAACGGCATGGAATGGCCAAACAGTACACTGACACCTGGATGATTGAATAGAAAGAAATAATGCTGGAATTGCAGAGGCGTAGTAACCATTAAGAAGGGTAATACTGGAATAAAGTATTTCAAATGAAGCTGACAGTTGGCCTAATGCTCTGAACTCAATGTTTGTGCTGTGTTGTGATCAGTGTAACAAGAGAGTTTAAGTTAGTTATGAAGTAGAAGGTACATCCTTCTTGATTTCAGGGACAGTGGTCTTGATGGTACTGAGCAGCACCTAGTCAGAGCTTTGCTGAATCCAGTGTCGGACAGCATACTCCTTGGTCCTTTTAGCTATCAGTGAGGTGTCTCCAGAGCCCAGAGGAGAATTCGAGCAGAGGAGTCCTTTCCTGCCGCCATCACGCCAGATAAGCTAACTTGGCCAGCTGAGCTCAACATTATGTCCCCTCATCTTGAACTGACTTTGTAAAATTAACATTAAGAGGGGAATTTACTTGTCTTAAAATCAGGAACTGTGAACATCTCCAATACTAGTCCCTAAAGACAAACTATTGAAGTCATGATGACAAATACCAACAGAGCTTGAACAAAACAAAACCAGTATTACCTCATTTTACTACTACACAACTGACACACATAGAACATTTGTAATAATATATGTCACTACAATATTCATATTAAATACATTCTGTACATAACTTGTAATTAAAATTGATTGTGATTCCTGGTTCCTTTGTATTTGAATCAGGACACAAATACATTATTAACAGCACTGAATACATATTGTTATTTGAAACGTTACGAGTGACTTCTTTAAGATATTCTCATAGAGTGTTATATGTATGTGAGTGTCACAGTGTTGTTAAGAGTAGTGGATTAAATTAAATTGTTTATCTGTCTGTTGTTGTGACTTACACTTCACCATACTCATACCCTAGACACATAACGTAGCATCACACTATTCCAGAATAATTCTGACTGAGATATATAGATATGTGGTAGCAAGTAAGGTTATCTATAATACACTACTCTTAATAGATATAGATACCTTCACAGCTGATCTCAGTCAGTACACTAAGTTCCCTATAAATATTTATAACATCCCACTTCACCACACTGTCCACGACATTACTTTGTAAGAAAGCAATAAGTGTTACATCTGACACGCGTTGTCGTATGAGTTTAACGACATGTTTGTTAGTTCGTACACAGGGCGATCGGATGTTTACAGCCCATTTTCAGAAAATATTCAAATCAGATTGGCTGATCATTTGAGCTCCATAACAAACAGAGCGGGGTAGGACCGTGAATATAACCTGGCGTTTGTTCAGTGTTCCTTCACTGTGAAAATTTACTCTGAGGAATCACTTGCCAAGAGCAACCAGACTTGCCAGAATAAAATTCAGGATTTCCATTTATCAGACCGGGCTTTTATTGGAACACCTTGTAAGACTTAATACAGCCCGTTTTTATAAGGAACCGAACACTAAGGACACTGAACAAACAAAGTCAAAGATGGAGTTTTAGTGCTAAATTAACGACCCCAAGTACATGTGTAAGAGGCCTAACTCAGAGCCTTAACTTATTCATCTGAGCAATAACGTCTGTGAGCCAAGATTGGCTTATTGGTGGTACCAGCAGAAAGTACTATCTCTGGAACCAAGTGAGGTAGAAGTGGACTGACGTTGTGCGAGACGCAGGACCAGTTTGGCCGTTACTCCTTGACGTTCTGGGAACGTGCGGCGCCTTTAACCTTGCCCAACGGCGAGCGCGAGCAGTGTAACAAGAACCAACCCATCAGGAGGAGCAAAACCGTCATTGGCAGCTAAGTTCAATCTATATGCTGCCATTTGAACTTATCTTTTTTAGCAATTTACACCCCATCACAACCATGATGATAACTTTTTCTTGATCCATAGCTATTCAAATTTTTTAACTGTTAAACCTAAAGTGATTATTAAATTTTGTTATTTGTAATTATACAAATTTAACTTCGATTTAATCCTTTTAAATGTACTGCATGTTTGTCTCAGTTTATTACACACACTCTAAACTGAGCTATACCAGAATAATAAGAATTCCCCTGAGTTAATCAGAGGTGGGGGCTTAAACGAGTTAACATAAACCATTGCTTAATCCTTCACAAAAGTTGTCGGCAGATTCTAGAATTAACGTGCTCAGCCAAATGCAGCATTGTTTTCGCTTATCTGAATATCTTGTGAAACTCCTTTGTGGTAGAAGCGTCATTAACCTTCTATCTACATATCTGCCAAGAGTAATCTTGTGCGAAGGTAGACACCTTTGAAGCCCATATTAGATACTCTGATTTTGACCACTGTTGGATCACTACTGCAATGCAGGGGAGGCAATACCGTCATAATAGAGTTTTTCGCCTATTTATCTCTGCCATATCTAGACTGTCTTTTAAACTAACCTGATAGAAGTATTTAGCTAGGATGTTAGCTTTTTCTCTATCTGTTTCAGCTCGCTATGGGATTTTAATTGTTGGGATTATAAATTTCTTGTTGTTTTCTCCTTCAATTGCTTTTAATTTTCTCCAAACTTCATTTATTTGTGTCCTATGATTTAATGTTTGACAAAATTTTCTCCAACTCTTTTCTTTACCTCTTAATATTGTTTTAGTTGTTTCATTTCTTATTATTTTTTAAAAAGTTTATGCAGTTTTCTTCAGTTCTGGATTTTATGTAGTTTATCAGGGCCGTTTCTTTCAGTTCAGTTCTGAGCATCTATCTGTCCACAATGGTACTGGGTTTTTATTCTTGTTTCTTTCTTTGTCTTTACCTTTTTCTGTTGGTTTAAGTGATGAGGCATATTCCTGTTTGGTATAACTTTTATCGCTGTTTTAAATATTTTATTTGTTAATCTTTTTTGCAAATATATCTACACAGTTATACTCAGTTTAGTTAGTTCTAATTGAAAAGACTCCCAGTTTGGTTTTTTAAAATTAAATCTAGATCTGGATCTCCTCGGACTAGGTCTGTATTTGTCGTTTAGGTTTATTTCTATGGGTAAATGGTCTGAGCTGGAGTCACTCAGTACTTTTCATTTAGCAGAGGGTAGATTTGATGTAATAATACTTTTATCTACGGCTGTATCTACTCCACTTTTGTATGGGTTAATCCTTGTCCATGAGCGATCATATAGTATGATTAGGTCCGCTCTTTCAATGTAGTCCAACAATGTTTTTCCTGCAGGGTTGTGGTGGCAGGGTAGAGGAGATAGAAGAAATAAAAGAGTACCAATCTCTTCCACAGTGTCTTTTGGCTCGCTGTAGGTGATAGCCAAGCAATACAGAACATTTAGTGAAAAGAAAGAAACAACAGTGAAATTCGTTTCTATGAATATATATATATATATATATATATATATATATATATATATATATATATATATATATATATATATATATATATATATATATATATATATATATATATATATATATATATATATATATATATATATATATATATTAGACCGAGCTAAATTGGTTACAGATAAACGAAAGAGAGAAAATACAAATATTTATATATATGGTTATATGTAAACTGTAGCGTTCTTTTCGTAGGCCGTTACAGTCTTTTACAGATAAGGGTAGTCTCATATTTATTAATATGTGGTCCTACCTCTGTAATAAACTTTACGCACCGACTTACTATCATGTAAAAAGCACTTATCGTGAATGTTGTTGCTGCTGTAGACTTCACAATATCACTGCAAGTTTTCTCCCCCTGGCCAAGTTGCTGGAATAGTTCGTAGCTGTATACTGCAAGGTTTCACTGCACAACTGAGAGTTCACCTGTGTTCGCCACCACCAGGGAGCTAAATACACACAAAGGAACAATCTACTTATCTCTCTGGTTAGAGGCAATAATTGTCCTGAGTGTGGTGTATAAACCAGGCTCAGATATCAGTCATATTATTACATAAATGACATGGACCAATGTTGAGCGCCTTTCTTCGAGCTGCAAACATATGATATTAATAGGGTAGGGGCATACAAATATCATCAACTGTTGTAAAGGCATACAAAGATCATACAACATTAAATACATGAATGCGATAAAATATACAACCATTAAATAAAAGAGGCTGGCAGGGTAGCGCAAATGCATTCTGTGAAATAACATGAAGAACATCAAAGGCATACAAAAATCATATATCAGTAAATATATGAATTCCATAAAATATACAACCATTACATGAAAGTATGCAATTGACTGAAAAGCAGTGCAAACATTAACTAAAGTTAATTGCACATAATGAGCTAATAATTGAAAGCATTTCAAACATTCAATACAAATAATTGCATATAAGAAGATAATGCATTCAGCTCACCCGCTTTGTTCCAATATTGCAGTTTGGTTTCTCAAAGACGGCATATACATAAGCAATGCTTCTGCCCTCTTGTCTGACAAATTACTTGCTAGAAGTTTTCTGCAACTGGCTTGTCTGTTCGGTGCTTTGCAGATGTGAGTAAAAACACAACCGATATATTCTCATTTATACATTAAAACAACGGTCACTGGCCCTTGGTCATTGTCCTATTTGGCATTAGAAATCATGGGAGAGAGAGAGAAAGAGAGAGAGAAGAGGTTGGGCGAAGAATTTCGCGACAATAGCCTCCTGTGAAAGTTTCGACTGACATCTTCTTCTCGATCCCTCTCCGACCTAGTTTGATTTCCCCCATCATCCTGGAAGTTTTTAGGGAGGTTAGGATTATTGGGTCGCTGATGACTTGCCTGTTCTTCCCCACTGCATGGGTGACGGCTGAGAAAGTCTGCTCCGACATTGAGTTTCCCAGGTACATATTCTTCTTCTTCCTCGTTCGCCCTGAAAAGGACGGTGGTTGCGTTGTGTCTATTTACGCCGTAGCTGTGATATCTGCACCTTTCGGTCGGCACATCCGACTTCAGCACGGCATTTTTTGGGACCGGGTTTGCCTTCCCTCTGCGATCCGTACTCGCTCAGCCAGACTGCACTGCTGCATACTGTTTCCAAGACCACCACGTGGAGGTGGAGTACGGTCTTGGTCAGCTCTGGTTCGCTGACCCTGATGCAAGCAGTCAAGCTATGGGTCACTGACTGTATTCTCTATTGCTGCATCTTTTGGTCCCTGTATATATTCAACCTTGAAGTTATATGGTTGCATTAACATCGACCACCTCATGAGCCTTGAATTCAGGTTTTTAGAAGCCGCTAAGAACATCAATGGTTGTAGTCGCATTGAACGGTGAAGTGCTTCCCATATAAGTATGGTTGATATTTCTGAATCCCCCACACCAAATCTAGGCATTCCCCTTCAATAGTGGAGTAATTTCTTTCTGCAGCATTCAACTTCCGGCTAGCGAAAGCTATGGGGAATAATGTAGACGCATTGTCTTCCCCAGTTTGTAGCAAGGTGGCTCCAATCCCAACCTGACTAGCATCAGTGCGTAGTATGAATGGTCGGCTTAAGTTCAGTAGGTGCAGAATAGGTTTCACTGTGAGTTTTTCCTTGAGGGTACTATGAGCATTCTCACACTCAGCGGTCCAGATCACTTTTTCCGGAGTATTCTTTTTCGTAAGGTTCGTCAGTGGGGCGCTTATAGTGTTGAAATCCTTAATGTAGCGTTGGTAAAATCCACATAACGCGACGAACGATCTGACATCCTTTTTAGTAATAGGGCGGGGTGCATTGCGCAGTTTGTCAACATTGCGTTCCTCTGGGAACATGTACCCTTGTGAAATGGTGTGGCCAAGAAACCCCAGTTGGTCAAAACCTATCTGGCATTTAGTTGGGCGTGTGGTTAAACCTGTATCCTTAAGCCTTCGGAGTAGCATCTCTATTGCATTCAGGTGTTCCTCAAAAGGTGTCAGTAGCGATGAGGATATCGTCCATGAAGTTCGTATTAGCCGGGTTATGCAGAGGTGCGAGAAGTTTTCTCATCATTCTCGTGAATGTGCTAGGCGCATTATGTAATCCGAATGGGAGGACATTAAATTCAAAGTGTCCTTCCGGGGTGCTGAATGCCAGCAGTGACAGTATCCCTTGCTAAGGTCGATTTTAGAGAAATAACGAGCTGTATTTAGCTTAGTGAACAGTGAGTTTTGATCTGGCAGAAGTTCAGCCTGGTACTCCGACACTGCATTCAGTCTCCTATAGTCAATAAACAATCTATGCTCTCCGGTAGGCTTCCGAAGGAGTACAACACTAGCACTATAGGGTGACTCGGATGGAGAAATAATGCCTGCACTGAGCAATTTCTCTATTTCTTCTCTCAATGCATCCGCCTTGGCATAGGGTATAGGATAATTTTTCACACGGACTAGCATTGCATCTGTCAACTTCATATTGAACCCTGCTAAACTGGTTAGACCTGGCCTGTCCGTGAGAACTTCTGCATACTTTTCCAACATTGTTTGCACCTGCTCATGCTATTCCATGGTTAGAGTGTGACTTATTTGCACATCGGCCTGAGTCTCACTCCAGGACAAAGGGTATTCAACTGCTCAACTGGGTTCATCCTCTACTTCACTGGCTACTGCAAGGGCCATCAAATGGGCTGGCTCTACTGATGCGCGTTCGTTGTACTTTTTCAGCAGATTGATGTGGTAAATTTTCTGTTTACCCTTAATTGCTATCTTGTAGTTGGTGCGGGAGATTTTCTCGACAACAGCATAGGGTCCTCTCCAACCAATCTGAAGTTTATTATGGCTGCTTGGCAAGAGCAATGAAACTTTATCCCCAATGTTCAGTTCTCGATCCTTAGCTGTCCTGTTTATAATATTGCGCATGTTTGTGACGGGCTTTGTGCAAATTTGCCGTAGCCAACTTCCAACCTGTTTGGAGGCATTGCTTCAATTCCTCAACATAATGTTACGCGGTAATGACTGTGTCATCCGCTTTATCGTCTGTCCATGATCTCAGAAGTGCCTCTAGAGGACCTTTGATTGGGCGCCCAATCAGCAGTGTTGCTGGTGGAATTCCTGTAGAGTGATGAGGTACCTCTCTGTAGGCAAACAGTGTCGCTGGCAGGTAGGAATCCCATGAACTTGGGTTCTCCTGCTCCAGCTTTCGCAGTATGGAAATTAAGGTTCCATTGAACCGTTCTACTTGGCCGTTGCTCTGGGGGTGATATGGAGATGTATGAATGTGTCGCGTTTGGAAAAACCGAAACACTTCTTCCATTAATTCCCCCCGAAATTGTGATCCATTATCTATCAGGATCTGATGTGGGAACCCCAACCTCGTAAATATAGTAAGGAGGGCTTCTGCTACATGAGTTGAGTCACACGAAGGCATTGCGACTGCTTCTGCCCACATGGAGCATGTGTCGACCAACGTCAGAATGTAGCTATTCTTTTTCTTTGTTCTAATCAGGGGTCCAACAATGTCGACTGCCACCCTTTCGAACGGGGTACCTGTTACAGGCATTTCTCCTAAGGTTACGGGAGCTACCCAGTGCTTAGGAGCCACCTTTTGGCACTGTGCGCATGACTGAACATACCGTTTGATGTCTGCATTCATACCTGGCCAATAGTAGTGGCAAGAAATGCGCTGCATGGTTGCTCCAATTCCCATGTGTCTGCTGAAAGGTAAGGCATGGCCCATTTCTAATATTTGGGTCCTATAGGATGAGGGGACAATAAGCTGTGAGAGTTCGCTCGCTCCTTTGCTTGCTCTGCGGTACAACAGACCATTCTTCTTATAAATCTCTCCCTTGAGAGGTGGGGTATGAGACTTAGGAAGTTTTTTAAAACAAGGCGACAAAGTGCTATCCTCTGTTTGTGCCTTCTTCAACTCTTCTGGGTAGATGTTGGTCGGAGTTCCAGACTCAGGGTTCTGCCTGCATTGATCCCTGGCCTGTACGGCCGCAACTGACAGAAGCCGGGCTGGTTCTCCTAGTAACACATATCTACAGCCCAAAATCAGGGGGTAGATGGGATCATTTAGAACAGCGGCTCTGATTTCTCCAGTCACATACCGCGATTGAACCTGAATCTTGCACACTGGTAGAATCATGGACGCACCAGATTTGGTGGGTCCTTGCATTTCAATCGTCTCCTCTAATTTGGTCAGAATTAACAAGAGAAGCTGCGACGATTGCGTCAAAAGATAATCCAGTGTCATACAAACAGAGAGCTCTCTCCCCATTAACCATAACAGATTTAATGACAGCTGGTCGCTTCGAGGAATCTATGTCATCCTTTGAGAGCTCAGGGCTGTAAGATCTGGTTGTTATGCAAGCTGCATTCATGGGGAGGGGTCGGCGCTTACAATCACGAGAACTATGTTTAGGTGACCGGCAGTGTTGGCACATCTCCCTCTCTGTGTTTGCTGTATAGGAAGTTTTCCTTTCCGTGTTCTTGTGGGGTTGTCCAATGTTGGGTCTGTCATGGTGAGTTTTCATGTAGGGTTTTGAGCTTGTAATATTTTTGGAGCTGTTAGGCGCAGTCTGCCGAGCCGGGTAGTCTGTATATCTCCGTCTGGAGGTCAGAGTCTCAGCCTGTGCATTCTGAAAGCGTTCAGATAATGGTATTTAACCTGTCTGCCCCGTTTTCAACCAGAAATCGTCTCATCTCAGGGCTCATCATTTCTTTCAGTTGCTCCATTAGTATTAATTCTTGCAGTCCTTCGTAAGATTTCTCGAATGACGCGAGAGTGAGCCATTTCTGCAAATAAGCTTCCAGGCAAGCAGCATACTGGGCGTACGATTCTCCATTTTCCTTACGGAAATTTATGAACCGTTTCCGGTAAGCTTCAGCATTCAATTCGTACCGAGCTAAGAGGGCTTTCTTCAGACAATCATAGTCATCCTGTTCATGTGGAGCCAGTTTTAAGAATACATCATAGCCAGCACCCCTGAGTCCTTGCGAGAGTTTCAGATTCCACCTCTTTCGGTCCAGCCCAAATGAAGATGCAAATCTCTCGAACCGGTCCAAGAAGCTGTCCATGTTATCCTTTCCCTCCAAAAAATTGCTCCAGAGGGAAAGCCATCGGTCACAGGTGGGGTGTTGGGAGAGCTGATGCACTATCAGATTGAAGGGGCGAGGGCGGAGAAGATGAAGTTTCGGAATTGCTCCCAGCTTCCTTGCTTTTTGAGAGTAGTTCCACATCCAGTTCCTTCGTTTTCAGGGCATGTTGTCGTTCCTTCTCCTTCTCGTCTGCCGCCCTGATTTCAAGATCTTTCTCCGCTTCTGCCGCTCTGATTTCACGATCCTTTTCCGCTTCTGCCGCTCTGATTTCCCTGTCCCTCTCCGCTTCTGCCTCTCTGATGCTCTTCATCTCTGAGGATAAATAGTCTGCAAGCTCGTTTCCTGTAAGCCCCACCTCTTTTCCATTCTCAATTAACAAAGCTCTTACTTTTGCTGTTTCTGCCATTGCAATATTGGATCAAGTCGAATGATCTTGAAGAAACCTACTCACAAACCAATACAGGTAAAAGTAATACTGTCTAATATTGATAATATAGAGTATTACTGCCACAACAATAAAACAAGATTTTGCAGCAACAAAAATTTCAACCTGCAGGATACTCTTAGTTAAGTAGCTCAGTTAAACCTTGTATACAAACTTAACTAATAAATTGGACCATACACTAGAAGATCAGTCACCAGTTATATTTTGTGTACTATTCTATCTGTGCAATATACTGCATATAAGATCAAACCAGTTACGTGCAAAGTGTACTGGAAAGCTGTATAAGATTACTCGATAACCAAACTATTAACCAAGGTTTGTTACCCAAAAGTAAAATGTATATACATTAGCAATACATTAATTGTAGTCTAGGGAACATACGGATGCTACGAGTTCAATCCGGGACGAGCAGTCCAGTTTGTGGCGACAGGGTAGAGGAGAGGATAGATAGAAGAAATAAAAGAGAGTACCAATCTCTTCCACAGTGTCTTTTGTCTCGCTGTAGGTGATAGTCCGACACTTGTAGGAAGAAATGTTTCAGGAGACTGAAATTTAAACTCTTCTCAGTTAAGTCAAGAGGCGAATCCCATCAAGGATCCTGAGAGTAGGTTAGGTCTTCAGCCACACTTCTCCTGAGGTACTGATATGGCTCATGAGACCCCCAGCTGGTAATTAAGACAATAATTAACATAACTTTTGTGTAGACTATTTTTATCTCCCTTTACCCAGTGCTGTAAACACACACATATATATATATATATATATATATATATATATATATATATATATATATATATATATATATATATATATATATATATATATATATATATATATATATATATATATATATATATGTGTGTGTGTATTTGTATTTCTCTCTTTCGTTTATCTGTAACCAATTTAGCTCGGTCTAATATATATTCATAGAAAAGAATTTCACTGTTGTTTCTTTCTTTTCACTAAATGTTCTGTATTGCTTGGTAGTTAAAAGTAGCTACGTCTGTACTATAGGTGTATTACATTTGTAGTCTACTCCAGCAGCGTGGGTTATTAGACTTGGTCCGGCAAAAGCCACATGGCTCTCCGAATACCGTCTTCGTTACCGCTTGATTCCTTATGCCGATTATCTTGAATAATAATGATGAATCGAAGCACACTGCTTGATTTCACTCTCTTCCAAGAAATTCCTTCCACTGGGTTTAGCGCATAGGTTACTCAAGTCACATGCCACCGGGTGGTATTGTCATCTACTAACTCTGTCGAAATTTCAGTGGCTTATAACGGCTGATATGGTGTACTTATTGCCTGCAGCTAGTCTTGGAGTATGGTCTTATGGCGTTTGATTTCGCAGAGCATCGAAATCCAAACTCATTCGCTCCTAATGACAACTGTATGATTTTTGGGACGTAGATCTCTTGTTAGTTTTGTTCTGTTGAAGAATGTAAGATTTGTAGAACATACGTGCCTTCTAATGTAACTATTATGACGGTGGTGTTTTATGTTCTCTGGTTTTTATTCTGTCTATCTTTTCTATTTTTGTTTGCGAGTTGTTTGGGCAGATGTTTTTTTCAGAATTCCTTCCTCAGACAGGCCTGGATCTATTCCCGTTTTCACATTTTACCCGGAACTGAAGGACAGCAAAGAATAGTACAGC
This sequence comes from Oreohelix idahoensis, assembly GCA_024509875.1. Classification (NCBI taxonomy): domain Eukaryota; kingdom Metazoa; phylum Mollusca; class Gastropoda; order Stylommatophora; family Oreohelicidae; genus Oreohelix; species Oreohelix idahoensis. The sequence continues at coordinate 530,893 of JAMPIV010022302.1, forward strand.
TGTAACTTACTATACATGTCGTAGAAAGCCACTAGGGAGGGTTGGATATGGGACTGGCTACTCCATTGTCTAGAAAATTTAAAGCAAAAAAACTTATACAAACTCTACCCCTAGTACATAGTATCATCTGCGTCATGTTCCATCGACTTTTTGTTCTGTTTTTTTTTCCCCTTAAAATCACGCCTGACTGAAAATAACCCGGTTATACATAATCTTGAAAAATTAAAGTTCAACCAGGATACATATTTCTCTAAAGTTTCTCGGTGTTCGTTTCAACTTTATTCACCTGGTTTTCCATGTTCCCCGAGAGAATGCGTATTTCACCTACGAACTTAGATTTTAAAAAAAAACTGAGCTATAACTAACCAGGATACTAAATTTAAATGTTGTATTTTTTTAAAATATCTAAATCACTTATGTGTATTTAAAAAAACAAAAAACACACACACACACACACGTTCAGACCCACATCCGGTTGTCTGAAACGTAACTGCGTCACGAAATTCCTGGTTTGATGCGGTCTAAGAGGAAGTCGTTTATTTCACACCAAGTTATTTTTCATATTTTCTTTTGGTTCAAAACTCACCCGTTGGTTTACGCCAGTCTGTATGTTTGTCTACCTGTCTACATCCCTGTCTACCTCTCAATCTGTGTGTTTGTCTGTCTATATACTTTCCTGTCTACCTTTCAGTATTAGTATCCTATATGTAACATATAGTCTGCCGGTTCCTGCAATTTCATCAAAATTTCAACGGTGCTACGGAGTTCGTGCACTGTGCTGAGATCCTCCTTGTGTGATCTAAGGGCGGAGATAGGAACACTGATGGAGTTGTCCGTGTGCAATGAACCAAAACATCAACAGAAATGGACAATTCAAAGTAAATTATATACTACTTCATTTCAAAAAATGATTGCGTGCCAATCTCGTGAAGTTCAGGATTCAAGTGAACTTTAATAAGCTAGCACTTGAATTTTCACAAGGAACGTGGAAGAGGTATCTTTAATCTTTGGGATACTCCGCATTTAAAAGTCGGCGGGAAATGGTTAGTCAGTTAGTTTTACTATTCTTACTTTGTCTTCTCCTCCGTCATGTAGAGATCTATCAAATAATCCCATGTGATCTAACGGTAGATTGCGACTAACGTTGCGGATACTTGATTGAAATGTTCATGTCTGACTCTATTTCGTATGTAGTAAATCGAGGTACCACGTGATCGTTATAACTTTCTGATTTTAGTTTTCCAACTTTTTGCCGTTAAAGCAGGTGTTTTTCTTCTTCGCTGCTCGCTCTCACATAATCATATACGTTTCCCTCATAAAAGTTACCGTCTGCCTCCGGATTGTCTCATTGCTCTCGTATAACCATATCTAATTCTCTAATAATTAAAGTTGATAGTCTGTCTCAGGCTTCTGTCACCGCTCTCATAATCACATCCATTTTCCTCATAAAGTTAGATTCTATCTCAAGCTTCTCTTGTCGTTCTCATATAACCACGTCTATTTCATAAAGTTGTCGGTCTGTCTCAGGCTTCTCTCATACCTGTCATTTACCCACATCAGTTTCCCTCATAAAGCTGGGGGTCTGTCTCAGGCGTCTGTCCTCGATCTCATACTTCTTCTCTTCTTTGATCCTTAGCCGCCAACCGTCAAAGCAGTAAGTGGCCATCACGCCTGGTGGCGTCTTGTAGGGCAGCAACCAATTGATTCCACTTTGCTCGGTCGGCGGCCATCCTTCGTACAGTGCCCCAACTCTGGTTCATTCTTTGCATCTCGGCTTCCACAGTTCTCCGCCAAGTTGTTTTTGGTCGGCCTCTCATTCGCTTTCCCTCGGGGGTCCATAGCATAGCTGTTCTTGTGATGGTATCAGGGTCCCTTCTGAGGACGTGGCCAAACCAACTCCATCGTCTGCCAACTATGATGGTGTGCATGTCCTCCTGGTTACTCCGAATAAGTAGTTCTTGGTTGCTGATGGTATTCGGCCACAATATTCGGAGAATTTTCCTTCGGCAGATCGTGTGGAAGGAGGACAGTTTCGACATTTCCTTCTCTGTGACTCTCCAGCATGTCGCATAATAGTGAAGCACAGAAAGTACACAGCTCTCATACAGTCTTAATTTGGTGTTTGTGCTGTACTGTGAAGACTTCCAAATGTTGTTGAGACTAGCAAAGGATATTCTCGCTTTATTTATTCTGTTGTTGGTGTCCTTACTTGTTCAGCCGTCAGGTGTTACTATGCATCCTAGGTAAGTGTGGTGGGCCGCTGTTTGAATATATTGTGTGTTCGTTTATTATTATTTCAGGTAAATTGCTACCCCTGTCTACAGTTGAAGTATATGTTGATCATGTTAATGTATATTTGATTGCTCCTGCTGTTGTTTCATAATAATGCTCGTTACTCTGTTACGTCCAGGGTGAAATCTCCCAAACGATTATAGTTTTGTTCCATACTCCACAACATACATGCTATTATAGTTTTGTTCCATACTCCACAACATACATGCGGGTTCTTTAACTGACCCAATCACCAATGAGGAACTAAAACAGTCTTCCTTTTTGAAACGAACTCGACATCCTTTAATAACTTATATCCCTTGTAGCATACATAAGCGTTCGTCAAGATTAATCCTTATGTACAAAACCTCATCAATACAGTATTAATCATATTCCAAGAGTATTCATTATCTTGTACAAACCATATCCTTTAAGAAAAGTGAACACTTCGTAATAGGTTCCCAATGGAACTTAAAAGAAAACACAGCCAAAAACAGCTGCCACAAAGCTCAAGGTTTTCCTCAACACCTTGGCCATACACATAACAAACTTCTACGTCATTTTCCGGTGCGCATCACTTTCAATATTCCAAATAGTGCCGCATTTATCAGCACTGACTCAACCTCAATAAATCTAACATGTGGTGTGCATGGGCAGACACCACAGTAAGTAAATGTCGATCTCATTCAACCATATCTATATCTCTCTTAAAGGTGGCAGTCTACAATGCAGTTTTTTTTTCTCCCTCTAAAGCATTCTAAAGACCAAACTGTCAGTCTGCTCCTATCGTGAAGCCGACATCATTAGAAGAGCTTGTTTGTTTATCTGCCCTGTACCGACATCCTTAGATAGGCCGGTTTGTTATCTGCCCTGTACCGACATCCTTAGATATGCCGGTTTGTTTATCTGCCCTGAACCGACATTCTTAGAAGAGCCTGTTTGTTTATCTGCCCTGTACCGACATCCTTAGAAGAGCCTGTTTGTTTATCTGCCCTGTACCGACATCCTTAGAAGAGCCTGTTTGTTTATCTGCCCTGTACCGACATCCTTAGAAGAGCCTGTTTGTTCATCTGCCCCATACGACATTCTTAGAGGAGCCTGTTTATCTAACTGTCCCGTACCGACATTCTTAGAGGAGCCTGTCCCACAACGAAATTCTTAGTAGAGTCTATTCATTTATCTGCTCCATACCCCGCTGTAAATGGCAACCTGACACTGCTCACGAGTTAGGGATGGAAAACGCTGCGAAAAAGGACACTGATCACCCCACCTCTCGAAGTCGGACCTAGTATCGTGAAGTCTCCAACACTTCACTACCATACGGCAGTATCTGCTAAGGTCTACCTATTCTTTTTTTTAAATGCGTTTCAACGTCTTCCTCCAAAGGACGCCGCCCATCTTGCATCGCCCAAGAACCGCCTTTGGTAAAATGAATCTACGGTGACCGGTTCCCAGTTTGACAATGATCACTTCATCTCGTTCTTGGTAAGCAGAAGTATATTTCTGTACCGCGCTTCTCTAAAACTATTTTTGGTTATTGCTTTGATTATAAACTCCGCCTCGGCCGTGTGAAAAAGTGAGGAAGGACGACATGAATGAAGGCCATAAGGAAGCAACTCCTCCACCTGGCAAAGGCACCTTAAAATACGATTACAAAAACCAACGGAGAGAAAACCGGACTGATTTTAATAGCGACGAACTGGCACGAATTGAGGACGACAATTTATGGAACATTAAGTGTTTTAATAGGAAAAATAAGTGGAGCTGGTGGAGGAGATGAGGAAAGCAAAATTAAAAATCATGACTGTGACGGAAGCGAAGAAAAAGGGACAAAGAGTTATAGATCTCCATGGCGATATACTTCTCTACAGAGAAGTACCGATAACCGAAGGAGCTAAAGAGGATGTGGCGTGTATTGTGGCTAAAAATCAAACAGATAACATCAAATGATGGAACTTTGTCTTGAAGCGCATTATGGGGCTAAAGCTTAAAGAAGAAGAAACCATAGTGTTGCATACATATTTTTGAATGCACAGATTACAAAAATACGATATGTCTATTTAATAGGGAAAATATATATTTGTATTTATTTGTGTACGAAAATGCTTCCCTTGGGAAGGCGAGATAATCCATGATTGATTTATACGTTTGATTATATGGATGATCTCTCTTGATATTGATTCGGCGTATGAATATGGAAGTCATGTCAGTTCTCGTTTGTTAGGGCCAGAAAATAGATTGATCTTGTTCAATATGTTTATGGCCTGAATTTATATGTATTACTTGTCTAGTACAAGAAGATTCAGTCCTATATTGTATATCTTCGTATGCTAAGGTCGGACTATACCGAACTCTGGCGGAGGTATCCGTTGTCCTAGAGAGTTGTAGAGAGTTCCGAAGAAGCTGGTCGTAATGGCCGGGTGTGTGTTTTTTAGGGCTGGTCCTGTTAAAGGTTAAAAGTGATTTGTGGATGATTTTTCCATAAGGAAGGAATGTCTCTGCGAGAGTGTTATGTCAGAGACTCTTCTCATGTATTTCATTATGTTTAGATTCGGACTCCAGGTAAAGCCAGACCCTTTTTCCTTTGATGATCTCCTTATGGTTAGACCTAGATGAAACATCGTATTTTCGAGCATCGTTGGTCGTTTAAATATAGATTGATGAAGATGACAGGTTCCATCAGCGCTTATGTCTTTATGAAGCAACCTTCTGACTAAGGGACTGTATGGAAACTCTAGGAAAGTCTATATATACAAGTTATGAATTAACTCTGGCTTATGATTATCCTCCCGCTGGGCGAGTGAGCGAAAACTCAGGGAAGGAAGCCATGTTGTATTCCTGTCATCATTATGGATCACTGTCCAGAGAACGGATTAGGAATCTTATTATCCAGACAGTGGCACGGAGATCTCATTAAGATTAAAACCCCTTTCGTGGTTTAACTTTGTTACCTAAATATTTAATATATATACAGCTGGAGAACTTAGCCAAAGAAAAGATTCGTCCAGTGAACCCTCTTTGTATGTTTACACACACATACCCACTGATGCGTTCAGTCAGTTAGGGGATATGGCAATAGTCCGCCAGAACATTGAGTGACTATTTTATATTGAATGCTGCATGAAATGTACTACTATTCTACTGCCTAATGATTTGCTATGTCAACATACTCATGACTGTATTCCGTGCTGTCCAAGTGTGTGCGTCATTATTAAAAGCATAGAAACGTCAACAGCGGTTCCTAACATCATTGACTTGTACAAGAGTGTGAGTGAAACATTATCAAGTGTCAACTACATCGAACAGTACACCATTCGCGTATTTCCCACTCTCACACTACATCAACATGGCCACTAGATACAATCCTGCGTCGGTTGAGTTGACCTTTGCTCCCCCTGGAGCCTCCATCAGATTCGCCACTGGTTGGCGTAAGGAGAATGAAAGCAGTACCTTACAGCATGCCTGGTAACACTGCAGAGACACGATACACCACTAAATAATTATTATACTATAGATATTCTACAGTGGTAGGCCAGTTTCCTGGGTCCAGCCTTCGCAGTCTTGAAAGTGGAAGTCACCTAGTGTTTCAAGAACATTTATTTTGGCCAAATTTGACACACATCAACACCAATAGAACAACTATACAGTCGATGTCAGCTTGACCTGTTCTGACAAGTGTAACGGTATCTGGGTCAGCACTTGTTGACATTTTGCGCAGTACAGACAGTGTTCTAACTTGTAGTGATTGTTTATCCTTCTGAAGTAGAAGAGCAATGTTGATAGACAGAGAAGAGCATTTAATTCATCGCTGGATCTTCTATTGTGCTCAAAGAAATTGAACACTGTAATAGTTTAGAAACAAACCTAGTATTTAATAAAGTTGCAAGCTATTTTGATTAAAAGCTAAGCCTTCTCTGCAACACATTCTTTCTGCAACACTCTATTCACATCACATTGCCATATTATTTAATCATATTATATATGCATTTATGCCATTTATGTTTACATGTTATTTGTTATGTATTAAATTAGTTTATGTTCTGTGTGACTAGTACAAGGTATACCGAGTGACATTGGTCTGGTACTAGTGTTCCATAGGTACAAATTTTCTTAATTGGAAATTTTTTTAGCAACAAGTTGCTGCTATTTCTGTTAGCTGTGATGACTGTGTTCATATTTGTTTTTGTAATATTTTTTCTATTCTTTAGTTTTGTTTTGGTTTGTTTGTATTTGTAGGCCTACCCTTTGCTATCTTTCAGTTCTATACACAATTTATATCTATACACTGTAGCGTCATTTGTTTTGTTTAGTTCTATTGCAGTTATCATCACAGATTCTGTGACTGTTTACTTTAGTTTCCTATTTAATTTAATTTGATTTCTGCAATTGTTTTCATATTGTCTTTTCTTGTTTGTCCTTGTTAATGTCTTTAGTTGACAGATGATATATGAGGTATAGTTGAATACACTTACATTATAGTACAGATAAGTACTTTATGATTATTATTGTTATAAAAGAAAGTGTACAAGACCTTTGTAAGGCTTGTCTCCCACAGTGATTGGGATAGAAAATATTATTTTCCACAGGTACTCAAGTGATCATTGATTACATTAAGGAAGTATACAAGACCTTTGTAAGGCTTGTCTCCCACAGTGATTGGGTTATACAGATATTGTTTCCACAGGTACTCAGGTTATCATTTGTTATATTATAAACAAGATAACCATATAAGGTTTGTCTCACACAGAGATTGTGATTGTGAGCTGATTATTCAACTTATTATAAACTTGTGGTTGCATTACTTGGAAATATATATATATAATCATACACTATTGATACTATAGAGTACTTAGATTATAAAGGTGATTATACAAGCTCTTTATTAGAGACTTGTTTCACACAGTGTTGTGGTAAAGTGATACTTATTTAGAGACTTCTTCCCAGTGAGGTTGGTACAAGGTCTTTGAATAATACTAAGAGAGTAAAATAGAGTGAAGTGACTATACAAGTCTATAGTACAGACTTGCCTCCCATTGAAGTGGAATAGGGTAATTATTTTATTATTTCAGGTTACTGATCTCATTAGACAAGATGTCTAGTTTAGATTACTTTATTGCACAAGGGAAATCCCTTGATAAGACTGGAAAAGAGTTAGAAGAATGGACAACTGCTCAATTTGCTATTGCATTAAAATCAGAAGAGAAAAAACAAAAAGATGAGAATAAATGGAAAGCAGAAGTTGAACAAAAGAAGATAGATGCTGAGAATTTCAGATTGCAGATGCAAGCTGAGGAGAGAAAAGCTGCTGCTGAGGAGAAAAAAAGCTGCTGCTGAGGAGAGAAAAGCTGCTGCTGAGGAGAGAAAACTTCAAATAGAAGAAAAAAAATTAGAAGCTGCTGCTGAGGAGAGAAAAGCTGCTGCTGATGCTGAACAAAAAAGACTAGACAGAGAAGCTGATGCTGCTGCTGAACAAAAGAAATTGCAGATGCAGGTGGAAGAAAGGAGATTTGAGGCAGAGCAAAAAAAGACACAGAGAAGCTGAAGAGAGAAGAAAAAGCTATAAGAGAACATGAATTTGAGTTAGAGAAATTGAAATTGACAAGTATGAGTAATGTTAATCAGGCATCTAGTGGTAGTGGTAAACCCTTTGTTTACAAGGTCAAGGTACCAGCGTTCAACTCTGCCAGTGACGATATAACATTCTGGCTTGAGAGATTTGAACGTGCTTGTCGAGCTCATAATGTAGATAAATCACAGTATGTGAATCAGTTGTCTGAAAATCTAAAAGGTGATTCTCTGAATAAGTTATGGTTGGTTGAAGAGGCCGACAAGGATAACTATGATGTTATCAGGTCAGCCTTGATAAGGAAGTATCAGTTGTCAGAGGAAGGTTACCGTCTTTTGTTTAAAACAATGAGACCTGAGACAGGTGTAGAATTCTCAGAATTCATTGCAAATGCACGTCTTACATTTTCACGTTGGATTGAATTATCCAAAACACAGAAAACATTTGAGGCTCTTACGGATTTATTACTCAGAGACAAGATCATGTCTTCGGTGAATAAACCATTTCTAGAATTTTTACATGAGCGTAAACCAAGTACATTAAAACAAATGGAAGAATATTGTGACCAATATGCCACGGCACACCCTGACATGATTCTAAGCAACACTAACATTAAAGAGGGTATGCCAGTTGCGTCAGCAACTCAATACAATAATAATTACTCACACAAGTCCCAAGGAGCTCAAGATAAATCTCACCAAAAGGTTAATTGGAATAGTTATCAAAACCAAGGTAACCACTCAAATCAGGGTTCTTCTTCGAAGACCTGGAATCGGGCTGACACTCCTCGACACAGGGGTGCCCATAATTATAGAAATTTCCGAAAAGGGAGTAACTATAGGAATTACCCAAGTTCGTCATGGAAACAACAAAACCAACATTACAGGGATACTCATTATAATGAACATGATGATTATGATCATGAATATTATGATCCTAACCCAAACAGGGGTTATAACAAAGGAAATAATAATAACTATAGAGGTTATAATAATCGAGGTAGATCACAATACAGAAGACATAAATCTCATTACCAGGCTCACTCTGCACAACAAGAGTTCAATGAAGCCGGGAATCAAAATAATGATAAGAAAGACTCTAGTAATGTAGGATGTTCTGCTTTTGATTTTAGTAGAGCATCTCAGTGCTCCCAATGCAAAACATTATTCGATCCAACCACAGTTTCTACTTTAAGCTGTGGTCATCCTCTTCCTGCTCTTCCTGCGTCAGTCGCGCATGATGGAAGAGGTGCTCTTGTCTTGAACAGAGGTCTAGTAGATGGTACTCCGGTCTCAATTCTTTTCGATTCCGGGTGCACAACCATTGGAGTGAGGCAGTCACTCATAGATCCTTCTGGAGCCACTGCCAAAGTAATCAAATGCGTAACATTTGGTGGCACATTGGAGAAGTACTCTACTGCCATTGTTAACATTGCTACTCCCTTCTTTACAGGAGATGTGCACGCATGTCTTCTCCCGAATCCGATCGCTGATCTCATAATCGGTCGCATTCATGGAGTGAAAGAATGCACTCCGCAACAAATTGTTGATTGGGAAAATAGAAATATGCAAACTGCTAATGCAGTAGTTACTAGGGCTCAAGCTCTTAACATGCCACAATCTTCGCCTTCTGAAGATAATGATGCGCAGATCCAAGATGATCCCTTGGAAATTTCTCGTGATTCATTTATGAAACAGCAGGAAGATGATCCTACTCTTAAAAAATTCTTTACGCTAGCAACAAAGGTGATCCGAATAAAGACACAAATCGTAAATCTTGGATTACGATGAAGAATGGCGTACTTGTGCGTATGGTACAAGACTCCGCTAAGTCCGCTCATTCTCAAATTCTAGTGCCCAAAAATATGAGAGTTAAAATCTTACAGCACGCTCATGATTCTCAGTGTGCTGGGCATATGGGTTTTTCCCGTACTAAATCTAGAGTTCTTGCGTCTTTCTTTTGGCCTTTTGTGAACAAGGACATACGGATCTATTGTCGATCTTGTAAGGTATGTCAAGAAGTTAAATCCAAAGGTCCACGCCATGCTGCACCTATTCAGGCTGCAGATATTCCAATTCGACCATTTCAAAAGATGGCGATAGACATCATCGGTCCATTTAAAATAAAGTCTGCTAGAGGACACCAATTTATCTTGACGTGTGTTGACATGTGCACACGTTGGCCAGAGGCTGTTCCTCTAAAGAGCATAACTACTGCTGATATTGCAGATGCTCTTTGGTTAATATTTTCTCGTCTGGGATTTCCAGCAGAAATATTATCGGACCATGGTACCCAACTCATATCGGATACTATGTCTCAAGTAATGTCGACTCTTAAGATAGAGAGATCTCTAAGTAGTATTTATCATCCTATGTCTAATGGGATGGTAGAACGTCTGAATAGGACTCTCAAAAACCTATTAAGTAAGATAACTGAAGATCATCCTCAGGATTGGGACAGAGTTTTACCCGCGGCTCTCTTTGCATATAGAGAGGTCGCCAACGAACATACAGGATTTTCTCCCTTTGAACTTGTCTTTGGCGCGAAACCGCGAGGTCCTATGTCCTTACTTCATGATCTCATAACTGCTGATAATATTGTCGATGACACAAAATCCTCTTACGAATATGTCATTGCGCTTAGACACAAGATTATTGAAGCATGCAAATTGGCAACTGCTTCTTCTGAATTTGCCAAACAGAAGGCAAGGCAATTTGCCAATAAGAAGAGATGCTTACGACAACTTTGTCCAGGAGACAAAGCATTTGTCTTACTACCTTGTAGGGAAAACAGACTTCTTATTTCTTGGAAAGGTCCATATGATGTAATATCAAAAGTTTCCGATGTCGACTATATTGTCGATATTGATGGGAAGCATAAAACCTTCCACATCAACATGCTTACGGAATTCCATGAACGTCCGGATTATTTACAACCTGTTTTCCAGGCAACGGACGATTCTCCAGTCCAACATGGGCATTACTCATCACTGTCAGTAATACAGGATGAGGAAACGAGTTTCTCGGATGTGAATTTGCCTTTTTCGATGATTCCACTTCATTCTAATGAATCATGGAAAGATGTTGCGATTTCTCCCGAATTATCTCCAGGAGAACAGAAACAAGTTTCTACTATGTTACAACAATTTCAGGATGTCCTTACCGACATTCCTGGTCAAACTGATGTCATTGAACATGACATTATTCTTACTGACCATAATCCTATAAGAGTCAGACCGTATCCTATCCCGATACATTTTCAAGCACAGGTTGAGAAAGAGTTGGATGAGATGATAGATTTAAAAATAATTGAACCATCCACATCAGCATATTCTTCGCCGATGGTTATTGTACGGAAAAAAGACAATAACATACGTCTTTGCGTTGATTATCGCAAATTGAACCAAGTGACGAAATTTGATGCTGAACCTATGCCTTTACTAGAAGAGCTACTTACAAGACTATCGAAATCTCATTTCTTCACTAAACTTGATTTGTCTAAGGGATATTGGCAAGTTCCACTATCCGAACACGCCAAGCCGTTTACTGCTTTTTCGACACCTAGGGTCTATTCCAATGGAATGTCATGCCTTTCGGCCTTATGAACGCCCCTGCAACATTCGTACGCATGATGCGTCGAATCCTATCTCATCGCTCAGATGTCACTGCATATCTTGATGACATCTGTCTTTTCAGTGATACTTGGAAAGATCACTATAACGGGTTAAATGAACTATTGTCTATCTTACGCGAGCATAACCTGACAGCCAAACCATCTAAAGCCTGTATTGGTTTTAGCGAGATATCTTTCTTAGGTCATCGTGTTGGTCGTGGTTTCCTAAAAACATAAGACCATAATACAAGTAAAATACTTAACATTTCGATTCCTAAGACTAAAAAGCAAGTGCGAAGTCTTTTGGGTCTCATACAATTTTACGGACGATTCATTCCGAATCTGTCCTCAATCATGTCACCTCTTTCTTCTTTACTAAAGAAAGGATCTCCTAATATAGTCCATTGGACTCAAGAATGTCAATCCTCTTTAGATAAGGTTAAAACTATGTTTTCTACTTCACCTATCTTGGTATTACCTACTAAGGATAAGACATTTGTTCTTCGTAGTGACGCTTCATCCACAGGGATTGGAGCAGCACTAATGCAAGAGTACTCAGAAACTCTGCATCCTGTGATGCATATTTCTCGAAAACTAAATGTCGCAGAGAAGAATTACTCGGTCCTAGACCGTGAATTATTGGCTATGGTTTGGTCAATCCTTAAACTTCAGAGATTTCTTCTTGGCGCGCATTTCATTGTGGAAACTGACCAGAAAGCTCTTACTGCTATTCAGAGTAAAAATCTGAAGAGCGCGAGATCAACGCGATACGCGATTGCTCTTCAACCTTTTCATGTTTCGGTGCGAGCTATCCGTGGGTCAGAAAATGTGATGGCAGACATTTTGTCTAGATGCCCACATGATTCCTAATTGTTAGATCCTGAGATTTCTAACATGTTTAACTTTGCTACAGTTTTTTTTTTGCTATGTTAAAATGTGTGTACATAAGTAATGTATCATATATATTGATTGTATCACTACTTAGCGGTTCATTGATGTATATTCACCGCTGATCTTTGGATGTTTTTTCGTCTTTGATAATCATGATGTTAAAATACCTAAGATGAAATTTTTGGATAAACTAGTGTAGAAATTGTGGCATTGCCAGTATTGTAGTATGCGTTGATGACACCTCTCTGGAAATATTTATACTCAGGGAAAAACTTTCTCTGGTTCCTGAGATATATTCTCACTTGTCGTGCCATATGACGACTTAGCCTTACATTAGGCGTTACATTTATTTGGAATGCTTATCATCTGCGCATTGTTATTCGTGCGTTGTGAGCCTATTGTATGTTGCTCCTGGATGTATTTCAAAAAAAAAGTACCATTTTTTTCCCGGGGGGTGTGGTAATCTGTTGCATACATATTTTTGAATGCACAGATTACAAAAATACGATATGTCTATTTAATAGGGAAAATATATATTTGTATTTATTTGTGTACGAAAATGCTTCCCTTGGGAAGGCGAGAGAATCCATGATTGATTTATACGTTTGATTATATGGGTGATCTCTCTTGATATTGATTCGGCGGATGAATATGGAAGTCATGTCAGTTCTCGTTTGTTAGGGCCAGAAAATAGATTGATCTTGTTCAATATGTTTATGGCCTGAATTTATATGTATTACTTGTCTAGTACAAGAAGATTCAGTCCTATATTGTATATCTTCGTATGCTAAGGTCGGACTATACCGAACTCTGGCGGAGGTATCCGTTGTCCTAGAGAGTTGTAGAGAGTTCCGAAGAAGCTGGTCGTAATGGCCGGGTGTGTGTTTTCTAGGGCTGGTCCTGTTAAAGGTTAAAAGTGATTTGTGGATGATTTTTCCATAAGGAAGGAATGTCTCTGCGAGAGTGTTATGTCAGAGACTCTTCTCATGTATTTCATTATGTTTAGATTCGGACTCCAGGTAAAGCCAGACCCTTTTTCCTTTGATGATCTCCTTATGGTTAGACCTAGATGAAACATCGTATTTTCGAGCATCGTTGGTCGTTTAAATATAGATTGATGAAGATGACAGGTTCCATCAGCGCTTATGTCTTTATGAAGCAACCTTCTGACTAAGGGACTGTATGGAAACTCTAGGAAAGTCTATATATACAAGTTATGAATTAACTCTGGCTTATGATTATCCTCCCGCTGGGCGAGTGAGCGAAAACTCAGGGAAGGAAGCCATGTTGTATTCCTGTCATCATTATGGATCACTGTCCAGAGAACGGATCAGGAATCTTATTATTCAGACAGTGGCACGGAGATCTCATTAAGATTAAAACCCCTATCGTGGTTTAACTTTGTTACCTAAATATTCAATATATATAGCTGGAGAACTTAGCCAAAGAAAAGGTTCGTCCAGTGAACTCTCTTTGTATGTTTACACACACATACCCACTGATGCGTTCAGTCAGTTAGGGGACATGGCAACAGTCCGCCAGAACATTGAATGACTATTTTATATTGAATGCTGCATGAAATGTACTACTATTCTACTGCCTAATGATTTGCTATGTCAACATACTCATGACTGTATTCCGTGCTGTCCAAGTGTGTGCGTCATTATTAAAAGCATAGAAACGTCAACAGCGGTTCCTAACATCATTGACTTGTACAAGAGTGTGAGTGAAACATTATCAACTGTCAACTACATCGAACAGTACACCATTCGCGTATTTCCCACTCTCACACTACATCAACATGGCCACTAGATACAATCCTGCGTCGGTTGAGTTGACCTTTGCTCCCCCTGGAGCCTCCATCAGATTCGCTACTGGTTGGCGTAAGGAGAATGAAAGCAGTACCTTACAGCATGCCTGGTAACACTGCAGAGACACGATACACCACTAAATAATTATTATACTATAGATATTCTACACATAGTCAACCTTGTCATTGTGTACGGGTCATGGAGATGAGAGAGTAGATAACAAAGAAGAATTCTGTTGCGTGATAAATTCTCGCAACATCGTTTTTTACAATATCTATTTTATAACGCAAGGGCAACAACTGCTTGAAATTTATAGTCACTTTTCTCGGTAAGCATTTGTCTTCTCGCGTTGGTATCGAATGCAGTTAAGTTTTGAGCTGTTGTCATTTTGCGCTGGACTGCGCATGACTTGTCTTGCTTTTTGGTCGATCGGTTTCCGCCCACCACTAGTGGAGTGAGCGATTTGGAATGGCGAAAGAGATGCCTCGTTGAAGAGGGGATCTCCGCTATTTTTTGTTCTGTCAGGGATGTGTAGTCCTCTTATGGATATTTCGTTTATTCGGGATAATACCTCTAGTGTATTTGCACATGCCGGGAGGCGTGATATTTCTGTATTTCTTGAAAGCAAGGTAAATTGACTTTTTTCATTAACTCTATCGATTTTGGGTCGTGAGCGATTTCGATTCATAGCCTGTCTTCGAAAGTCGTCGTCACGAGATGTTTTTTCCCAGCTCACATGTCGCTGCATTGTACTGCATCGGTTGATGCATGTACCAAGGACCATTACTTGCTACTTTGTTAAATGAACTAGGTTTGGAAAACCTTTATTATCTAGAGGATATTTTTGAGGACATTATTTATACTTCGGCAGACGTGTCGGTCTTGCTGAAGTCAGACCAAGGAGAGTGAACTGATCTCATACATCTGGTTATCTCCTGGCTGTTATAGAAAAGGATGGAGTTTTCCACCTGACTACATTTACAGCACTATGAAATATAACATGCATCTGACTCATCATTGTAATGCTGTCTACCGTCTATTGCTGTATTGAATGTTGCTGTGATAATGACTGTTTGATGTGCCCACATATTCGCGTAACCATTTTGTCACTGTGGCGTCCACAATAAATAATGAAGAAAAACGTCAACGGCTGTTACAAGAATCATTGACTTTATACGTCGTGAGTTTACTGACGTCCTATGTGGATTGCCCTGTTATTTTTGTATGAACATTGTTTTGACTGAACACATCTGCACACCACACAAAACCAGACATGCGGATACCATCCATCATCATATGGCATCACGCATCATTTGGTGGCCATAAGCTGGTTTGATTCTGGTACTAGCAAACACGGGGTCCCTTACCCACTTCATTTTCAACAAGAATTCATCATCATCCTTCAAGAAATTAACATTCTTCAATACAGTCAACATCTTCAAAATTTTCAAAGTACTCGGCGTTGCCCGGTAAAAGTCAAAATTTCAACTTTTTGACGGAAACAAGAATTTGACAGTACCCGGCGTTGTTACATGTTGCCGGATAACTCGGACTGCTGTTATCTTTTACGCAAGTCAAGCAAGTTGCTGCTGTCAAGGTTCCAGTGCTGTCGTTTTTTGAGAAGGTCAAGTGCCGAAACAACTCAACACACAGTATTTCAGAAGCTCTTGTACCATCGTGTTAGCAGTGGAAGCAGTTCAGATGTGCCATCATCGTTGGAGCTTCGCTCTTTAGGACGTTGATTGACATCCGTTTTTTGCTGTTCTACGATTGGAAGCCTATAAGTTAAGTGGCCTGTTTGTATGTAAACTGTGCCCTTATACTTCTGCTGAGTCTTCTGTGTATCATCTCATTCTATATGTTATATGTTTATATGTTATTTGTATATTTATATGTTTATATTTCAGCGGGTTCTCGGTTGGGTGGTGTCTCCGTTAGATTATGCCACGTCATAGAGGTCGTCTATTGTGAGCGTTTTCTGTAGGGTTTGCAAATTTCCGATACTGGAATTTGCTAAGCGACTTCTGTTGCTATTTATGTTAGCTGTGATGACATGTTTTAATATTGTTTTCGTTATTATTTCACATTCTTTAGTTTTGTTTTGATTTGTTTGTATTTGTTAGCCTACTCTTGTCTATAATTTAGTTTCATACAACATTTTTGTTTATACACTGTGGTGTCATGTATTTTGTTTAATTATAGCGCAGATATCGTCACATTTTTTGTGATATGTCATTAATTTCTGCTTTATTTTTAATTGATTTCTGCGAACGTTTTTGTATTGTTGCTGATCTTTGTTATTGTTTACATTGTTATTGTTTACATTGTTTGTATTGTTTACATTTTCAATGTTTACATTCTGCATGTGTTTACATAGTCATTGTTTACAGTTATAGTAATTAGTTAATGGGCTATGCTAATGCACTGTTACTACTACACTGATGATAAATGAATGATGAATAGTGTCGTGCACTATTGAATGAGAAGTGCACTTATGATCAAGAATTGATTGTTGATATTTCATATACAAGTTCTTTGATTGGAGACTTGTTTCCCACAGAGACTGGGATAATATAAGGTGATGTGAATATACAAGTGCTTAATTAAGACTTGTTACACTTAGGTTTGAAATAAATTAGTTAATTATTTCAGGTTTTGGACTTATATATTACTCATCATGTCTACATTTGAGCACTTTATTGAGCAGGGTAAATTGCTTGGGAAGACTGGTGATAAGTTAGAAGAATTTGCAACTGCTCGATATGATAAAGCAATGGAAGCTGAACAAAAGAAACTGCATATGGAAGCTGAACTAAAGCTTCTGCAGATGCAGTTGGATGAAAAGAGATTCCAAATGGAAATGGAAAAACAAAAAAGGGAATCAGAAGCTGAGGAGAGAAAACTCCAGCTACAGCTAGAGGCTGAGAATAAAAGACTTGAAAAAGAAGCTGAGAATAAAAGACTTGAAAAAGAAGCTGAAAATAAAAGACTTGAAAAAGAAGCTGAAAATGAAAGACTTCAAATGCAGGCTCAAGCTGAAGAAAGGAAGTTACAAAGAGAGGCTGATGAGAGGAAAGCAAAAATGGAACATGAAGAAAAACTCTTAGCTTTAGAGTTGGAGAAATTGAAATTGACGAGCATGAGTAATGGTAATGATTCAAACAAGGGTTCATCTTCTGGGAAGGCTAATAATGATACTTTTAAGATTAAGTTACCAACATTTAGTCCTTCCAGTGATGACATAATGTTCTATCTGGACAGATTTGAACAAGCATGTACAGCTCATAACATAGACAAAGCAAAATATGTTTATCAGTTATCAGGGATACTGACAGGTAAAGCTCTAAGTATATTAAATATGGTGGATGAACCTGACAAGAACAATTATGAGGTTGTCAGGGCCGCTTTGTTAAAGAAATATCAGCTTAACGAAGACGGCTATCGTCTACAATTTAAAAACATGTTACCTGAAAATGGAGTTGAATTCTCCGAGTTTATTGCAAGAATACGCATTACTTTCTCACGATGGGTTGAACTATCTAAGACGGAAAAAACTTATGAAGGACTTATGGACTTAATACTTAGAGACAAAGTCATGTCGTCTGTCAATGAGTCTTTCCTTGCTTTCCTTCATGAACGTAAACCTAAAACAATAAAAGAAATGGAAGATTTCTGTTGCCAGTACGTAACTGCGCACCCACACATAACCATGGGTAACTCTAAGGTGAAAGAAGGTTTACCAGTTGCTTCGGCAGCTCCGTATGGCCAAAACTTTGCTCGTAGATTCCAACAAAATTTTGATAGAAAGAGTAGCGGTAATTTCTGTCAAAATCATGGAAACCAATTTCATAGTGATTCTTCTTCGAAGAATTGGAGACAACCTGATAGTACTCGTTACTATCACCCTAATAATTATAAGCATTTCAAAAGAGGATATGGTAATAGAGGTTATTCCTGCCGAAGACCTCAGAACCAAACAAATAGATGTTCGCATCAATGTGAACATGATAGTAATCGTGGAAACTGGAATTCGAACCAGGATAACAATTACAATAGAGACAATAATAACTGCAGAGATAATAATAACTCTGATAACTTCAGAGGTAATAATAGTCGGGGTAGATCTCAACACAAAAAAAGAGATATCAGCAGGCTAATGCTGTACAACAGGAAACTGAGGGAGCCTGTAATCATGTTGTTGATAGTAAAAACTTTGACGCTGTCACTAGTTCTGCTTTTGACTTTGAGAGAGCAAACAAATGCCCCCAATGCAGTACTTTATTCGAACCGGGTACCATAACTACTTTGAGTTGTGGTCACCCACTTCCCGCTCTTCCTGCTGCTGTTGCGCATGACGGGAGGGGTTCTTTAATTCTACATAAGGGTCTTGTTAATGATACTCCGGTCTCACTACTTTTAGATTCCGGATGCACCACTATTGGTGTTAGACAATCGCTTGTAGATCCATCTTGTGCTACAGGAAGGGTTATTAAATGTGTCACATTTGGCGGCACTCTAGAAAAATATCCTACTGCTGTAATTCGCATTGCCACTCTTTCTTTACTGGAGATGTGCATGCTTGTCTCTTACCTAATCCTATTGCGGACCTTATTATTGGTCGTATTCACGGAGTTAGGGAGTGTACCCCACAGCAGATTGCTGCTTGGGAAGATAATAACATGCAAGCTACAAATGCAGTAGTTACAAGAGCACAAGCTCTACAAACACCCGAAACTTCACTGAATAGTGATAATGAAGTTGATAGCCAAGATAGTCACTTAGTAATCACTCGTGACTCTTTCATAAAATTGCAAGAAGAAGATCCTTCTTTAAAAAAATTCTTCGTTCTTGCGAAGAAAGGTGATCCGAATCAGGATACAAATAGAAAATCTTGGATTGCAATGAGAAACGGCGTACTTGTACGTATGGTACAAGATTCGACTACTTCGGCACATTCGCAAATTCTTGTTCCCAAGAGCATGAGAGTGCAAATATTGCAACATGCTCATGACTCGCAATGTGCTGGACATATGGGTTTTGCCCGTACGAAGTCGAGAGTCCTTGCGGCTTTCTTTTGGCCTTTTGTCAACAAGGACATTCGTATTTACTGCCGATCATGCAAGGTATGTCAGGAGGTCAAATCTAGAGGACCACGACATGCTGCGCCTATCCAGGCTGCTGACATTCCTATTCGGCCGTTTCAGAAAATGGCCATAGATATTATTGGCCCTTTTAAGGTCAGGTCGGCCAGAGGACATCAGTTTATCCTTACATGTGTCGATATGTGCACACGTTGGCCAGAGGCTATTCCTCTTAAGAGCATATCTACTACAGATATCGCAGATGCTCTTTGGTTGATATTTTCTCGCTTGGGGTTCCCCAGAGAAATATTGTCAGACCATGGCACTCAACTCATATCTGACACTATGTCACAGGTAATGTCTGCCTTACATATTGAACGATCTCTCAGTAGTATCTACCATCCTATGTCTAATGGGTTAGTTGAGCGTCTGAATAGAACGCTCAAGACTTTGCTTGGTAAGATAACTGAAGATCATCCTCAAGATTGGGACAGGGTTTTACCCGCGGCTCTCTTTGCCTATAGAGAAGTCCCTAATGAACACACAGGATTTTCTCCCTTCGAACTTGTCTTTGGCGCGCGTCCACGCGGCCCTATGTCTTTATTACACGATCTCATCACTGCCGATGATATTAGCGATGAAACTCAATCCTCATATGAGTATGTCATTGCTCTTAGACAAAAGATCATTGAGGCATGTAAGCTAGCAACTGCTTCATCAGAAATTGCTAAAGAGAAGGCAAGACAGTTTGCTAACAAGAATAGATGTCTACGACAACTTTGTCCAGGTGACAAAGCATTCGTCCTACTCCCCAGTAGGGAAAATAGACTTCTTATTGCATGGAAAGGTCCGTATGCAATAGTCTCTCGGATTTCCGATGTTGACTATGTGGTCGATATTGATGGAAAGCATAAAAAAACTTTCCACATAAACATGCTTTCGGAATTTCACGAACGTCCGGACTATTTGCTGCCTATTTTCCAGGCAACGGATGATGCTCCTGCACCTCACGGTCATTATTCATCCCTGTCTGTCATACAGGATGAGGAATCTACCTTCTCAGATGTCAATCTTCCCCTTCCAGTGGTTCCATTACATTCCACGGAATCTTGGAAAAACGTTTCTGTTTCTCCTAATCTTTCTGGTGACGAACATCGACAAGTCTCGTCGATGTTACAAACATTTCAGGATGTTCTCACTGACATTCCTGGACACACAGATGTCATAGAACATGACATAATTCTTACCGACAATAATCCAATTAGGGTTAGGCCGTATCCTATTCCTATACACTTTCAGTCGCAAGTGGAAAAGGAATTGGATGAAATGATTCAATTAAATATAATTGAACCATCGACTTCACCATATTCTTCTTCCATGGTTATTGTCCGGAAGAAGGATAAGAACATACGAATTTGCGTTGATTATCGCAAATTGAATCAGGTCACAAAGTTCGACGCTGAACCGATGCCTTTGTTAGAAGATCTACTGATTAGACTTTCTAATTCTAGATTCTTCACTAAACTTGACTTGTCTAAAGGTTATTGGCAAGTGCCTTTAGCAGAGCATGCCAAACCTCTTACTGCTTTTTCTACACCTAGGGGTCTATTTCAATGGAATGTTATGCCTTTTGGTCTCATGAACGCCCCTGCCACTTTCGTTCGCATGATGCGTCGAATTCTGTCACATCGTTCGGATGTCATCGCATACTTAGATGACATCTGTCTCTTCAGTGATACCTGGGAAGATCACTATTTAGGGTTATATGACTTACTGTCCACTCTACGTGAGAATAATTTGACAGCGAAACCTTCTAAAGCTTTTGTTGGTTTTGGTGAAATCTCTTTCCTGGGTCATCGTGTTGGTCATGGTCTCTTGAAGACAGAAGACCACAATACTTCCAAAATACTGAACATCTCTGCTCCTAAAACGAAGAAACAAGTTAGGAGTCTCTTAGGTTTAATTCAATTTTATGGGAGATTTATTCCAAATTTATCTTCGATCATGGCACCTCTATCAACATTGTTGAAGAAAGGTTCGCCTAATCTGGTCCGTTGGTCTGAAGAATGCCAATCTTCACTAGACCAAATCAAGAATATATTTTCTTCTCCTCCCATCTTAAGATTACCTACTCTTGATAGGACTTTTGTTCTTCGGAGTGATGCTTCATCCACTGGGATTGGAGCAGCACTGATGCAAGAATATGCAAATACTCTGCATCCTGTTATGTACATTTCTAGAAAACTAAATGCGGCAGAGAGGAACTACTCGGTTTTAGACCGTGAGTTGTTAGCGATGGTTTGGTCAATTCTAAAGCTACAAAGATTCCTCCTGGGCGCACATTTCATTCTAGAGACTGATCAGAAAGCTCTTACAGCTATTCAGACTAAGAATTTGAAGAGTTCGAGATCCACTCGATATGCTATAGCTCTTCAACCTTTTCACTTCACGGTACGAGCTATCCGTGGTGCGGATAATGTGATGGCTGACATTTTGTCTAGATGCCCACATGACTCCAACTAATACTTCTGTCCTATATTTCCATATATTACAGAGTCATAACACACCTATATTTCTACAATAGATTAGCACATCTGTACTTACTCTATATGTACACACTATCGTGCTTTGTTGTCATCTTCTTCTGTTCGTTTTTTAAGATGATAGAGGAGGACTGAGTAGTTAATATAAGGGCCGTTAGTTTACTAAACAGCCACAATTATTAATAATGTATTGTACCTTATGAAGCATATTAGTTATTAATTAGCATTATATTGCTTGTACTTTCTCAGAATGTCATTGTTGAGCTGAGGACTTACCTTACTAGTATCAAGCATGACGAGTTCTAGATTGTGTACTTACCCTCGGAATACCAGAGCATATGTCCTGGATCGTCATGTAGTTTAACTTTACTATGTACTTATGTCATTACATGTCAAAGACTTTACTATTTAAATTTTCCTATTAGATTTGTACATCCATTTTTAAAGACAATATTAGAGTATGCTGTTTAATGATGATTATGGTAACTTGCATACGTATATTGTGTTTACATGCTAACGTGATGTGTGTTGGTGACACCTCCCCGATGTGAATATTTTTTGAGACATATTTATTTTTCTGTTGAGGTATATCCTCACCAGACACTCTATAATTAGCCTCATGTTAGGCAATTTAATTAATTATCAGCGCATAATTCGTGCGTTTTGAGCCGCTTATCGCATGCTCTTTGATATTTAAAAAAAAAAATATGTTCCACATTTTTTTTTATCGGGAGGAGGTGGTGATATGTTGCGTGATAAATTCTCGCAACATCGTTTTTTACAATATCTATTTTATAACGCAAGGGCAACAACTGCTTGAAATTTATAGTCACTTTTCTCGGTAAGCATTTGTCTTCTCGCGTCGGTATCGAATGCAGTTAAGTTTTGAGCTGTTGTCATTTTGCGCTGGACTGCGCATGACTTGTCTTGCTTTTTGGTCGATCGGTTTCCGCCCACCACTAGTGGAGTGAGCGATTTGGAATGGCGAAAGAGATGCCTCGTTGAAGAGGGGATCTCCGCTATTTTTTGTTCTGTCAGGGATGTGTAGTCCTCTTATGGATATTTCGTTTATTCGGGATAATACCTCTAGTGTATTTGCACATGCCGGGAGGCGTGATATTTCTGTATTTCTTGAAAGCAAGGTAAATTGACTTTTTTCATTAACTCTATCGATTTTGGGTCGTGAGCGATTTCGATTCATAGCCTGTCTTCGAAAGTCGTCGTCACGAGATGTTTTTTCCCAGCTCACATGTCGCTGCATTGTACTGCATCGGTTGATGCATGTACCAAGGACCATTACTTGCTACTTTGTTAAATGAACTAGGTTTGGAAAACCTTTATTATCTAGAGGATATTTTTGAGGACATTATTTATACTTCGGCAGACGTGTCGGTCTTGCTGAAGTCAGACCAAGGAGAGTGAACTGATCTCATACATCTGGTTATCTCCTGGCTGTTATAGAAAAGGATGGAGTTTTCCACCTGACTACATTTACAGCACTATGAAATATAACATGCATCTGACTCATCATTGTAATGCTGTCTACCGTCTATTGCTGTATTGAATGTTGCTGTGATAATGACTGTTTGATGTGCCCACATATTCGCGTAACCATTTTGTCACTGTGGCGTCCACAATAAATAATGAAGAAAAACGTCAACGGCTGTTACAAGAATCATTGACTTTATACGTCGTGAGTTTACTGACGTCCTATGTGGATTGCCCTGTTATTTTTGTATGAACATTGTTTTGACTGAACACATCTGCACACCACACAAAACCAGACATGCGGATACCATCCATCATCATATGGCATCACGCATCAAATTCTTCGAGCTGATTCAAAAGACAGTGGACGGCTGCTAAGATGAAATTATCCTCCTCGGAGATGTCAGTACCAGAGTTGGAAATGGCCATGCTAGATGGGGTGGAGTTATCGAAAGGTATGGAAAAGATACACAAAATGACAATGGAAAGCGACCTTAGATTCTTCACTGAGGAAAACCTTGTTATTACGAACCCACAGTTCCTCCATAAGCGCATATATACATACATCAGACATGAACCAACAAAGAATGAGTAATCAGTCATCGACTATGACATTGCTATGAAGAGCTCATTCAAGTATGTGCTGGATGCTACAGGCTGGAGAGGGCCTTGATTGGAAGTGATCACTACCTGCAGAGGGAGCCGCGGTAGCATAGTGGTTAATGCACTGGCTTCCTAGCTCAGTGGTCCATGGTTCGATACCCAGTTGAGGTGGGATTTTTTAAGGCCGCAAACGGCTCCTATGTCGACCCAGCCCCAATTGGGTACCAGAGCAACTCTGGGAAGGTTAAGGCGGCCGGCGTGATGATGACTACATCACCCCTAGTGTGCCGATGGTCGAGAAAATATGGGCCTAACACCATATTCCTAATATGCCTCTATGGGCGTGTAAACGGGATCCTTTCATTTTTTTTACTACCTGCAGACGATTAAAAGAACAACTGAAAGAGTTGCCCACCATCAGGCAGAAAACTAAGTAATCGGGCAGTGGAGAAGAGCATTAAGACCTACGAGCTAAAAGAGCCAGAAGCTAAGAAAGATATCAGGAGTTTATTGCTACAGCAGTGAAAAACATAGAAGAACGATCTGATTACTCGGAAACCCGCTGGCTTAAATTCAATAACATCCTAAAGGCGGCTGAAGCAGAAACATATAGTGATGTCTGACTTGGGAAGAAAGGAAAGAGAACACCTTGGTAGACAGAAGAAGTAAAAGAGAAAAAGAAAAGAAAAGAAAAAGGCAGACAAGTGCCAGTGGAACAAGAGTTGAGAAGAAAAAGCTGGCTATGGATAGGACACACATTGACGAAACATGTTGATAGCATTACAAGGCAGTCATTGTTCTGGAATCCACAGGGAAAGAGAGGCAGAGGTAGACCAAAAAACACATGGAGAAGAGAACTGGATACAGAGGTAAAAATGGCGCGGAAAACATGGAAAGAACTTGAGCGGATGGCACAGGACAGGAAGACTTGGCGTGTGTTTGTTGAAGGCATATGCTCCTCGGGGAGCTAAAGGGTATTGATTGATTGATTGATTAAAATCAACAGGACGTGATGGTACAATGTGACGTATAATCGAAAAAGAGCCTACAGTAATCTGACCGTCTTGCAACTTCGTAGCGCTCTTTGATTTGCTAGCAAAACCATGCATTTACTGCCTGTCTTTACTTACACAAGCTTATTTTTTTTGCCCCCGCCTCTTTTCTTAAACACGTGCAAAAGCAGTGTTTAAAAATTTTCGAAACCTGCCCGTCAAAACAGGTAGCGGATCAGCTTTTGTTTACCTCGTTTTCTCACGTCAGTATCTGTCAGGCATACGATCTCAGACAGAAAACACGTGAAACAGACGTAACGGCCTTTTGAAGTCTCCGGAAAGGGGAGTTACCGCTTTGATGTCGAGTCGCGGGCAAAATCTTCGAGAAGCCCGTTACACGTAAGAATTCTTCTGATGTCGGTTAGCAACGCCCGACAGAGCCGGCCGTAAGCCTTTATCTGGTAACTCTGTTTCTGATTCCTCGTTACATAGTAACGTGAAAAGTAACATCATCGATAGATCAGAGAAATATAATGATATATAAACTGTGTTTTCTTAAACCTGCTATCAGTTGTCACTCAGAATTTTTGGATAGTCTAAGCACGCAGTTCTAGAACCATTATTGTGGAAAATGTGTTATTAAAATTCGTGGGGATTTTTCATTTTGATTTTCTGGTAATAGAAACTAGTGCTTACGTGTTTAAAAGTGTTAGCTTTTACCATTATAATTCACTTAGATTTTCTAGCTGTCAAAACTAGTGAAATAAAATAACGCGTAGCTATTTCATACCAGATGTTCAGTTATAATGTTAATTTTCACCACACGCTTTCTCACACAAGAAGAGACTGTTTTAGCTAACTGGTTTATATGCTAGGCGCGACTGATAGTGACAGAAAAGCATTCACGCTTTATTTCATTGTGCGTATTTATTATAAGTCCGCTGGGAGGACAACATTAGACAATCTTTGAAGGACCGAGGACTAGAAGGGAACCAGGCCAGGAGGAAGACAGCCGATAGGATAGTCTGGCGCTCTCTCTTCCAAACCTCTACACCTCACGGTAGAAGGGGATCGACTAAGTAAGTAAGTATTTATTATAAGTGCCTATTATTTTAATACCATACGATGACTAACAGACGCCGACAATTTAATAGCTATTAAAGACAGGCGATACTTTGTGTAAGTGCGCATATGGATCATTAAATAATAATTAACATTGTACGCTGACTGCCGGCGCGAGCAAGGGGCGAGAGAGGTGCATAACTCCATCCGACCTAAAAACTCAGCGCTAAGCGAAGGCTGACCGTGTAGGCATAAAGGGAAACACCATTTGCCTTTTAAATTTAATCAGGACTGACGGAGTGGATAAGAGATCATATTGGCCCCGTCTGTGTGCATATATGTAGCTATATAGAATAGTAGCATTTTTCCATAAATGTTTTTCTTATATTCCTAGCAGACCTGATCAAGAGCGTCCAGCGGTTTTTTTTTCTGAATGGTTAATGTTGTCTCTTTTTCTTGGCTTGTGCGTCACCAATTTCATTTGTGAGCGAGTATTCGCCAAAGATACATGAGAAACATTTTAACTTATAAGTTTCCAAACCCAGATATTTTTTTCCAATTTTACCAGCCCACTGGGGTGTACAAAATAACATTATTGTTCCCGACTTCTGACAGTCGTATTCAAGCGGATTTATCCAGATTTTACACGGTTCAGAAATATTAGCTCTAACATAGAGTTGTCCGATAGGATTATCATCATCATCATTTGTAACATTTTTTTGCAACCAGATGTTTCCCAATACTGGAAGTATTTTCCTCTTTTAACTATGAACCCCAAGAGCACGTTCCTACGCCAACTATTCGCGGTGACATTTTGTTCATCCATGGAAAAATAAAACACCCGATTCGGCGTTCACCTCACTAATCTTTGTTTGTTAGAGGATGAACTGGGGTTAATTTGGGAAGTGGACCTGATAATATATATTCAGGGACAAATATTTCCAAGGGATATCACCAAGAGTAGGTAAGAGTGATTGAGTGGCCACTGTATGAAAGAGAGAGTGAATATTTTTCTTTGTTACAGGGAATTTACCAACATTAGATTTGCTTAAACTTGTTTACTTTACTGGGTAGCATATAGTAGAAACTTGGTTACTTTACTGTCTACTCTGTAATATCGTGCTAACCTTCGACCTTTGAGTTATTTACTTTTAGGTTCTTTTCTCCATAAGGGGAGGGGGTATTTATTCTGCTATTTCATATGTATGTAGATCTGATTTTATTTGATCTTTCCTTAGATATTGGTGTTGTCAAGTTTAAATGATAATAAACAACAAAGAAACTTAACTTTGTGTGTTGGTCAGACCCATACCCAATTAATTGTAGTTTTTTTCACGTTTTGTGTGTCTTGTTTTCACATAGCTGTGTGTGTGTAGTTAAACTTATATTTATATGTATGAGGAGGGCAAGGTTGTCTTGTACTAAATTATAGTCGTATAGATAAGCTGGAATAGAGAAACTTACTCATTCCAGAGACATATCTTTTTCTTAAGCTACCACCCATGAAATCTATTTCTCACACCTTTCTCACGTATATATCACAATCCACTCTACTCAGACGAGCCAAAAATATCTTACAACCTATCTGTACGACATACAACACCAGAAATTGTTAAGTACATGGGAGCAGCTGTCATATATAGTTATTACTGGGCAGGGCACCAATGATCGCACCGCTACATTATGATAGAGCCGGCATATGGAATGTGCCAAGAAGGTCTCCAGAAATTAGCTCGTTAAGAAAGAGAGAGACCTATTCGAGATAAGGAGGAGATGAAGAGAACGTGAATACTCTCCACTGGGTATTGTTTTCTAATAAATCATGGAAAGTTGTGTTTCCCTATTAATTTTTGCCCTAAGATCTTAAAACAGAAAAAGCCCCAACCTCCTAATTGAAGGATTTTACAAATATCTAAATACTTAACACAGACAGCACGAGTGATGCTTTAAATAATAAAATAGTGGTCAACGAGGCTATATAGTTTATTAGTTAAATATTTACACCACAACTGAGGTTCAAATGTATGTGCAAGATAGGCATGAAGCCACTGGGCATAAATCCAGCAATTTGGGAAGATAAACCGGCCGATCGCACCAAGTGGCGACGTTCTCTATGACGCCACCTCAGACTGGGGGGAAAAGAATCTTTCACAACAAGCAGAAGAGAAAATAACACACCAGGAAAGAAAAAAAAATCACCTGAGGGTTTTCACACCAGGGGCGCATTCCCATAGTCAGTTACGGCTGAAGCGGGGCTACAATTAGTCATAACTAGCCTCCCACTTTTACTCTATGTAACAGTATATACCCTAATGGATATGAACGCAGTTTCATAATCCAGATATATCAGGTTCGAAACCTGCTACAGGCGGTTTGGTAGCAGATCGCTTTGTGTGGATTTTTAACAATGGTATAAGCGCCGTGCCGTTCAGAAAGCAATGGCAAACTACTGAATGAAAAAAATTGCCTAGAAAAATCTAAAACAGCCAATAAAAACTGGGGTTGATTGCCACATCCTGTAAGCTACGGCTAATGTCTAGGGTAATGAAATTGTGGTATAAGAAAATGATAACAAATACACTTAAGAACTCTATGAAAAGTAATTAACAACACCCAGAGTTAAGTTTAAAATGTGAAATCTTTTTTACAATTTATTGGTTCCAGTATCACAATTTTGTGTATACCGGAATATTGAACTCAAAATAATAATTCAAAGTATTTCCATAAAATTAATTCAATTTATAACTGAGTATATTCTTATTCACAACTGTAATTAAATGTGTCAATCTGGAACAGTGTCAATTTATTCTTGCTCCTATGAATGGGTATTGATTACAAGAACGTTTTTCTTCATCACAATCTGAATGATTTAATACACAATTCGGGAACTGAGAGTAGTTGAGTTTGGTATATCAAGTGCCCGGAGACAATTTCTTAACTGAGTGGTGCCTGGTATGCAGGATGAATTTTGGTTAGATCACCCGCCTCCACTGCCAAGTAAGGATTCTGCTCTTGCAATATAACACGGAGGCACACAGTCGATACTGCCTCAATTCTTAGATGCAGAAATATAAACAGGTATTGGTTGACCTGGGCTCACTTTGAGTCATAGATGAAACCCTGGAACGATATAAATGCGTCCTACTCAACCTCTGATATACTCTCTCTTTCCCTAACTCTAAACATTTTTAATCATATTCAGACTCAGCTGCCCAGGGCTCAGCATGGCTTGTAACCGATAAAACAATTAGTTAACGTTGTATACCCCATTCATGGGGAAACTCAAATAAACTTCAAACTACAGATTTGACACTTTCCTTGACAAAGGAAACATTTTAAGTTAATAATATCAAGTCATGTACAATCACGGTGACTTGCTGAAGAAGACGGCCAGTGGTTTGCCTGGTCTTATGTCATAATACTGTACAACAAATCCCCCATTAATTATTTAATTTTTCTTTCTCCCAAAATGTCAGAAAGCCTGTCTGGCTTTTCTACAACATGTTAATATATTTCCTAACAACTCTGTGAAACAACACAAAGTTTGATGTTGACTTCCCTCTAGATAACTTTCTGCCCACATAATTTTCATACATATTCAATAATACAAACATAATAATAATAATAATAATAATAATGGTGATATAAATGTTTTCTTTCTTACCGCATCAGAGAAATATTAACACTAATAAGTTTGATTTGCGATAAATATGGTCAAATCCAGATCGCTTGCTGGTGCAGATCAGCAAAGTAAAGATAGTACTATTATCTTGCTTGTCGAACAACTTTAGTGTGGAAAATTTCTTTTACAAGTGGCCCCGAACACTACTACAAATTAGTTTTATCCTTCCGTTAGTATATTAGACTCCAGCCAATCAGGGACTGTTTGGCTTCTAGCGTCTTTTTATTCAAACTGAACTCAAATTTTCAAATCTTGGACTAACTTCCCCTCTATCCACACTACAGGGCAAACTGAGAAAGATTCAAGTCTGTTCGTCCATCTGTCTTCGTCAATATCTCAGTTAGTTATTTAGTGTTTCAAATTCTGCTAAATAATTAGTGATCATGTTGTTGTCTGTCACACAGTGGTTTTATTCTTTTATTTATTATATTCACTAGTATCGTTTTTATTCTTCATTTCATCATAATTTACTTTTTCCTTCTACACTTATTTAAATAACATATTTTATTATTTTTGGGTTCTTCTACGGCAAGATAATATATCACACTAAGTAATATGTTAGGTATAATAACCAAATATTATCATTTTAATCGTCCCCTATTATTTATTTCCATCTATCGTTCAATTGTGACAGTTAGTTTCACTTTCGAAATGCAGACGATAGTTTAAACGGACTCCATATACTTCCCTCTTTCCAATTTTTCTCTCTCTCACTTTTTCTAGGAAAACTACAGCGAACGATAGCAGATGTTCAAACATGCCCTAACGACGGTAACTAAGGCCTGTAGTCTATTTTTCAAACACTAACCTATCCCTGGCGTGTAGTGTTTCAAACCAATTCTGTGACGTCGCCTTGTCGCATGCGATTCGAAAACCAACGCTTGTCAAGGTTTTCTTTCATCCCCTATCTCTCCCTCCTACGTTTTCTTCTCTCACTCTGACTGAAACGAACACTTAGCTGTCTGCAAAACGGCGTTTAGGTAATATTTTGCGTTAATTCTAAGTCTCAAGGACGAAACTAGGAACGCGTGTAAGATTTGACAGCGGGATCATTGTCTAAGCATTACTACTGCACACAATTCAGCGCTCTACTGGCGTTGAGGACGAAGATAGGCAAGCGCACACGGGCGGGTTTATTTATTATCATAGGAGTAAAATCTTACTGAATTTAGCGATTGTTTCACAGATTTCGCTACACACCTCCCTTCCTAAAACATGCATTCATTGCAGGTTATAATCTGTGAGACACTTAGCGCAAATGAAATCCTATTTCCTAGGCGTTTTCTGATTTTCCTCATAAGGATGCCTACTCAAGAAGTCCGCTCCCACATTCTGCGAACCCGGTATATATTCGATTGTAAATGAATAAGGTTGGATAAGTAATGACCACCTTAATAGACGAGCATTTTCATGCTTGGCCTGTGACAAGAACACGAGGGGCTGATGGTCAGTTTGGACCACAAATGTTCTACCATAGAGATAGATCTGGAACGTTTTTATAGCCCAGATTACAGCTAAACATTCTTTTTCACATGTTGAATAGTTTTGCTCCGCCTTATTCAACTTGCGGCTAGCATAAGCAACTGGGTTTAATTCCCCATCAAGTGAAGTGGACCTTTGTAATAATGTGGCCCCTAATCTGACGTTGCTAGCATCCGTTCTCACCACAAATTCCTGACTCATATCAGGTAATTTCAATATCGGCTTGCTGGTGAGTTTCTCTTTTAACTCTTGGTATGCCAATTCACACTGCGCTGACCAAATAATTTTATCAGGTTGCCCCTTACGAGTTTAATCTGTCAGCGGTGCACATATAGAGTTAAAGTTCTTTATGTATTTCTGATAAAACCCACACAAAGATACGAAAGATCTCACATCTTTTTTCGTTTGTGGCCTCGGAGCTCTTTGCAATTTCTCCAGGTTCTTGGGGTCAGGGGTCATGCTTCCCTGATATACTGTGTGTCCCAAGAATTCCAGCTCTTTACAACCCATACAACATTTGGTTGGTCTAGGAGTCAAAATTGCTTCTCTGAGCCTATCGAATAGCATATTCAGAGAGTTAATGTGTTCTTCGAATGTTTCAGTAGTAATAAGAATGTTATCCATGAAATTCGTTATACATGGATTATTTAGTGGATCCAACAATTTTCGCATCATTCTGGAAAACACACTCGGGGCATTTTTCAACCCAAACGGCAACATGTTGAACTCATAATGGCCTTCCGAAGTGCTAAAGGCTAAAAAAGGTCGAACCTTAGGCTTTACTGGAATTTGATAATAGCCTTTGCTAAGATCCACCTTAGAAAAATATTTTGCCTTGTTCAGCCTGGCAAACAGCTGATTGGTATCAGGTAATGGATCCACATGACTTTCTGTGACAGCATTCTGTTTTCTGTAATCTATACACAGACGATGTTCCCCAGAGGGTTTTCTTAGCAAAACCAAACTAGAGCTATAAGGAGATTCACTGTGAGAAATAATTCCTTCCTTCAACAAATAATCTATCTCCTCTTTCAAAGCTTTTTCCTTAGCGAACGGAATAGTATAGGCTCGCATACAGATGGGTGTTGGGTCTATTAGCTTCATATCATATTCTAACAGATTTGTGTGCCCCGGCTTATCCGTTAACACGTCTGTATGTTCAATCAGAACCTTTTGAACCTGCTCCCTCTGAGCTTTAGTCAGATGCTTACTAATTTTCACCTGTGCCTGTGTTTCACCTGTTTTTAGGGGGTACTCGTGAGAGGTGAGTGGTTCATTTTTCATCCCCGTTGCTATCGACAAGGTCATTAGATGTGTCTCATCCTGGATTTCTCTATCCAGATACTTCTTTAGGAGATTCACATGATAAATTTTCTCCTTACCTTTTTTGTCTATTTTATAATTAGTTCTAGACACCTTCTCTAGAACCGTATATGGACCTTGCCATCCAATTTGCAACTTGTTACTGCTGCCGGGTAGGAGAAGCAATACCTTCTCTCCCACAGCTAATTCCCTATCCTTCGCTTTCTTGTTAAAATAAGCAGCATGTTTCTTCCTGGCTTGTCTGAGATTATCATTTGCCAGTTTCCAGCCAGTTTTGAGACGAGTGATCAGCTCGTTCACATACTGATACGATGAGGTAACAGTCTCTTCTGCCTTCTCATCTGTCCACGTCCTTAACAAGGCTTCCAATGGACCTTTGATTGGCCTCCCAAATAACAGGGTTGCCTACATATTTTTCATGGCACCGGCAATTTTCATGGAATTGGAAGTGTGGTGGTGGTGACTTTTCTTCCTTTTGTCATCACATAAGAACCTTCCACTACCATTCTTTTCCTGGGGTTGTCTTCCCTCAGGTTCAAATTCAAGGTGAGAGAACTTCGCTCTCTTTTATCTTCCTCCAGTTTACATAATTCCGACCGAGGGATTGTCGGCTTATTCTGGGGTAAAACCACTTTTTTGTACTCGACGCATAGTGGCCATTCTAACAAATTCAATTGAAGACTGTGTGTGAAAAGGGGGTTCCCATTCCACTATGTCTACTTTATTATATTTATTTTTCTCCTTATGTTCAGGCCTAAGTTTGCCCCGTGGCGTTTCTAGGTCCTGAGTATTATTTTCCCCACTTGTGGGTGTTCCCTCATGAAATATGCCGCAGGCTTCTACAAAATTTTCAATGTCTATCATTACATCTGGCCAATAATATTTTTGAGAAACCTTTTGGCAGATGGTACCTACTTTCTCGTGGTCCCCATATTTTCCAACATGTAAACTCCTTATTACGTCTGCCCTAAACATCTTGGGAAATACCAGTTGTCCGTGACCATTTGAACGAGTTCCGGTCTTCCTATATAAGAGTATATTCCGCATATAAAATTCTCCTTTGTTTGGAGGTGTATGGCACTTAGGCAATTTTTTAAAGCAAGGCTTGAGTGACCTATCCTCCGCCTGTGCTTCCTCATCTCCTCTGGATGAGTATTTATAGGTTCATCCTCCTCCTTCCTTGACTGTGATCTGGTCTGCAGTGTTGCCATGATCACAGGTCTCTTGGGATTCCCCAAGAACACATATCTACACCCCAATATTAGAGGGTAGATTGGTTCATTTATCACTGCTGCTCTAATCACTCCTTCCACATAGTGTGTTTTTACACTGATTCTAGCAATGGGAAGTGTCATGGTTGCTACGTCCTTGGTTACTCCTTGGATCTCCACTGTTTCTGTGGTGTATTGATCTGGACGCACCAGGTGAGATCTCACGACTGAGTCATAATCTAAACCTGTATCATAAAGGAACCTAATGGTGACCCAGTTACATATAACATCTTCACACACTGGGGGTGATAAGGTTCCTGCTGTCCAGTAGGTTTCACCTTTAATCCCTGGTTCCCCGTTTTCATGGCAGCGAAGGTAGAAGGCTTCTTAGTACACACTTAGGTGTCATAAGTGTTCCTCTTACACCATTTACACCATTTATTTCCCTAATGGAAAGTTTTTCTTTCACTGAATTGCGGGTTTCTATCGCGTTGGTCAAAACTTGGCTTATCATAATAGGCTTTACCTTTATTAAACTTGTCCCTATGTTCAAATTTAGATTGGTTTTGGTTTTGTGGGGCTTTATTATGGTCCATAGGCTTCTTCTTTATGCCTGCCATCTTTGACTGGGCTGCCTGATATCTTTCAGCCACATTTAAGATCTCCCCCAGTCTCTCAGCACCCTGTTACGTGAGAAATTTTCTCAGGTCTGGAGCCATGGACTATCTTAACTGCTCAGTCATTATCATTTCCCTTAAATCTTGGGTTTTCCCCAGAGTAGTCCATTTCTCCAGGTAAGTCTCCAGGCGTGCAGAGAACTGGTGATAAGTCTCCCCAGTCAGCAGTTTGGCATTTATAAATTTCTTCCTATAAAATTCGCTATTCTTCTCATACCTAACTAGAAGAGCTTGCTTAAGAATGTCATAGTCATCTTGATCATCTTTGCTCAGCTTGGCAAATACCTCATAAGAGGTCCCCCTAAGCCCCTGGGATACCTTCATACTCCATCTTTCTTTCTCTAACCCATACATGGTAGCTAGTCTTTCAAAGCGGCTTAAAAATGATTCAATATCATCATCTTTCTCCACAAATGGGTCTAAATGAAACCCCATGGCTGAGTTTGAGGCACCCTGGCTTGCAGCAGAGTCGCAGGTGGATGGGCTATTTCCATTTTCAGGAGCATGGCCTTGCAACTCTAACTCCCTTAGTCGTAGCTCATGTTCCCTTTGGAGTTTTTTATCTTCTTTCTCAGCCTCCAATCTCCTTTCTTCTTTCTCCCTTTCAGCCTCCAATCTCCTTTCTTCTTTCTCCCTTTAAGCCTCCAATCTCTTTTTTTCTTTCTCCCTTTCAGCCTCAAGTTTCTTCGCCTCAGCCTCAAGTTTCTTCTCCTCCAACTACAGCTTCTTGATCTCAGCCTCTCTCTCAGCCTCTAACTTCTTAGCCTCCCTAGCATCTTCTAATGAAATTCTCTTCTCTTCCGCTAATCTATCAGCCTCTAATTTCTTGGCTTCAGCTAGCCTCTTATCTTCTCGTTCCATATGTTTATCACATTCAGCTGTGACATAAGCAATCAGACCTTGACCTTCCATCCCCATTTTTTTGCATCCTGCACAGCAGCAGATCTGAATTTGGCTAAGTCTGCCATCTTATTGTTAACAATATAATAATCAAATGTTATCTAACTAATTTAACTAGTTAACCAACACAAAACAATGGGCACTGATACCTCAAACCGCTCTCAAATTATTTTTACTTTCCTACTTTTAAAAAAATCCAGAAGCGAGCTACCCAATATATGTGGTGGGTTTAGATGTTATGAATGTTGATGTTTTTGTTATAGTGTAACTGAGTGAGGTCAAGCTGTGAAGGCCTCTGAGTCTAACAGATAATAAGGGTGTGTTCTCAGAGAACCTTTCTGCTACCACCCTAAGATCTCACTCAGACTTAATTTTGACTAGTATGTCTGACAGCTACGTCTAATGTCTAGGGTAATGAAATTGTGGTATAAGAACTTACTTACTTACTTACCTAGTCGTTCCCCTTCTACCGTGAGGTGTAGAGGTTTGGAAGAGAGAGCGCCAGACTATTCTATCGGCTGTCTTCCTCCTGGCCTGGTTCCATTCTAGTCCTCGGTCCTTCAAAGATTGTCTAATGTTGTCCGCCCAGTGGACTCTGGGTCGTCCTCGGGGTCTGGATCCTTGGCTCTTTGTTTCCCATGCTTGTCATGGTAGCCGATCTTCTCCCATTCTGCAGACATGGCCAAACCATCTTAGTTGGGACTGTTCTACTTGGGTCTGTAGGGGGTGGCATTTTAGGCCTTGACGTATCGTCTGGTTGCGTACCATGTCTCTTCTTGTTATTTCAACTACCTTCCTCAGATACCTCATTTCTGAGGTTTGGATCTGACTTTTATGGGTTGTAGTCATTGCCCATGACTCGCATCCATATGTCAAGACTGGGACATAGGTGGAGCGGTATACAGCCATCTTCGTTTTCTTACCAACCTCTCTCTTGCTGAGGAATCCTCGACTTATGGCCTGAAAAAAGTCTCCCAGCTGCTGCTTTTCGAGTGGCCAACTCTTCTTTGATGGTGGTATAAGAAAATGATAACAAATACACTTAAGAACTCTATGAAAAGTAATTAACAACACCCAGAGTTAAGTTTAAAAAAATGTGAAATCTTTTTTTACAATTTATTTGTTCCAGTATCACAATTTTGTGTATACCGGAATATTGAACTCAAAATAATAATTCAAAGTATTTCCATAAAATTAATTCAATTTATAACTGAGTATATTCTTATTCACAACTGTAATTAAATGTGTCAATCTGGAACAGTGTCAATTTATTCTTGCTCCTATGAATGGGTATTGATTATAAGAACGTTTTTCTTCATCACAATCTGAATGATTTAATACACAATTCGGGAACTGAGAGTAGTTGAGTTTGGTATATCAAGTGCCCGGAGACAATTTCTTAACTGAGTGGTGCCTGGTATGCAGGATGAATTTTGGTTAGATCACCCGCCTCCACTGCCAAGTAAGGATTCTGCTCTTGCAATATAACACGGAGGCACACAGTCGATACTGCCTCAATTCTTAGATGCAGAAATATAAACAGGTATTGGTTGACCTGGGCTCACTTTGAGTCATAGATGAAACCCTGGAACGATATAAATGCGTCCTACTCAACCTGGACGAGATCAAACAAGCCGTTAAAAGATTAAAAAATTTTAAAGCTGCTGGAGTTGACGAAATTTCAGGGGAAATGATTAAAGCAGTTAATGACAACAACCTCTTGAGAATTTTAGATATTATAAATGAAGTATGGAGAGAAGAACAACCACCACAACAATGGAAAGACAGTATTATTGTAAAGTTACCGAAGAAAGGTGATCTATCAGACTGTAATAACTGGCGTGGTATATCTCTATTATCAGTACCTGGAAAATTATTATGTTGCATGATGTTAGAAAGACTTAAATTGCATGCTGACGAAAAGATCAGAGAAGAACAAGCGGGTTTCAGGCCGAAACGATCATGTATTGATCAAATATTCACACTAAGAACAATTATAGAAGAATCAGTGGAAAGGCAATCGCCACTTATTATCACCTTCGTCGATTTTCAAAAAGCCTTTGATAGTCTACACCGCCCATCATTGTGGAAGATACTTACAATCTATGGTTTTCCAACAAAATATGTGAATATAATCAAAGCGCTATATGACAATGCAAGATGTTGTGTTAGAACAAATAAAGGGAATACAGAATGGTTTACAGTAGAAACAGGTGTGAAACAAGGCTGTATTATGTCACCACTACTTTTTGGAATAGCTATTGATTGGGTTATGAGAAACTATACCCACAATGAACAATTGGGTATAAAATGGACAAATGGAAAATTCCTGGGGGACCTGGATTTCGCAGATGATGTAGCATTCTTAAGTTCAACACCAAGACAATCCCAAGAAGCAATAAATAATTTGTGTCATCTCTCGGTTAAAATTGGTCTCCAAATAAATGCCTCTAAAACTAAAGCTATGAACTTTTCTAACGAGACCTTTGATATCATCTTGAACGGGGAAAAACTACAGAAAGTTGAAAGTTTCAATTATTTAGGCAGTAAAATGACTCAGGATGGTGACACAACAAGAGAAATCCATACTAGAATTGCTTTGACAGCTAGCGCCTTCAATAGATTATCTAACATTTGGAAATTACGATCATTGAATATACATACCAAGCTTCGTCTGTTTAATTCAAATGTTATCTCAGTGTTAACATACGGCTGTGAGAGTTGGAAAATCACAAAATCATTGGAGAACAAGCTGAATACATTCGAGAACAAATGTCTTAGAAAACTCATGAACATCAGTTGGAAAGAATTCAAGACTAATCGACAAATAAGAGAAGACTCTAGGCAGAAATATGTCTCCGACTATATAAGGAAAAGACGATGGTCATATATCGGTCATGTCCTACGAATGCAAAACAACAGAATACCACTACAGGCGCTCACTTGGGTTCCTGAGGGTAAGCGGAAAAAAGGAAGACCAAAAGAAACACTCAGAAGAACAATAATAAGAGAAGGAAGAACGTTGGGCCTAAATAATGTGCAAGAGCTAAGAGGAGTGGCGTCACAACGAACAACCTGGAGAGCACTGGTTTCTGCCTTATGCGCCGTGTTTGGCGCTTAAAGAATTTATTATTATTACTCAACCTCTGATATACTCTCTCTTTCCCTAACTCTAAACATTTTTAATCATATTCAGACTCAGCATGGTAACTAAACAATTAGTTAACGTTGTATACCCCATTCATGGTCAAATAAACTTCAAACTACAGTTTGACACTTTCCTTGACAAAGGAAACATTTTAAGTTAATAATATCAAGTCATGTACAATAACGGTGACTTGCTGAAGAAGACGGCCAGTGGTTTGCCTGGTCTTATGTCATAATACTGTACAACAATTCCCCCATTAATTATTTAATTTTTCTTTCTCCCAAAATGTCAGAAAGCCTGTCTGGCTTTTCTACAACATGTTAATATATTTCCTAACAACTCTGTGAAACAACACAAAGTTTGATGTTGACTTCCCTCTAGATAACTTTCTGCCCACATAATTTTCATACATATTCAATATTACATACATAATAATAATAATAATGGTGATATAAATGTTTTCTTTCTTACCGCATCAGAGAAATATTAACACTAATAAGTTTGATTTGCGATAAATATGGTCAAATCCAGATCGCTTGCTGGTGCAGATCAGCAAAGTCAAGATAGTACTATTATCTTGCTTGTCGAACAACTTAAGTGTAGAAAATTTCTTTTACAAGTGGCCCCGAACACTACTACAAATTAGTTTTATCCCTCCGTTAGTATATTAGACTCCAGCCAATCAGGGACTGTTTGGCTTCTAGCGTCTTTTTTATTCAAACTGAACTCAAATTTTCAAATCTTGGACTAACTTCCCCTCTATCCACACTACAGGGCAAACTGAGAAAGATTCAAGTCTGTTCGTCCATCTGTCTTCGTCAATATCTCAGTTACCGTAGTTATTTAGTGTTTCAAATTTTGCTAAATAATTAGTGATCATGTTGTTGTCTGTCAAACAGTGGTTTTATTCTTTTATTTACTATATTCACTAGTATCGTTTTTATTCTTCATTTCATCATAATTTACTTTTTCCTTCTACACTTATTCAAATAACATATTTTATTATTTTTGGGTTCTTCTACGGCAAGATAATATATCACACTAAGTAATATGTTAGGTATAATAACCAAATATTATCATTTTAATCGTCCCCTATTATTTATTTCCATCTATCGTTCAATTGTGACAGTTAGTTTCACTTTCGAAATGCAGACGATAGTTTAAACAGACTCCATACACTTCCCTCTTTCCAATTTTTCTCTCTCTCACTTTTTCTAGGAAAACTACAGTGAACGATAGCAGATGTTCAAACATGCCCTAACGACGGTAACTAAGGCCCGTAGTCTATTTTTCAAACACTAACCTATCCCTGGCGTGTAGTGTTTCAAACCAATTCTGTGACGTCGCCTTGTCGCATGAGATTCGAAAACCAACGCTTGTCAAGGCTTTCATTCATCCCTATCTCTCCCTCATACGTTTTCTTCTCTCACTCTGACTGAAACGAACACTTAGCTGTCTGCAAAACGGCGTTTAGGTAATATTTTGCGTTAATTCTAAGTCTCAAGGACGAAACTAGGAACGCGTGTAAGATTTGACAGCGGGATCATTGTCTAAGCATTACTACTGCTCACAATTCAGCGCTCTACTGGCGTTGAGGACGAAGATAGGCAAGCGCACATGGGCGGGTTTATTTATTATCATAGGAGTAAAATCTTACTGAATTTAGCGATTGTTTCACAGATTTCGCTACACCTAGTTTGATGTTAAGTTATAAATGAATATTAATGTTTCGGTAAATGCCCGTTCAAACTTGAGAGATTAACGTGTACCAAGAAAAAAAGGAGCTGCCTGCAACGTTTCAGCTCCCTACGAAGAGTGGAACATAAAGATATTGAGCGTCAAAGATTTGAAGAAAAAAAACGACAAACATACAAAGCTCAAATGATCTTAAATAAAAGTGGTTTTAAAATAGAAGATCATGAGGAGGAAAAGGATGATGACGAAAATGGTGATGATGTTGATAAATAAAACAGATTATAATTATAATTTATGCGAATGATGAAATAAATGAAATGTAAAGAAAATGTAAGGATGATGTAGGTACTAATCACGAGTATGAAATGCGAAGACAGAGTATGACGATAATCATGATGATGAGAGGAGAAACAGGAGGAAAGATATGAAGAAGGTGAAGTGGAAAGAGAGGAGAATCGAGAAGTAAGAAGAAGATAATAATTATAGTGATGACAGGAGAATGATTAAGGTTACGAAGAAAAACAGAGAACATAAAGGACAAGACAGTG
Organism: Oreohelix idahoensis; assembly: GCA_024509875.1. Taxonomy (NCBI): domain Eukaryota; kingdom Metazoa; phylum Mollusca; class Gastropoda; order Stylommatophora; family Oreohelicidae; genus Oreohelix; species Oreohelix idahoensis. Next base: position 571,479 of record JAMPIV010022302.1, read on the forward strand.
ATAAAAGACAGGTTAAGATAAAGATGGGAATTAATAATGATTATAACTTGTAAAAAAAAACCATTTAATAAATATAAACCATATATTTATTTTTTTTAAAAAGTAACTACTCATAATTAAGGATAATCAACAAAGTAATACAATTACACGACACGTGACAACTGCCAATAATAAAAGTAAGAAAAAAAATCAATTTTAAAATGAACAGTCACCACCAACAGCAATCAATTGCAAATAACGATAGTTTTTTTTCATATTAACACAAAACCGAAAATAAAATGACACGATATATCCTAATTATAACCGACATTAGGTTGAACAGACTAGACCAAAATGGTAGCCCCCATTTCCCTTTTTTTTTTTTTTTTTTTAAAGACAGGGAGGAGAGAGATGAGAATACGACAGAAGATGATGAAGTAGAACATAAAGCAGTTCATGGCGTAAGTACAATGACATATTAAAGTGACAGGTCACGCGTGGGAGATTAACCTACTTTGATGCATTGGTATTTGGGGCCTGGCTGCGCTTTTCACCTGCGACATATAACGTTCCGTGATGAAGTAGGTCAAGGAAAGCTCAAGGGAATAATTTACAGCTTCCGTTCCTGGTATGAATGACGCAATGAGTTGTCATACTCATACATAATGTCACTCGCCTAATATTAATGGCGGATTTAGTCTCATTTATGTTTGCCGGGTGTGTCCAGTGTTTGCGTTTGTTACCTGTCTTAAAATGCATGTTGAATCGTTTGTATCGAGAAAGAATTTGCTTGATGTAAAATGTCCCCGCCTCTAAATGTCCAGAAACCCTCACATAGCTTTTCGGGAAAATACAGTCACGGCGCGTTTTTCTCCAGGTGGCCAGGTTCAAAACATGATAGCCTCACACTCCAGTCTACCCAGCTGTAAATAGGTATATGACTCTGCTCTTGAGTTAGGGAAGGCAGAGGGGAAAGGAACTGGTCATCGACGTCATGAAGCTGAGACCAAAGTACAACGAAGTCTGAAACACTTCATTCCCCTACGGCTGTATCCGATATGGGGCTGTCTTTACCTTTAGCTATCGTTGTTGTCATGACTAATTATCACTGTCACCAACAGATCAGTGGCTACAATTGTTAATACTCTGCCACAACTACACCGTTACACTAACAACGCAACCACTTATGCTACAGTACCTACTACTAATCGTTACTCGTAAGTTCCCCCTGGAGCATATGCCTTCAATTAGTTCATGCCTTGCTTTCCTGTTGTACGCCATACGCTCTAGTTCTCTCCGCATCTTCTTTATCCTTTTAAACTTTATTTCCTATTCTCTTCTCCATTTCGTTTTTGGTTCTTCCTTCATTTATCTTACCCGGTGGACTCCAGAACAAGCCTTGTAATGCTATCAACTGGTTTCCTCAATGTGTATCGTGTATCCTACCCAACGCCAACATTATCACCCTCACTCTTGTTCCATTGGTTACGGGTTCTTGCCTTCTGTTACACATTGCCAACTTCTTTGATTTCTGGACCAATTGACTGTGTTCATTTGGTATAATTTAGGTCACTAAATCACGTTCGCTGGAATACCTAGGATAGATGAATATGTGAATGAAAGGCTAACAGATAGATAGACAGACAGACAGACGACAGATAGATAGATAGAAGCCAGGAGAGCCAGACAGACATATAGATTGAAAGATTATAGAATGCGTGATTCCTATATACACACACATTGGGGCTCTCGCCGGTGCTACGGAGTTCGTGCACTGCGCTGAGATCCTCCATGTGTGATCTAAGGGAGGAGATTGGAGCACTGATAGAGCAGTCCGTGTGCAATGAAGATAATCCTTAAAAACAAACCAAACCATAGGTAGATAGATAGATAGATAGATAGATAGATAGATAGGTTGATAGATAGATAGATAGATAGATAGATAGATAGATAGATAGATAGATAGATAGATAGGTTGATAGATAGATAGATAGATAGATAGATAGATAGATAGATAGATAGATAGATAGATAGATAGATAGATAGATAGATAGATAGATAGATAGATAGATAGGTTGATAGATAGATAGATAGATAGGTTGATAGATAGATAGATAGATAGATAGATAGATAGATAGATAGATAGATAGATAGATAGATAGATAGATAGATAGATAGATAGATAGATAGATAGATAGATAGATAGATAGATAGATAGATAGATATCCATTCAACGTTTTACGAACTATCTGAACTATCTTGGCCCTGCCCTAGTTTTAACAAACCCCATACCACCTCCTCCCCACCTCTTTTAGCATCACCCCAAAGAAAAAAAATTCTCTAACCTGCCCATTTCAAGCTGACTGAAGCTGCCGCACAGGTGTTCAGTCACGCAACACTGCATGCCGAAACTTGAAGTGGGCATACATGCTCTCAACAAAAGCTACACGATTAGCCAAACGTAATACCTTGATGACCCTCTTTTATGCGGTCGACCAGACCAAATCGTCCTGCGCAGTAGCCAAATATTCACCCGTGTGTTACCGGGGCCCGAAAGGGGAGCAAAGAATAGTAACACTGCACCCTACCACGCATGTCGTAAAAAGCGACTAAGGAGGGTATGGGCATGGGGCTGTTTACCCCATCCCGTAAAAACTTCGCACAGTGGGGTGATCACCTGCTTGCCAACCAATCTGATTACGGAAACAATGATAGATTGTTTGGTCTGTTTTTGTTCCACAAAGACGCCACTAGGCGTGGTGGAAACAGCGATAGATTGATCAATTTGTTGTTGCCCTAAGACGCCACTAGGCGTACTGGCCACATACTGCTTTGCCGGTTGATGGCTAAGGATGGAAGAAGAAGAAGAAGAAGTAGCCAAATATCGGTCAGAGTTACCCGAAGTTAATACCCGGACAGCTCTGGTTTGAGAATACCGGTACGGCTGGCTTGTCTTCTGCGCAGTAGAATTCTGATGCTCCAAATCGAGGAGAAATGAACCAGTGAGGTTACGTGTTATTTTTAGAAACTTTGTCATGGTGGGGGGAAATCGGAAACTTTTACGAAAAGCCACATGACCAATCGATGCACATGTCGTAAAGCCTTAATATAACAGCTGACTGCACGAGTAAATATAGAACACGGAATTATTGTGGTTTCTTTCAGTGCAGAACAATAGCTTTTACCAAAGTGTGTGCTGGGTAATACGGGCGTCCATAAAAACCTTATCAGCAATGCTGCTGATTCTAGGTCTAAATTTAAATACTAGATCATCATTCAAGGCAGTTTGCTGACTGCCTCGTGGTTGTGAGGGAAGTTTTTTCTGCGCAGTTTCTCTTAAGGCCCCTTATCCCCTTTGCTTTCGATTTTACCGTTGAAATAAATTACTGTTAGTTTTTTTCCAGGTCAGTTTTTGTCAGGTAGGTTTTTATTTGTTCCCGGGAGAGAAAGGGTGATCATGTGACTGTTTTTTGGGATGTTCTGATTATGCACTCCCTCGAGCCGGCGTTATCTTACCAGTATGGATGTTCTGTTTTTATCATGCATTATTATTGTTTTCTTAACATGAATGTTCTGTCTTCTCACATAGGTTTTTATCGTCTAAATACACATATGTTCTGTTTCTGCCTTCTCACATAGGTTTTTATCGTCTAAATACACATATGTTCTGTTTCTGTCTTCTCACATAGGTTTTTATCGTCTAAATACACATATGTTCTGTTTCTAGTCTACTTTTATCTTCCCAATATGTTGTGTTTCTATTCTAGTTTTGTCTTCCCAATATGTTGTATAGGCCTATCTATTCTAGTTTTGTCCTCTCAACGTGTTGTGTGTCTATTCTAGTTTTGTCTTCACAATATGTTGTATATCTATTCTAGTTTTGTCTTCCCATATGTTGTATATCTATTCTAGTTTTGACCTCTCAACGTGTTGTGTTTCTATTCTAGTTTTATCTTCTCAATGTGTTGTATTTATATTCCAGTTTTGTCGTCTCAACATGTTGTGTTTCTATTCTAGTTTTGTCCTCTCAACATCTTCTGATTCTGTTCTAGTTTTATCTTCTCAACATAAATGTTCTGTTTATTCTAATTTTATCTTCTCAACGAGAGTGTTCTGTTTCTAATCTAGTTTAGTTTTAACATGTTCTCTGTTTTTCATTATATTTTGTTTTCTTAAAAAGAACGTTCCGTGACTCTTGTCCACTTTATTTTTAACAATTATTAAAAAAATATGTATAGTTTCAGCTTTTTAAGTATGAGTGTAAATCTCTCGCTTCTACTTATTCGCATTTTCTCAACATGAATGCTGTGTTTATCATCTCAACTCGTTTAAATGGATTCGAAATTTCTCCACTGTCACTTATTCAACTAATTATGAACAGTGCGCTCTCGTATTGTCTGAGAGAGTATCTGCATTTTTCATCTCAATGTTAATTCTTCGCAAAGGACAGCTTACAAACTGGAGTGCGGCAGGAATGCCCCATGTTACTATTTCACTTTTTTACAGGCAATAGAGTGGATTATGAAAACGACATCGGCCAACGGAATTGGAATTCAGTGAACAGCTTGCCTGTGCTTTAGCTCGTCTGTCCCATAACGATAACCAGGGGGAAGACATAATGAGAATACTTAATGAGAAGCAGCATGAATTGTCTGAAAATACATATAGAAAAATAAACGTTTTGAGAATATGTGCAGCAAGTGATAGCCAGACCAGATTAGGAAAGACATTCATAAAGGATGTGGACTTGTGCAAATATCATAGGAGGAACAGACAGTGGTGTCGAAATAAGAATACAAACGGCAAGAAGAGCTTTTATTGTATTGGGAAATATATATAGAGATCAAAGAAATCAAGTCCAACACGAAAATAAAAATCTTCAACTCAGATGTCAAGTTAGTCCTATTGTATGGCTCTGAAACATGGACAGCAACAAAAACAACAACCAATAAAGTACGAGTTACATAAATGAGTACTTGCGTAGAACAGAAGGGTTGGAATGGTATGACAGTCACTAATGGAAATAACCAGACTAGTTAGTATAAGAGTAACAAGAGGAGAGGGGAACACGCTGGCGCTGCCTAAGACATACATTGAAAGAAACCAGTTGATAGCATCACAAGGCGGTCTTCGTTCTGGGAACTATGCCTGGGACTCTTAGAAAGGGAGGGAGACCGACTAATATGGAGAAGGAAATTGGAAACAGATAGGGGGAGGGGGGGGGGGAAGGAATGAATACAAAAAGACATAAAAAGAACTTAGAAGGGATCACATAAGGCAAGAAGACTTGGCGTGAATCTATTGAAGGCCTATGCTCCATGGCCATCTTTCTTCTTCTTCGTCTTCCTCGTTCGTCCTGAAAAGGACGTTGGTTGCGTTGTGTCTGTTTACAGCGGAGCTGCGATATCTGCGCCTTTCGGCCGGCACATCCGACTTCAGCACATTTTTGGGGACCGGGTTTGCCTTCCCTCTTCGATCCCTACTCTTCTCAGCGAGACTGCAGTGATGCAGCCTGTTTCCAGGACCACCACGTGGAGGTGGAGTAGGGTCTTGGTCAGCTCTGGTTCGCTGACCCTGACGCATGCAGTCAAGCTATGAGTCGCTGACTGCATTCTCTATTGCTGCGTCTTTGGGTACCTGGCCATCTGAAAGTAATGAATAAATTCTCACTTTGGGTATTAAAATTACTGATCTACGCTTTACAGTGCTGCATCCGTTCCTCTCTTGTCACACTAGTATTTTTCGTACAGATAAAGTGACCTTTTTGTCAACTTCGACACGTGACATTATGACTGATTGTATACTCTTTTCCTTTTACAGCGCACGTTTGAGTAGCTACAGATAACTGAAATTGTCACAGCGACGCTGTCATCGCAACCTGGTTCGTACATTGTATCATTCTTCAATTGACTCACTCACTCACCAGACCAATAATGTAACAACGGGCCAAGAAAACTGAAAGTAAATTTCACCGGTAAAGCGTATCACCCGCGTGTCAGTGCGACGTTAGCAACGTCACGAGTTCAGAGGTCAGGTACCTCGCGCAGCTGTCGATCGCGGCACGATTTTGGTGGCTAAATTTGAACGGAGCCGGTTTCTCGCGCTGTGATTGGCTGATCTGCTTAGAACTGTGGTTCGTGGCTGGCGCAGTCTACATCAAAACAAACCGCACTAGAAATTACGTTATCTGTCTGACTTGAGAGTCCCCTACCCATAACGTGTTGTGTGCTTTATGGATTCTATGAAAATGGAATTAACAGCATTTGGAGAACATGTTTTTCAAGCGGATTATATTCAGAAAAAACGACACAGACGAGTAAGTACATTAATAAATACATTATTTCTAATCTATCTGCAGGTGTGGTTTTCAAATTTTTAAAAACATTGTTATATTTAATTCAAGAATATTCACACTTTCTCTTGTAGGTATCATTGATACGAAACACGTGTCTACATGTGTCAACATGTGTTGGTAACTGACAATTAACAAGCCACATTATGAAATTTGTACAGATTATATTCCTAGTTTATTGTAGCTCCAGTGTTAGTATTTTCCTGAGCATATTTTTGAAGTAAATTTCCATACTTGTAAACAGCATTCAGATAGTTAATTCTATGACTTACGTCACCGTTAAAGACTGTAGTAGACGAAGTATTTGTCATACATTAACGTTCATGTACATTACCGGTCACCGCAGGGGGGAGCAAAGATTAGTAGCTCAATAGCCTACCTGGCTTGTCGGAGAGGCTTATCTGGGGAGTTGGACATGAACCCGGTTACCCCATTGTGTAGAAACTTACAGCAAAAATAATAATAATAATTAAATTAACAGGTCGAGAATTTGGGCATGTAGGCTATATGAAGGAAATGAAGGAGACACGGAAAAACAATGAGCGGCTTGTGTAGGCTACTTGTTGAAGGCTTATACTCCACGGGGAGCTGGTAGATACAATAAGTGTAGCACATAAATAACGACACACATGGAGAAGAGAGCTAGAGACACACAAGAAGGGGATGAAGATGACAGAACGACCATGAGCTGATGGCACAGGACAGGAAGACTTGGCAACATTTCTTGAAGGCCTATGCTCCTGCGGTAGCTGAAGGGCGGTGATGATGATGATGTGGACAACTTAGAAAGCGGCGACATAACTGGATATGTCTATGAGTAAGATCATTCGTTTGAGATAACCAACACGCCCGTGCGATTAATTCATATATTCTTGTACTCACGGAATATTCTCGTAGAGGTCACAGCTGTTAAAAGACACCGAGAGGGGGCGGTAATATATGTCTCGGCAGTTAACCTAGTTACAACTCACCTACCTGTAAGAATACTTGCAGTTATTTCGCCGTAAAGTTGTCGCAAAGTTCAAAAGTCCCACATCATTTGTCTACCAAAAACAGATTTTACATTCTTTCTTCTACCTGTTAGATCTTGTCTCCTCATCTGCTCCTATATCTTGTGGGTTCACATTTCCACTTTTTTTTCTCGCTGTCTTGTTGAGTAATCATTCCTTGGTCTAAATATCTTGGCCTGTGTTGCGTATACGTCTCTGGCTGTGTGTTGTTTTTCTCTCTGTTTTTCGTTCGTTGCCTCTTTATCTGGTTCTGCTGTTTATTTTTGCCCCATCTACGATAGTCTAGTGCTTTCCCCTGTCGTAGCCTGCCGTAAAGTCTATCATTGAAATACAGTACACAGTAATGTAGTTGTAAATTTACACTTTCAAGCTTAATTAGTTGTGTACACTCCATTCTACCCAACTGTAAATGGGTATCGGACTTTGCTCTTAAGTTAAGGAATGAAAAGGTAGCGAGAAAGGGAGCTGGTCACCTCATTTCTCGATGCTGGACCTAGTATAGTAAAGTGTCTAACACTCTACTCCACTACGGCAGTATGTTAGGGGAATACCTTTTTTTTAAAAACTTTACTGTAATATTTGAACTTCTGAATTGGGACATTATCTTAAAATAGTTGGTTAATACTGTAAACCCCCTTACACATAACCGACCTCGATATAACTTTGAAAATGTTTTAGAACAAAAAAATTCGAATGTAAGTAATACTAACAACATTCGATTATTTACAGTAATCGAAATGCGTTGCCTCGGAAGGTATCTGTATGTTTTATTCTCCTTAATTTACAAATATTATTGAATGTTTTGTTTCTTGTGTTTGCTATTTTAACTTCTTAGGCGTGAAAACTTTGAAGATCGTATTTGTGTTTGTGGTACCAGTTGTAGATCTATTTCTGTAAATGAGTACATTGACACATGGGATCAAATAGAACACACACTGAGGACACCTGTTGATAGCATCACCAGACAGTCCTTGTTCTGAAATCCCCTGGGTAGGAGATGTAGAGTATGACGGAAAACACACGATGAAGTGAACAAAGGCAGGCATGAAAATGATGAGGAAAATGAGGAAAGACCTTGAGCCGAGGGCACGCGACATGAAAACGTGGCATGAGTTTGTTGAGCGCCTATGCTCCTCTGGCAGCTGAAGGGTAATGTTGAAGATGAATAGTGAGTACAACACATAATGTTGGACCTGGACTTAAATCTCAAGCAGCGTCCAAATATTAGCTGATTCACTGTCGCTTCTACTTAAGTCATGTTCATTTAAAAAAAAAAAACGTTTATTTCTATTTTAGGGCAAAGTGGAATTCCTGGTTAAATGGAAGGGATACTCTGTCAGGTAAGCACAGTTTATGCTCACATAGCACGTGTAATTTGTTCACTGTGTCAGCTGTGTATATATGCCACGTACTCGGCGTTTTCTTCTTGGTACAGTGTCACATTACTGTCCTGTATTGATGTACTAATACTGGTACATAGTTCTGTGACTTTTCTGTACTTGTACTGAGTGATTACGCTGGTGTGTCATCTGTGGTAATTTTGTCCACATATATTAGTTCGCTGCGAATATAACCTTTCAGATGTCGTTGTTTTGTCCAATGATCTTCTTTTTGTTCTTCAAATAACACGCCTGGCAGCGAAGGCGATCATGGCCCTCCACGGCTTCATGTCTCCAGTACTGTTTATCAGTTTCCAAGGCAGCTTGTTTGATTCATGACTTACAAGAAATAATACGATGGTGGTTTCCTGTTGGTTTCCGTCGGTTTGTATAGAAGTGCCTTCGAAGGTCTAACCAATTAATTTTTTTATTTATTTATCTGGAACGTTGATATAAACTAAATCATCTCCAACTGGAGTTGTTGTCCCTGCCGGCTTCCTCTGCATCGCGCGAGAAACATCCATAATTGAGGACCTTCTTCCTTTTTTTTTGGACTAGCTCAGTGCACTTGGAGAAACAACCCTACATGATGTGGTAACACAAGTATCACTATAGCTGAGTTGGCAGTGTGCTTAGTCACGATTCACTCTCATAGCGAGACTATGACGCCTTTTAGATGGTCCTGGGTTCGATTGCCGGGTAAGCTTATCACTTCTGCTATTTCTCTGTTGTCTTGCTGTCTACTTTTTTATTTGTTACGAGTGCCTGGCAACATATCAAATTATGTTTATTGTATACAAGATATAACGTCCAGAACATAATGGTTGAAATAGTAAGACAAGATCACCAGCATGGAACTGATGGAAAGAGCCAAGTACCAGTCAAACAAGATGTGAGGAGAAAACGCTGGGGCCAAGTGCCAGTCAAACAAGATGTGGGGAGAATACACTGGAGCCAAGTTCCAGTCAGACAAGATGTGAGGAGAATACACAGGAGCAAAGCAACAGCCAAACTAGACATGAAGGGAAAACGCTGGAGCCAAGCACCAGTCAATTTAGCCGTGAAGAAACTCCGAAGCCAAGTACGAGTCAAACTAGACGTAAGGGAAAACGCTGGGGCCAAGCACCTGTCAAACTAGACGTGAAAGGAAAACGCTGGAGCCAAGCACCAGTCATATTAATCGTAAAGAGTATACGCTGGAGCCAAGCAACAGTCAAACTTGACTTGAAGAGAAAGCGTTAACATTGGATAGAACACAAAGTAAGGAAATTATTTAAGGATGTCACTGTTAGTTTCATTTTTTTGGGTCTGTTCTTTCATATATTAAAACACGGTCTAATAGATCCTTTTGTGACATATGTTCACGAGGCGTATATGCTATTTGTCACGTCCTTGGTCACCACAAAATCCATGACTCACTGCAGTGTTAAACAACTCGGTATCGGTGAGATGTGTATTCTTATTGGGGATTATCCCCAGAAGGTCTCAACGTTTAGACACTACGTCAGTATGCTCTCCATCTGTGACACGCAACTGTCTATACTATATTCGACCCTCCAGTGTGAGTGCGTTTCTCCCGCTGGAAAAATTTAAGTCCGGATTTGATTACGAAATGTGGAAATGTCAAGGTCGTGAGTTGAATATCTTTCTCTTTATTTAGTCTTTAAACAGACGACAAAGAAGGTGATCTTGTTGGCCATCACGAAGGGGACCAGCAAGGGAAGAACTACTCTGCTCTTGTGCAATATTCAAGGATGCCTTTCTCCCGAAAGATTGATGTCCGCTCATCGTGGAGAGATTTTAAAAGGCCATATATCGACAACTAAGAGACAGACAAGCAGATTTATGACAAAACAGATCATGTACAGACCAGATGACCACCTTGCGAGTAACATCCGAACAAAGTCTCTTTACATTTGATTTGTGCACGTTGAAAGGGAATTTGACAGTGTAGACAGAGAATCACTTTGGAAACTAATGAGTCATTAAGGAGTCCCCATGAAGGTCATTAACTTAATAAAACTTAGGAAGACATTAAGTTCAACATTCCTGAGCTACGAACTGGAGTTGTTCTATTTTTAGTGGACAAAACGGCTTGAAGGTCTAGATTTTACCGATGACCTCGGTCTTCGGTTCTACAATCGTAACCAGATGTAAGATAGGATGAAAATATTGACGAGAGGTCATAGCAAGTAGGTCTGAAAATAGACAGAGAGAAGACAAAGATAATGAAAATTAATGCAGCAGTTGATTTTTTTTTTCTTAACCAGCGGCCCTTGGGCTTGCAGCCCTTCGGCCCAATGACATGTCATTGCGATGCTGGGCAGCCTGTGGACTTTCCTTCCAACCCGTCCACAGAGGGTTTATATCAGGAGCCGTTTAGGTTATTCGGTCAGAATCCCGGTCGATGACACTTCTTCAAATGTTCACGCCCGGGCTTGAACCGTGAACACCTGATCGCCAAAGCAACGTGGTAACCATTACACCAGCGCGGCTCCCATGCAGCAGATTATAACAAAGTTGTACTTGAACAACACCGATACATCAATATAGACACAGTCTGAGGGGCAGACAATGGCATCTAAATAAGAATACAAAAAGTCAAGAGGAACTTTCATTACATTGGGAAATATATGGAGATGACAAGAAATCAAGAAACGCTGCAAGGAACAGGGAATTTTGGACAATCTCGTGGAGGGGAAGCAGAAAAAGATCTGTACCTAAGCCATACATGTATGTAGCACAGACAAAGATCTGTATCTGAGCCATACATAAATTTAGCACACACAAAGATCTTTATCTGTACCATACATGTACGTAGCACAGAAAAAGATTTGTATCTGAGCCGTACATGTATGTAGCACAGGCAAAGATTTGTATCTGAGCCATACATAAACATAGCACAGAAAAAGATCTGTATCTGAACCATACATGTATGTAGCACAGAAAAAGATCTGTATCTGAGCCATACATGTATGTAGCTCAGAAAAAGATCTGTATCTGAACCATACATGTATGTAGCACAGAAAAAGATCTGTATCTGAACCATACATGTATGTAGCACAGAAAAAGATCTGTATCTGAGCCATACATGTATGTAGCACAGGCAAAGATCTGTATATGAGCCATACATAAACATAGCACAGAAAAAGATCTGTATCTGAGCCGTACATGTATGTAGCACAGGCAAAGATCTGTATCTGAGCCATACATGTATATAGCACAGGCAAAGATCTGTATCTGAGCCATACATAAACATAGCACAGAAAAAGATCTGTATCTGAACCATACATGTATGTAGCACAGAAAAAGATCTGTATTTGAGCCATACATGTATGTAGCACAGAAAAAAAATCTATATGATCCTTACAAGTATGTAACACATTCCTGAGGTTAACAAGCGATGCCGTCTGTTGCTTTTGAGCAACGCAGGCAGAATTTATACAGTGTTGAATGATTTAAGAGCGTCAGAAGTCACTGTGACCTTAACCTGGATGTGTAGATAACATCGCATGTCACAATAACTTGTCTATCTTGACAGATTGAGGAGGGGTGGGTTGTAGAAATACGCTGTCATTATTCTAATACGATAAAGCTGCTGTTAAGACGCCTGGAATAAACAGGCTGGTAGCGTCTTGCGATAATTGCGTTTAAATGCTTGGCTGTTTTATATAGCCTACTTTTTCTGTCATGAAACTGTAGATCATTTCTTCTGCGCAAGGGTCAAGGACGTGTGCAAAGGCGTTTTCTGATAAACGAAATGGGGTATGTGGCAGGCACACACTCATACTTGGTAAAAACCGGGGAATCGAACCAGGGGCCATTGCCTCGCTACGGGAGTGAATCGTGAAAGAACACAGACCAACTTCTGAGTGTTATGTTAAGTCTTTCCATGTCTCCTTTATCCTTCAAGTCTACAGGTTCCCTTCGTCTTTAGTTTCATCCAGTGCCCCTTTAGCTGTGAAGGGGCACAGGCCTTCAACAAACGTAAAGCACTTCCTCCTGTCACGTGCCGTCTGTCCAAGTTACACATCTTCATCGTTTTTCATTAATCGCCCCTTGTTCCCCTCTCCATTCGTTTATCAGTCGAACTCTTCTTTGTTTCCCCCTTGGAATTCCAGAACTAGGACTGTCTCGTAATGTTATCAACATGCTTCCTCATTATGTGTCCTATCCGTCGCCAGCGTCATCTTCTGACTCCGACTGTACTAGCACCTGTTTGGCTATTATCATCAGTTCCACATTGGTGACTTTGTCTTAACATTTAAAAAAAAAATTGCCTCGTTTTGGCGAGGTGCGTCCCGTTCCGCGTTGTCGGTTATATTAGGGCGCATGTCCAAATATAAAAGACCTTTCAGTCTGATGTAGTTGACTTATATGTCTTACCATTTCAAATCTTCTATTCGATCGAACGAAAGAACATTATTTTTAAAAGTGTTGAGAATTTGGCATGCATTCTTGTTTGACATCTTGCCCAATGTAGGAGGCAATCTGTAGTGGTTTTTCCGTGCTTCTGGGCGATCATAATGAAGAGTGTATTTTATTATTTCTCTGTCTTCTTCTTCTTCTTCTTCTTCTGCGTTCATCCTGAAAAGGACGTTTGTTACGTTGTGTCGCCATTTACAGCAACGCTGCGATTTTTGCGCCTTTCGGCCCGACACATCCGGTTTCAGCATGGCATTTTTGAAACCGGGTTAGCCTTCCCTCTTCGATCCCTACTCTCTCAGCCAGACTGCAGTGATGCAGCCTGTTTCCAGGACCACCACTTGGAGGTGAAGTAGGGTCTTGGTCAGCTCTGATTCGCTGGCCCTGACGCAAGCAGTCAAGCTATGGGTCGCCGACTGGATTCATCACTGTTGGTGCGCCTTCGGTCCCTTATTTCTCTGTGAGGACATGTGCGCGTGCAGTACCCGGGGGTATGTGAAGAGGCAAAGAAATAGTAAGACTACTGCGCCCTCAGGCATATCGTACAAGGCGACACATGTAAGGTTGCCCATGGGGTTGGCAGCCTCATCATGCAAAACAGATTGACACTTAAAGCACCGCAGCAAGAACTTGTGATGCTTGGTGCAGGCTTCATGTGAGGGACCTCTTGCAGTGATGGCGGCATGCTCCATACAGATAGCAAAGGAAAATGTTGATGATGATATTAAAGTAACTTAGTCCTATAGCAAATATTGCCGTAGGCGAGTGAAGTGTTTGAGATTTCTGTATACTAGGTCCAGCTTGGAGAGATGAGGTGACTAGATCCCTTTCTCACTGTCTTTGCCTTCACAAACTTAAGAGCAGAATCAGTTACCCATTTACGGCTGAGTAGACTAGAGCGTGACCCCACTGTGTTTCGAACTCTTTGATATATGCGAATTAAAAAAAAAGAATTAAGTAACCTATCTAAATAAGCACCTTTATATGTTTGAATACACTTTGAATGGGAGCAAGGTGGGTGGCGGGGAAAGGGAATATGTTAAACGATATTGATCTAATATAGCTTTCACATCGCAGTCAGAGAATTCTCTTGTGCATGTCAGTAACCCGCGAGGGCACCCAGTACCAGACGTTTGTTTACACCCGTCGTTTGCAGGCAGCAAGGTCGAGCCTGACAACGCTTTAACAGGTTTGTTTAGTAACCACGTCTTCGACTTTAAAAAAAAAAGTCGGTATTGCAACAGAAAGTGTTCTGACTCGGGAAGTATGAGTGAGCTGGCAAAAGATAAGAAAATGAACTTATGGTAATAGTTTCTCGGAAATTGGGGGCAGAAAAAAATGGGTTTTTTCTATTCCGAGCCGATTTTCTTGTCCTGCCCTACTTTCTCTGTAACTGGGTGGGCAGGAAAACAAGATTACGGCCTTCACCTTCACATCTGTTCCAACGACCTGGACTGGGGTAGCAATTCGTGAGACGCAGTTTATTGATTGACAGACGGACTAGTGAGGAGGAGAAATAAGGATTGGCCAGAAATACTTGCCAGATAGAGAATGTAAAATATGTATGGATAACCCTTCAGTTGTGTGTGAATATAGAAGGGGAGTCTAGAAACTGAATATAGAAATTGACGGTATAAACATAATCTACAAAACTAATGTATAAACATACTTACTTACTTACTTAGTCGTTCCCCTTCTACCGTGAGGTGTAGAGGTTTGGAAGAGAGAGCGCCAGACCATTCTATCAGCTGTCTTCTTCCTGGCCTGGTTCCATTCTAGTACTCGGTCCTTCAAAGATTGTCTAATGTTGTCCTCCCAGCGGACTCTGGGTCGTCCTGGAGGTCTGGATCCCTGGCTCTTTGTTTCCCATGCTTGTCGTGGTAGCCGATCTTCTCCCATTCTGCAGACATGGCCAAACCATCTTAGTTGGGACTGTTCTATTTGGGTCTGCAGCGGATGGGATTTTAGGCCTTGACGGATCGTCTGGTTGCGGACCATGTCTCTTCTTGTTACTTCAACCACTTTCCTCAGATACCTCATTTCTGAGGTTTGGATCTGGCTTTTGTGGGTTGTAGTCATTGCCCACGACTCGCATCCGTATGTCAAGACTGGGACATAGGTGGAGCGGTATACAGCCATCTTCGTTTTCTTACCAACCTCTTTCTTGCTGAGGAATCCACGATTTATGGCCTGAAAAAGTCTCCCAGCCGCTGCTTTTCGAGTGGCCAACTCTTCTTTGATGCCTCCCTTTCGGTCTATAATAGCTCCGAGATATTTAAAGTGGTCGACCTGCTCCAGGACCTGTTCTCCCAACTTAATCTGATGTTTTCTTTCTTCTCGTGATATCACCATGGATTTTGTTTTAGAGCTGCTTATGACCATCCCTCTCTTCTCCAGCTCTTCCTTCCAGACTTGCAGGTTGGATTGGAGATGTGCCTCTGATTTAGCAATCAGGGCAACATCATCAGCAAATGCCAGCTCCGAAATATAGACCTGTCTCATCTTCCAGTACCCCACTGAATACTTTCTTGTTCTCTCCTTACATGCCTTGATGACATCGTCCATAAGGAGTATGAAGAGGTAAGGTGATAGGATATCACCTTGTCTTACACCAGTGGTGGTCCTGAACTCTTCTGACTTATGGTTTGCTGTCCTCACATAATTTCTGCAAGACTTGTAGAAGCTCTGTATAGCATGAATCAGAGGTGCTGGAATATTCTTCCTTGCCAAACAGTCCCAAAGTTTGCTCCAGGGGACCCTGTCAAACGCCTTTTCCAGATCTATGAAACAAAGATGGATCTCACTCTTATACTCAAGGGCCTTTTCACTCAGCTGTCTGAGTGTGAAGATTAGGTCTTGAGTACTTCGGTTTGCTCGGAATCCGCACTGGACCTCATCCAATTGTGGCTCAGCTAGGCGTCGGAGTCTCTGCTCTAGGATTCTAGAGTAGATTTTACCAGGGACACTGAGAAGGGATATGCCTCTATGGTTTCCACATTGTCGATTGTCACCCTTTTTGAAAATTGGTGTTATGATGGCAATCTCCCAATCCTTTGGTATGGTCTTGTTGCACCATGCTGCCTGTAGGACCTTTAAGAGTAATAGGTCGCCTGATGCTCCCATGTACTTAACCATTTCTGGTGTTATACCATCATGCCCTGCTGCTTTGCCCATCTTGATTTTCTCTAGTGCTGCCCTCAGTTCTTCCATCTTTATGTCATCTTCACCATCATTGGTTTCCTCTTCTGTGTCAGTGGTTATCATTTCTGATGCTTCATCATGCTCACCATCCAGGAGTTCTGAGAAATATTCTTTCCATCTTTCCATTACTTCCTTCGGGGCAGTAAGCAATTTGCCTTGCTTGTCCTTTATAAATTTGAGAGGGCATTGTTTTTCTTTCCTCATGTTCTTTAGGGTCTTATAGAACAATTTCTGGTTTTCTTGTGCATCTTTTTCTAGCTTTTCTCCAAATTCTTCCCAGGACTTCTGTTTTGCTGCTAGCACTTTGTTCTTTGCTTCTGTTCTGAGTGTCACATATTCTCTATATTTTTCCATTTGTCCTGTTGTGTTTTTAGCTCCTAAGTATGTTTCCATGCCATTTTCTTCTCTCTTATTTTCTCTTTGACTTCCTCTGTCCACCAAGGTGTCCTCTTTCTCTGGTTCCCAAGTCGGACTTCACCGCATGCTTCTGCAGCAGCTGTCTTTATGATATCCTTGAATTTATTCCAGAGGGTTTCCAAGTCATCAGGTCGTTCTTCTGTGTTGCTCACTGCTGTAGCAATAAGCCCCTGATATCTGGTCTTAATTTCTGGCTCTCTCAGCTTGTAGGTCCTAATGCTCATTTCTCCTGCTCGTTTACTTGGTTTCTTGCGTGATGTTGGGCAGTTCCTAGGCTGAGCAACTCTTTCAGTTGTTCGTTTGATTGTTAGCAGGTAGTGATCACTTCCAATCTCTGGCCCCCTCCAGACTCTTGCATCTCGGACATATCTGAATGAGCTTCTCCGAACAATGGCATAGTCGATCACTGACTTCTCATTCTTGGTTGGTTCACATCTAGTGTATGCATGTATGCGCTTATGGGGGAACTTTGTGTTTGTAATGATCAGATTCTGCTCACTGCAGAATCTAAGGAGTCGCTTTCCATTGTCATTGAGAGTATCTTCTCCATATCTTCCGATAACTCCACCCCATCTAGCATGGTCATTTCCAACTCTGGCATTAAAATCTCCGAGCATAATAACTTCATCTAGGCAGTCATCCACTGTCCTTTGAAGCAGCTCGAAGAATTCCTCCTTGACCTCTGCTCTCTCATCCTCATTTGGCCCATACACTATGACCAGGTTGACTATGGTTTCTCCTTCTTTTAGTTTTACAACCATAATGCGCTCCGAGACAAAGTTCCATCCCTTGATACTATCTTTTTGATTTTGGGCCATAATGCAACCCACGCCCCCTTTAGCCCTTTTCAGATATGGGTACACCACTGTAGAGCAACGTGTTGCCATCGAGATCCATGACTCCTTGTCCTTTTTTCTTCGTTTCCGTTATAGCCAGGATTTCTAGTTTTGCTTTCCTCATCTCTTCCACCAGCTCCTCTTCCTTCCCTTTTATACTTCTTGTGTTCCAAGTTCCATAAGTCGCAGTCCGTAGTCCGTTCCAGTTCGTCGCCTTTAGAATCAGTCCGGTTTTCTCTCTTGTAGTTCGTGTAATCATGATTTAAAACAAACAGGTGATTGGCCTGTTGTGCCTTTGCATGGTGGAGGGGCTGCCTCCTTACGGCCTCCATGCAGGCCGCCCTCCTCCTTTTTCATCCGGGCTTGGGACCGGCATTGGCGGAGTTATGTATAAACATAATATAGAAAACTTATGTATGAACAACACTCGTGTGTTACCGGGGCCCGAAAGGGGAGTAAAGAATAGTAACACTGTACTCTACCAAACAATTCGTAAAAAACGACTAAGGAGGGTTGGGCATGGGGCTGGTTACCCCATCCCGTAAAAAACGTTTTACCACAAAAACTTCAACAAACATGGACAAGTCAAATAAAGAATATAAATCAACTCAGCCGCCCAAGACAGACGAAGGTCCTCTGGAAAGGAGGCGCATGAAGCAACCTAGAGAACGCCGAAAGGAGTCTGGGTTGCCTACTAACCTTTTTTCGTCTAGGAAAATCTCCAGGATTGGCACCTGGAATGTTCGCACTCTGTGTGAACAAGGGAAAACTGCACAGGTAGCAGCAGAAATGACAAATTGATATCCTGGGTCTCTGCGAGACACGGTGGAAAGGCATAGAGAAGAAGAGATTGATCACAGGAGAAATGGTGTTGTCCTCAGAACATGAGGAGGAACGAGCCCACCACAGTGAAGGGGTGGCTCTAAGGCTGTCCAAGGAAGCACAGAAGGCACTTATAGAATGGGAAGCAATGGGACCCCGAATTATAACAGCAATGTTTAAATCAGCCAAAAAGAAAGTAAATATAAACATCATCCAGTGTTATGCACCAACAAACGATAAAGAAGAATCTGTGAAAGAAGACTTTTACACCAGACTACAAAATGTCTTGGACAATTGTCGTAGATTTTTGATAGGTGATTAAGATAGATTCTGGTCCCGTCTGAATAGAACTGGAAAAGGTGGTAACTCAGTGAGAGATAAGGTAAAGAAATAGATTTCACGAGTGAATGGTTAAAAGGTAGAGTCTGTCTCTGGATTGAGAAGATACTCTAGTCCAGCCTATCTTACGACTGAAATTTGTTTATCAGACAGTTTACCTTTCTGTATATATTAACATATACGCTATAACCACTCACATATACACACACACAGATAAGTGACGACAATCAGACGCACAAACGTGAAACTATAGTAATGGAGTAGGGATATTGGGCCGAGCTGACCAACACAGGTAATTAAGTTTTATGTTAAGTTTATTTATCATTAAGGAAAACTTCACAACATTCAGTATCAAATATCAAATAGAAAAAATCATAGGTTACAGAAATCATAAAGAAATAAACCCCATAAGTGCAATCCCCTCTGTTGAGACAAGATCCCACAAGAAGAAGTTAAATAACCCCCAAAAGGTCAACAGATTTGCGCTATGGTATAGAATTTGACTATACTGTAAATAACAGAGTTCCTAATTAATCTATTCAGAAAAAATAACAGTATTAGCAAATAAAAGAAAGGCACAACAAAGTGAGTACAATGATTATACAATAGAAGAATTATTCACTCCTTCTTTCTCTCGCTTCAGACAAACAGTGGCCACTTTCAGTCGCGCTTACCTAATTGTTGATTAACAACACCTGGAACATATCTCCATGGTACAAACAGTAAATCCAGTGTTGGGTTGTGTTTTGGCAAAATAAGCCCCAGCTCCTCAAAGTTTGATTAATCCTGTTATTTGGGGAACGCTTACTTCGTTACTGTTAATTGGATCTGTTTATGTCACATCATACTATTCCTGGAGAAAATCTACGGAGATATCAACAGCCTCAGGCTGACCACTGCTTTCTTTGAACTTATTCAAGTTGACATCTGAGGGTGAACGAAGAAGATGTCACATCAATTAGTCCAGGTAGGAAAATAATTACGAGATCTAGTGTTCACAGTGTCAGTAGCTTGTAATTCCAATACTTAAAGAGAATGTCAGGTATGTAAATCTCTCGGGATAAAAATCCTCGCCACAACACAGTGGTCGGTAGTTGGGAAATGTTAATTTTTGATAATTTCGCCACAGCTGGGCTGAGTGTACATGAAAATAGAAAAAGAATCTGGATAGCTATATGTCCAATTACAATTATTCTTATAGTCTTTTGTTGGTACTCTCTCTCTTTCTGGGTGAAACAAGAGGGCCAAACAGGTCAACATCGAAGACCCGATATTTATATAAGAATGTTTTTTGGTACTGTTGGACTTAGACCCGTTCTCTCAGATTCAGGCCGCTGGTAGGTTTTGGTTTGTGACCCGTACTGGATTTTTAGGAAGAAAATATAAAACATTTAACCTCAATATATTCTATCCAAACCCGCGTAACGGTATAATTTATTATCCACTCGGTTATTAAATTTGATTAGAAAACACAAGTGTAAAGCTTATCTTATCGTTCTTATTAACCCATGAAATAAATTCTAGTCATTTACAAAAATTACACATAATGGATTGGAGATAAATATATATTTCGTCAGTACGACATCGCGTAGTGCATTTACTAGTCAATTAAAATATCTCTTACTAGTTAATAGCAATTAATCAAGTTTACGTTACAGCTGGAAGAATTAACACAGTAAATCCTAGTGAAATATAAAATGACGAACTTTAACAATTAAATCACTCAAAATGCTAATAAATATAGTTACCGCAACACAGAAAAATCAAAATACTAAGAAATCCACTTTAACAATGGTCAAGGGTTTGAAGCTAGGTGTTCCGAAAATTCTGAGGCTACTAGATAAATGATTTTAAAGGCTGAGGTATATATATGAAATATGTAGAAATTCGTTATCTCTTGCGAGATATAGCGCCTTCGCCCAGATTTTGGGAAAATCTGCGGTCGATTCCTGAATCAAAGCTTTATTTCACGCCTTTGCCGACGCAGAGACGTGGGCCAACGAGCAAACCGTCTTTTGATCTCGGCTCATACTGTAGCGAATTACGGGCCCTGGGATCACGAACTGTGGTTATCTCTTTGAGGAAATGCAACCGTCAAAGGTCCGTCTTTTGACTTACCGCCCTTGATTCTACAAATATACGACCCGTTCTCTGATCTGTCACTATTTTAGCGATTGCCCAATCGTTCCCGTGATATTTCAGTTAACGGCTCTGGACTAGCTAATAGGTCTGTTTGTAAACATTCCTAGTGCCTGTAAGACAGAGAAACGAAAATAGGCGTGGCTAAATTATGAGTTAGACAGATATCGAAGTGTAGGGGTTCTGCGTTTAACCAAACGTGCATACTAATAAGAAAACAAAGGTGGGAGCCAGGTGGTAGCAAAACATGAGGATACATGTAATATATTTACATAACTCTGTCACAACAATAAGAAAAGAAAGGACATCACAATTTTGATGGGGGACCTAAATGCGAAAATAGGAACAGACAGCACTGGCTTTGAAGAAATCATGGATTAGGTACGATGAACGAGAATGGGGAACTATTAGCAAACTTCTGTGCTTCAAATCAACTAGCTATAGGAGGAAGCATATTTCCACATAAAAGAATACATAAAGCAACATGGATATCACCAGACCACAGAACTGAGAATCAGATTGATCACATATGCATAAGTAAGAAGTTTAGGTCATCATTGCATGATGTAAAAGTATATAGAGGAGCAGATGTTGTATCAGACCACCATCTTCTGTTGGCTAAAACAAAATTAAAACTCAAGAAATTTACAACAGCATATAGCTATAGACAACAGTATAATGTGGGATATCTAAGAAATCAGGAAATAAGAGAAAACATTTTCAATTACAGTATCCAACAAATACCAAGTACTCCAACAGCTGGAAGATGAAACAGATACGGAAGACCACTGGCAACAAGTAAAGAACATATGGAACGAGACATGTGAAGAAATACTGAGAAAAAGAAAACATCAGCACAAAGCATGGATAACAACAGAAACCATTAGCAAGATAGAAGACAGGAAAAACAAGAAAGCAGATTTAAACAGAAGCAAAACCAGAAGCTCCAAAGCCAAGGCTCATGAAGTGTACATAGAAGCAAACAAAGAAGTACGAAGAAACATCAAAAGAGACAAGATGAAATATATTGATGATTTGGCAAGGGAAGCAGAGGAAGCTGCAGCCAAAGGAAATATGAGGGACCTGTACAACAACACAAAGAAGCTAACAGGGAAAATAAGCAAGCAAATGGCCTCATAAAAGATAAGAATGGAAAATTGCTTAGTAATATACAAGAACAAATGAAGAGATAATCAGAACATTTTGAGGAACTTCTCAATAGACCATCTGCAACTAATCCCCCAGACATCCAGCCAGCAGAAGCAGAGCAACAAATCAGCTGTGAACGACCAAGTAGAGAAGAAATAAAGAAAGCCATAAAACTTCTGAAAGATGGAAAAGCTGCTTGCCCAGATTGCATTCCAGCAGAGGCCATCAAAACAGATATTGATACGTCTACAGAGATATTATACAAACTACTTGGCACAGTCTTGGAGAGAGAGGAAATACCAGCAGAATGGAAGGAATGTTATCTGGTCAAGTTGCCTAAGAAGGGAAATTTACAAAAGTGCACACATTATAGAGGAATAATGTTACTATCAGTGCCAGGAAAAGTATTAAACAGAATCATCCTTGAGAGATTAAAAGAGTCCATAGACAAGCAACTGAGAGATGAACAAGCAGGTTTTCGACAAAACAGATCCTGTACAGACCAGATAGTCACATTGAGAATAATAGTTGAACAAAGTTTGGAATGGAATTCACCGCTATACATCGGATTCGTGGATTATGAAAAGGCATTTGGCAGTGTAGACAGAGAATCGCTTTGGAAATTGATGAGCCATTATGGAGTTCCCATGAAGATCATTAACTTAATAAAGAAGACCTATGAAGACATGACATGCAGAGTTCTTCATGAAGGACAACTTACAGAACCGATTAGAACGGGAGTGAGACAGGGATGCCTCTTGTCTCCATTTCTTTTCTTACTAGCAATAGATTGGGTTATGAAAACATCGACATCACACAACAGAAATGGAATCCAGTGGAATCTGACCGAACAGCTTGATGATCTGGATTTTGCAGATGACTTGGCTCTTCTGTCCCATAACCATAATCAGATGCGAGAGAAAATGAAAATTCTCGATGAGAGGTCACAACAAGTGGGCCTGAAAATACACAGGGAAAAGACAAAGATTATGAGAATAAATGCAAGAAATGATAACAAGGTTGAACTTGAAGAAACACAACTAAAAGATGTAGAATCGTACACATATCTTGGAAGTAATATAGACAAAGTTGGAGGGACAGACAATGATATCAAAATAAGAATACAAAAAGCAAGAGGAGCTTTCATTGCATTGGGAAACATATGGAGAACAAGAGAAATAAAGTCCAACACGAAAATAAGAATCTTCAACTCAAATGTGAAGTCAGTCCTATTGTATGGCTCTGAGACATGGAGAACAACAAAAACAACAACCAAAAAGCTACAGACTTTTATAAACGGGTGCTTGCGTAGAATAGAAGGATTGAAATGGTATGACAAAGTCACAAATGTGGAATTGATGACAAGTGCCAGTGGAACAAGAGTTGAGAAGAAGACGCTGGCGATGGATAGGAAACACATTGAGGAAACCTGTTGATAGCATTACAAGGCAGTCCTTGTTCTGGAATCCACAAGGAAAGAGAGGCAGAGGTAGACCAAAAAACACACGGAGAAGAGAACTGGAAACAGAGGTGAAAATGATGAGGAACACACGGAAAGAACTTGAGCGGATGGCACAGGACAGGAAGACTTGGCATGTGTTTGTTGAAGGCCTATGCTCCCTGGGGAGCTAAAGGGTATTGATTGATTGATGTATGAACAAAGTATAGAAAAACTAATGTATGAACAAAACTAACATATAACAGAAAATAGAAAACTAATGTATAAAAAGAATATAGAAAACTAATAAATTAACAGAATATTGAAAACTAATGTATAAACAGATTATAGAAAACTAATGTATGAACAGAATATAGAAAACTAATGTATAAACAGATTATAGAAAACTAATGTATGAACAGATTATAGAAAACTAATGTATAAACAGATTATAGAAAACTAATGTATGAACAGAATATAGAAAACTAATGTATAAACAGATTATAGAAAACTAATGTATAAACAGATTATAGAAAACTAATGTATAAACAGATTATAGAAAACTAATGTATGAACAGAATATAGAAAACTAATGTATAAACAGATTATAGAAAACTAATGTATAAACAGATTATAGAAAACTAATGTATGAACAGAATACAGAAAACTAATGTATGAACAAAATTAATGTATAAACAGAATATAGAAAATTATTGAAGAAACAGAATATAGAAAACTAATGTATAAACAGAATATAGAAAACTAATGTATAGTCTAAAGAGAATATAGAAAACTAATGAAGAAACATTGTTATTCATTGTCATCATTACCATTCAGGCTCACCGTGAAACATATGATGATGATCACCATCGTTACCCGTCAGCTTCCCAAGGAGCCTAGGTCTTAAACTCATGCCAATTACTCCTGTCCCGTGCCATCCGCTCGAGGTCTTTAATTTCTTTCCATTGTCTTCCTCATCCTTTTCATTTCTCTTCTGTATTTTATGTCTCATTCTGCCTTCTCTTACCATGTGGATTGATGAAAAATTACTGCCTTTATATGCTATTACTATGCTTCCCTTTTGTCTGTCCTATCCATCGCCACAGTCTTTTAACATCCATTTATGAACGTCTGCAACCTCTAGATGGTCTATTTGTTCTCCATGTTTCACAGCCATACAGTAGTACTGCCTTGACATTAGAAACAGTACAGACACCAATTGAAGAATCTTGACACAAATTACAAACGGTAAAACCTAGCTACAAATACCAGAGTATACTATCGACATGGGAGCCGCGCTAGCGTAGTGGTTACAACACCGCTCTGGCGACCGGGTGATACAGGATCAAACCCGGGCGACGGCATTTGAGGATTTTTCGTCGACCGGGATTTGGACTGGATTAACTCGAGACCTGGCGAGGACATTTGAAGGAGTGTCGTCGACCAGGGACTGGCGGCTCCTGAGCCGACCCAGCTGCAATGGGTACCTCCGAAATCGGCGAGTATTTGCCTGAATGGCGAGGGACTCCTGTCTCTGTACAAGAAATAAAGGGATACTCACGTAAAATCAATGTCAGGTTAGACATAAAAAATAATAACCTGAGATTTCGCCTCGAGTATTAGCGGGCGAACGCAAAAAAAAAAAAAAAAAAAAAAAAAAAAAAAAAAAAAACATCGACATGATAAACGTAAATAGGCTACAGTGGCTATTTCGTCTGCAAATGATTCTCATTCTACTACTGCTATGTTTACTGCTGCTGTTACTTTTACTACTGCTGCTACAACAACAGCTACTACTACCTTTCCTACATATAAGACACTTACTACTTATTATATACTGTTCAAAAAAAGAAACGCATAGCTACTGAAGGCACACACATAGCCATAATTTTGACATTCAATAACTTTTTTAATTTAATGAGTTAATTGTTCAAATTGCACACAAGAATATCTTAGGGTTCAACAAATCAATTGACAGTTGTTTTGCATCGGGGTCACGAGAGTTTTTTGGCGTACGGGCTTTCCCGTTAGTATGGTGTGTGGCCTCCTCTTGCATCGATCAGCGACTGGCATCTCCTGGGCATGGATGCGATCAGACGTCTAATGTGGGCCTGTGGGATGGCTGCCCACTCTTCCTGGAGTGCCTGGAATAGATCACGACGATTGGCTGGAGCAACGTCTCGGCGACAAACACGTCTATGCAGCTCATCCCCCAGGTGCTCAATCGGACTCATGTCTGGAGACAGGCATGGCCAGGGAAGGGTGAGAATGTTGTTGGCAGTCAGGAACTGCGTGGTCAACCGTGCACAATGGGGTATGGCGTTGTCCTTTTTAAACACAGACCTTTAGGCAGCCAAAAGTGGAAGGACATGGGGTCGAAGAATTTCATTGACGTATTGTTGCGCATTCAAGCCTCCTTCAATGTGCACCAATTGACTCCTTCCGTTGTAACTGATCATTCCCCACACCATTGCACCTCCACCACCGTGCGGCGGAGCTTCATCAACGCAATTTTGGGCAAAACGTTCATTTCGCCTACGGTAGACCCTACGCCGTCTATCATGACGCTGCAACAAAAAGAAAGATTCATCACTAAACCAGACACGTCTCCATTGATTGTCAGCTGCCCAGGGACGATGCTGGTTGGCCCAAAGAAGTCGATTTTGGCGATGGCGGCGCGTAAGGACAGGTCCTCGGTGAGGTCGTTGTGCCCAAAGTCCAGCGTCATACAGTCTATTCCGGACAGTTTTAATCAGACACATGACTGGGCAGTTGAGGAAGCTGTTGTAAACCTGTCTCTGAGGTGACGAAGCCGAATAAAGCGATCCTCCGCTGCTGTTGTCACTCTGGGTCGTCCACTGCGATGCTGGTCTTCAACTGAGCCAGTGGCTTGGAACCGGTGTCAAAGTCGACTGATGGTACTCTGATGCACGTTTAGATGCCTGGCAACCTGACTTTGACTTTCGCCTGCATGCAGTCGGCCAATAGCAATGTTCCTTAAACTTATCGATAGAGACGCCATAAATGTCTGCTTGAAAATGAACTGAATTTTTTGTGTGTAGCGTTATCCTTTTATAGGGTTTCAGTTGCGTAATCAGTGAATAGTGTTCACCCCAAATGTTGTTGCTTTCACGTGCGCGCAGCATGAGCTGTGGTCAAAAATTGCGTTATAAATACTATTGACCACTGCGTTGTAACGATTATTAAAACGAAAGCAATTCAGGTCAACACGTGCATTTGACACTGTAAATAACATTTGAGGATGGTTTTTATATACCCTAGCACCAAATTTTACTTACAAACTGATAAAAACGCGCCCTCGGATAGCTATGCGTTTCTTTTTTTGAACAGTATACTTACTAGTGTAAAAGCCCGTCATAAGACGGAAATTAAATTCAAAAGCACCAATACCTAACGGCAGTTTTACTTATTCAAAAGTATTTAAAAAAAAAATTGTTTTACGTCTCATGTTAAAAGTCTGAACATGACAGAAGAGCATCTTGATGTTCTGTTGTTCTGATCTGGACTTTTACTTTGTTGTGATTTCTTGATCGAGACAATGCGACGTACAACTTAAATCATGGATCTCCGCATCTTCCTGTCACCAGTTCATGTACTGTTTATCAGTTGCCGTGTTGACTTCTTGACAGTATAATCAAACTGTTCATGCACACCCTCATTTGCGCAGTCTTCTTTGGTAAATATTACTATTTTCAGGAGAGTACATATAAGGGAAACAATACAATTAATGTCTAACTTTCAACCAAAGTTGCATCCCCTCGCGTTACGCACAGACAGAAAAAGCTGGGATTTTATATAGGATATCTGCCATGGGACTATCTTTAAGTCGAGAGGTATAATTTTAAAAACATGACTTTTTGCTTCCCCTTTGGCATGCCGTACAAGGCAAGGCGTCTGACAAGATGTTATGCATACGACTGGCAAATTGATACATAAACTACTGCTGCAAGAGCCCAAAAGTGCTTGGTGCGGGTTTCCAGCAAGACGACCGGGTTCAGTGGTGGCTGGATGCTCAATAAGTAGCGGACATGAAAGTAATGATGATGATATATCATTGTTATGTCTGCCAGACGATCTGCTTCCGTCAACATGGCGGGTGGAAAGTTCACACTAAATCATATTTTGGTTGGGTTTTTAAGGACTGTCTTCATTGCGCACGGACAACGCCATCAGTTCTCCGACGCGTTTGTGAAGGCAAAGACAGTGAGAAAGGGATCTAGTCACCTCATCTCTCCAAGCTGGACCTAGCATTTGACGCGTACAAGGAGGATCTCAGTGCACGAACTCCGTAGCACCGGCTAGAATCCCAATGTGTGTATATAATATATAGGAATCACACATTCTATAAATATTTTTGTGGTGGGTAGGATACCTAATTTTAAAATTTTGACAGGGCAGCGGCCTGATAAGCCTACTCTTTACGATTTCCAACTGTCGTGGGATTTTTAACGTGCGTAACTTGCACACGAGACCTCCTATTTTTCGTCTTTATCCGAGAAGGCTAGGCATCCGATCTCACTGCCCATGAGACCAGGGGGGAGTATGACGTAATTAGGACCACTGGTTCTGAAACAAATATTTCAATAAATTATAATCCCTCAAATGGGATTCGAACCCGGTACCTCTTGAATACGAGGCGGACGCCATACCTCCTAGCCACTCCGACCCCATAATCATATTTTACCGAGTGTTAACATCACTTCAAAGAAATTATCACGTTCCTATCTGATGTAGTGCATTTCACGATTCAAATGAGTTTCTGTAAGTTGGTTTGTGGGTTTCAGTGGAAACGCTGAAAAAGTACCTTTACGAGATTACCAAATTTTGAAAATGTTTTTTATCCCCTTCCGTCACATTTGAGATCTACCAAGTCGACCCTCCCCCCGTGACCAACTGGTAGATTGTGAATTACCTTATACCAGCCTACTCGACTATTTATGATACATATGGACAGAAAATAATGAATGAGTTTGTCTTTAGCAGAGTTAACTAAAGGTCCACGAGATGTTAACATCGATCTGTCAACTGGTAGAATAGTTAGCGAATCAAGAAATATTAATTGCTGTTCTGTAATGTCTGGAATAAATTGTGTAGATAACTAGTTCATGGACCCCGCGACGCGATACCCGTTGGGCGCTCTACCCTAGACATATTTGAGAATTTATTAGAGGACACTGCACCGCTGGCATGCAGAAGCGTCATTTACTCCATGGCATATCTCATTTGATTGGTTCATTTGTCCGTATGTTCATTTCGTCGCCCCGTGTAGTTCCCAGGGGTTTCTGAAGAAACAAATAAGGAATAGGAGTAGTGTCCCCTCATGTATCTCGTACACGCCTACTAATAATTGGGCTGGCAACCTTGTAAAACACGTTTCCACAGAAACCACTGTTGTAAGGGCGTGTCCTAACTGCCTTATGCACCGGCTGCAGCTGTGGCTCCATGCTCCAACAGGAACGCAGAGGATGATGATGCATTACGTTCACTTTGTCATCACTGGCATCTTAGCTTTCTATGATGACGATGAGGTATTACGTTCACTTTGTCATCACTGGCATCTTAGCTTTCTATGATGATGATGAGGCATTACGTTCACTTTGTCATCACTGGCATCTTAGCTTTCTATGATGATGATGATGCATTACGTTCACTTTGTCATCACTGGCATCTTAGTTTTCTATGATGATGATGATGATGATGCATTACGTTCACTTTGTCATCACTGGCATCTTAGTTTTCTATGATGATGATGATGCATTACGTTCACTTTGTCATCACTGGCATCTTAGTTTTCTATGATGATGATGATGCATTACGTTCACTTTGTCATCACTGGCATCTTAGCTTTCTATGATGATGATGAGGCATTACGTTCACTTTGTCATCACTTGCATCTTAGTTTTCTATGATGATGATGATGCATTACGTTCACTTTGTCATCACTGGCATCTTAGCTTTCTATGATGATGCATTACGTTCACTTTGTCATCACTGGCATCTTAGTTTTCTATGATGATGATGATGCATTACGTTCACTTTGTCATCACTGGCATCTTAGTTTTCTATGATGATGATGCATTACGTTCACTTTGTCATCACTGGCATCTTAGTTTTCTATGATGATGATGAGGCATTACGTTCACTTTGTCATCACTGGCATCTTAACTTTCTATGATGATGCATTACGTTCACTTTATCATCACTGGCATCTTAGTTTTCTATGATGATGATGATGCATTACGTTCATTTTGTCATCACTGGCATCTTAGTTTTCTATGA
This sequence comes from Oreohelix idahoensis, assembly GCA_024509875.1. Taxonomy (NCBI): domain Eukaryota; kingdom Metazoa; phylum Mollusca; class Gastropoda; order Stylommatophora; family Oreohelicidae; genus Oreohelix; species Oreohelix idahoensis. The sequence goes on from JAMPIV010022302.1 coordinate 601,265, forward strand.
TGATGATGATGCATTACGTTCACTTTGTCATCACTGGCATCTTAACTTTCTATGATGATGATGATGCATTACGTTCACTTTGTCATCACTGGCATCTTAACTTTCTGTGATGATGATGATGCATTACGTTCACTTTGTCATCACTGGCATCTTAACTTTCTATGATGATGATGATGCATTACGTTCACTTTGTCATCACTGGCATCTTAACTTTCTATGATGATGATGATGCATTACGTTCACTTTGTCATCACTGGCATCTTAGCTTTCTATGATGACGATGATGCATTACGTTCACTTTGTCATCACTGGCATCTTAACTTTCTATGATGACGATGATGCATTACGTTCACTTTGTCATCACTGGCATCTTAGCTTTCTATGATGATGATGATGCATTACGTTCACTTTGTCATCACTGGCATCTTAGCTTTCTATGATGATGATGATGCATTACGTTCACTTTGTCATCACTGGCATCTTAACTTTCTATGATGATGATGATGCATTACGTTCACTTTGTCATCACTGGCATCTTAACTTTCTATGATGATGATGCATTACGTTCACTTTGTCATCACTGACATCTTAACTTTCTATGATGATGATGCATTACGTTCACTTTGTCATCACTGACATCTTAACTTTCTATGATGATGATGCATTACGTTCACTTTGTCATCATTGACATCTTAACTTTCTATGATGATGATGATGCATTACGTTCACTTTGTCATCACTGACATCTTAACTTTCTATGATGATGATGCATTACGTTCACTTTGTCATCACTGACATCTTAACTTTCTATGATGATGATGCATTACGTTCACTTTGTCATCACTGACATCTTAACTTTCTATGATGATGATGCATTACGTTCACTTTGTCATCACTGACATCTTAACTTTCTATGATGATGATGCATTACGTTCACTTTGTCATCACTGTCATCTTAACTTTCTATGATGATGATGCATTACGTTCACTTTGTCATCACTGACATCTTAACTTTCTATGATGATGATGCATTACGTTCACTTTGTCATCACTGACATCTTAACTGTCTATGATGATGATGCATTACGTTCACTTTGTCATCACTGACATCTTAACTTTCTATGATGATGATACATTACGTTCACTTTGTCATCACTGACATCTTAACTTTCTATGATGATGATGCATTACGTTCACTTTGTCATCACTGACATCTTAACTGTCTATGATGATGATGCATTACGTTCACTTTGTCATCACTGACATCTTAACTTTCTATGATGATGATGATGCATTACGTTCACTTTGTCATCACTGACATCTTAACTGTCTATGATGATGATGCATTACGTTCACTTTGTCATCACTGACATCTTAACTTTCTATGATGATGATGCATTACGTTCACTTTGTCATCACTGACATCTTAACTTTCTATGATGATGATGCATTACGTTCACATCACTGACATCTTAACTTTCTCGCCAGCGGAAGTTGCTAACCTTCATCTCTTAGGAATACTTGTTTTTGTTTCGGTTCCTGTTGTGGTTTGAACTTTCTTTGCCCTCTCCTCCTTCCATCCTTGTTTACCCGTTTCTGACTCTTTGTTGTGGTGGCATCATGGAAAAGACATGCCCTAGTTTCGGTCTGTTGATCAGACTGTTTTCAAGGACAAGCATTGAAAGAGATGGGGGTTAAAAGGAATTTTGTCTGTACGGAAGTGACGTCATTTCCTATATCAGCTGTTGTGTTTTGGCTGCGTTGTGTTATTATTGTAATTTATTAATTTTTTTTTTTGGGGAGGGGGGAAGGTAAAGTAGAAAAATAATCAACGTTCGATTGGCTGTGGCTAGAGCACGTGTTAGGTGTGAAAACGGTACCTGCGAGATTAATTTAGATAATCTTCAATAAACAATATCATGTCCCGGAAATTGAAATATTTTTGCCACATTAAACGCCATAGTGGCTTAGAGAGAGCAGTGATGGAGGGTATGGTACCTGGAAGGCGAGGCAGGGGCCGACCAAGACGACGGTGGACACAGGACATTGAAGACACCTTGAACATGACATTGGAGGAGGCAGGAGGGCTGGCTAGAGATCGAGTGTCTTTTAGGTGGGCTGTGATGAGAGCGACGTTCTGCAAAGGACATGCTACATGATGATGAATCTTCTTCACTTTGTCCCACCGCATGGAGCCACCACTACAAGTTGTAGTACAACGGATCCCGTTGTAGGAAGGATGTACTAAACAATCATATGCTCTTGCAATGTGTTTTTCATGATGAAGTTGCCAGACTCAAGCACTACCTTATACAGGGTGTCCATAAAAGATTGTACCCTTTTCAAAACGTTTATTCTCGGCCCCATGACGTGGTACGAGGATGCTTTCTATCACAAAAGTAAGATAATCTCTGCAAGTTTTTAAGCATACCTTACAAAGACTCAAAAAAGTGCGCATGCGCGCAGCGGGTATTTCAAGTGAAACTTTCGCAGTTGAGTTGCAACCGGTAATTGTTACATGTCTCTTAACACACTGGTCAAGTAGGTGAAAAAAAAAGAAAAAAGAAATAGGTACATTCTTTTTGAGTCTTTGTAAGGTATGCTTAAAAACTTGCAGAAATTATCTTAAGATAATTTGTGATAGAAAGCATCCTCGTACCACGTCATGGGGCGGAGAATACATTTTTTGAAAACGGTACAATCTATTATGGACACCCTGTTATAGTCGCCTCGTACAATATACCTGATGTCGCAAAAGTCTAATTATTTCTTTGTCTCATCAGCTACCCCCGGAACTACACCAGACAAAATCTAGATCATCAAGCTGATTTTGCACTGCTTCACTTCACCAGTTGTGATAATTTTGATGTGTTTTGTCTTTTTTAAAATTTTGTTGATAGCGGTCTTCCAATCTATCCCTTCTTGTTCTTACTAACGCTTTCTTTTGTCTGAGGACGATATATTTTGTTTTTTAGATATCGTGACATATAGCAGAATTGAATGAAACAAGATCTGTTGATGGGGCTGTCAGCGAAAAACTAAACAAACGCGGTTGTCAGTCACAACAGTACACGTCGTGGCAGATGGTTGCCTGCCTGCCACTGAATAAAGGGTCACGGACGTTCCTCTCAGTAAAATCTGACTAACCATAAGCGTATTTTGTCACGACTGCTACATTGTTCAGGATAATGGCGGAAATTTCCCGCTGTTTCTTTAATCGTTGTTTTTATGATTACACCAGAATGCAATATAGTAATTTCTTCTGTTTGAAATACAAGGCCGGTTTTTTTTTTCCCCCTACCTTGCTTCATGTTTGTATAGGTCATTTTTATGACTTGTAGCCAAACAATAATTATACACAGACCACAAGATCTTTGGACATGCTTCTTAATATAACCGGTGGGCGTTTTGTCTAGGTTGCAAAAATGAAGCAACATTTAAAAAAGAAAAGTTATTTATTTATTCACATGACTTAGAGAACGATGTGACCAGAGCTCGGTTAGAAGATCACTATTAAAGAATATGATCATATTTTTTTTTATCTCCCTTTAGATGACAGGTCCTGAGTAAACACTCACAAAGCCTACATTCCCCTGTATCCATTTAAGATATTTCCATTTCTTCTTTATCCCTGTAATGTATATGTGCAGTTGTCGTCCCCGTGTGTCTTTTTTTTTTTTGTCTCCCACTACCACTCTTACCATGGGTGTTCCAGAACAATGACTACCTTAACAGCTTACCTTAATGTGTGTTCTATCTATCGACAGCGTGTCCTTCTCATCCCCTACTCCACTGTCACCTGTCTGGTTTTTGCCATCAGTTCCACTTTGGTAATCTTGTCATACCACTTGAATCCTTCTATTCTCCGCGAGCACCCATTTATGAACGTATTTAAACTTCCTTGTTTTTGTTTTGATTGTTCTCAATGTTTCCAAGCCATGTAATAGGACTGCCTTGACTTCTGAGTTGACAATTCTGATTTGTGTGTTGAGCTTCATTTCTTTTGATTTCATGAATTGAGGAAGAAGTTTTAATTAATGTAGATTTTGGAGTAATATCAAAAAAATTCAGCACGTCTCAGGTACGGGCAGTAAATCTTATCACGGCCTCAGCCTGTTTCTCCAGTCTTAAAGGATTTTACTATTTGGGTCCCTTTCTGTGAGCAGAGCACACATTTGCTCGCGTCTGTGGGCGAAATCTAATCTACTCGCCCTCTTATCATTGCCTTACTGAGGTGAACTGGTGATCTCATCAACGATACATGTTGACAAACATGGCGGCCTGTCATGGCAACCGATGTCGTATTGCGTCATAGTTACATCATCAGATTCACTGAGATATCATGGCTCACTTTATGGGTAGTGGGGAGGTAGAGGTGGAAGCTGGTGAATTTATTTGATGTGAATATGGCTTCTACAGTGGTAAAATGACGTTACGTTCTGTCTTTCATTTCTTAATCTACTTCTTATGTCTCATCTTCTTCTTCTTCTTCCGTCCTTAGCCACCGACCGTCAAAGAAGTCAGTGGCCATTACGCCTAGTGGCGTCTTAGGGCAACAGCAGATAGGTTTTCTTTGCCATTGTTTCCCATCACGCCTGGTGGCGTCTTTAGGGCAACGGCAAATCAACCCATTTGCCGTTGTTTCCGTAATCGAAGTGACTGGCAAACGGGTGATCAGCCCGTTGTGTCTTATGTCTCACATTATCACCATTCTCCTTTTGTGCTCCATGATGAGAATAGAACCACATTTGCAGTTGGCCTTGTTGAAAGTCTGTTCTTAAAAACACCATGTGCATTGCAGTGGAAAATTGTTTCACATGTTTTTATGTGATGAGGTTGCCAACTCTATGCAGATGTTCATATTAGTCGCTTCTTACGACATGCTTGATGGAGTGGTGGGTCTAATAAAGATATTCTGTCGTTGACTCTACAGAGACCCCCGGAACCCATATAGAAATTATGTCACAAAGCTTGGATTGATTACTGCTTTCCCATCACGTTGTACGTGATGAGGTCTGGTGTGTCGTGTTGTTTCTCTTTAAGGTATTGTTATCTGTTAGCTTTATCATTTCCTAGGAGGACCTCAGTTCATCAATCTGCACGCTTCAGTCCCCAAAGAGCATAGGCCTTCAACATACTCATACGAAGTCATTCTGCCCTGTGTCATTAGGTCAAGGTCATTCCGTGTCTACTTCATTCCCATCATGCATGGCTCCAGTTCTTTTCTCCATGTGTTCTCCTTTAACTTTGTTACTTACTTACTTACTTACTTAGTCGTTCCCCTTCTACCGTGAAGTGTAGAGGTTTGGAAGAGAGAGCGCCAGACCATTCTATCAGCTGTCTTCTTCCTGGCCTGGTTCCATTCTAGTCCTCGGTCCTTCAAAGATTGTCTAATGTTGTCCTCCCAGCGAACTCTGGGTCGTCCTGGAGGTCTGGATCCCTGGCTCTTTGTTTCCCATGCTTGTCGTGGTAGCCGATCTTCTCCCATTCTGCAGACATGGCCAAACCATCTTAGTTGGGACTGTTCTATTTGGGTCTGCAGCGGATGGGATTTCAGGCCTTGACGTATCGTCTGGTTGCGGACCATGTCTCTTCTTGTTACTTCAACCACTTTCCTCAGATACCTCATTTCTGAGGTTTGGATCTGGCTTTTGTGGGTTGTAGTCATTGCCCACGACTCGCATCCATATGTCAAAACTGGGACATAGGTGGAGCGGTATACAGCCATCTTCGTTTTCTTACCAACCTCTTTCTTGCTGAGGAATCCACGATTTATGGCCTGAAAAAGTCTCCCAGCCGCTGCTTTTCGAGTGGCCAACTCTTCTTTGATGCCTCCCTTTCGGTCTATAATAGCTCCGAGATATTTAAAGTGGTCGACCTGCTCCAGGACCTGTTCTCCCAACTTAATCTGATGTTTTCTTTCTTCTCGTGATATCACCATGGATTTTGTTTTAGAGCTGCTTATGACCATCCCTCTCTTCTCCAGCTCTTCCTTCCAGACTTGCAGGTTGGATTGGAGATGTGCCTCTGATTTAGCAATCAGGGCAACATCATCAGCAAATGCCAGCTCCGAAATATAGACCTGTCTCATCTTCCAGTACCCCACTGAATACTTTCTTGTTCTCTCCTTACATGCCTTGATGACATCGTCCATGAGGAGTATGAAAAGATAAGGTGACAGGATATCACCTTGTCTTACACCAGTGGTGGTCCTGAACTCTTCTGACTTATGGTTTGCTGTCCTCACATAATTTCTGCAAGACTTGTAGAAGCTCTGTATAGCATGAATCAGAGGTGCTGGAATATTCTTCCTTGCCAAACAGTCCCAAAGTTTGCTCCAGGGGACTCTGTCAAACGCCTTTTCCAGATCTATGAACTTTAACTTTGTTAATATTGATTAATCATTATTGAAGTTAAGAATGTTTTAATTGGAAGACATTTTGAGAATTGTCTTATTGCAGTGCAGAAATGTACAAATGCAATAATGCCTGTTTCTATACCCTGATGAAATAAAGATTTCTTTCGCTGGTTCGTACCTTACCATGGGGGTTTCCGAGCAAGAACTACCTGATAATTATATCAGCAGGCCTCAGTGTGTGTCCTATCCATGACCAGCGTCTTCTTCTCATCTCGTGTCCGGTTTTTGTCATCAGTTTCACACATGTGATCTTCTCAACAGTTTCACATATTTGATCTTGTCATCAGTTTCACATATTTGATCTTGTCATCAGTTTCACATATGTGATCTTGTCATCAGTTTCACATATGTGATCTTGTCATCAGTTTCACATATGTGATCTTGTCATCAGTTTCACATATGTGATCTTGTCATCAGTTTCACATATGTGATCTTGTCATCAGTTTCACATATGTGATCTTGTCATACCATTTCAATCCTTCTGTTCTACATAAGCATCCATTTATTAACGCCTGTAGCTTTTTTTGTTTTTGTAGAAACCACATGGTAATTATTCTTGGTGTCGTGTGGTGAGTCACTGGGGCAACTACTACAGTAGTTTTTGCCAGGAATAGTCTATGAGATATAGATATAAGGTCTCTAGAAATTGGCTCGTTAAGAAATAATAAAGACCTATTCGAGATAGGGACAAGAAGACAGGAATGCGAATGCTTTCCACTAGACAGTGTTTTCTAATTAATTATGGAAAGAGTTCTGTTTCCCCACGACCTTAGCTTCTGCCCTTAGATCCCGTAAAGAAAAAGCCCCCAACCTCATCTGAGTAGAGAAAGGTTCCTATAGGTGAATATTTAACACCGACAGCACGAGTGATACAAACTCTTGATAATGATCAGCCGATCGTTGGGTTTATTAATGAAATATCCACACATATAGGGTTAGTAATGGTTAGAACGTGATGATGGTGAAAGACGATTCACACAAAACACACAGATGAGATAATAAAATTACAGTTAATTAAGTAATAGTTAATTGAGAATGAACTGGTGTAAAGTGAAATGATGATGTGATATGATACGTGTTACCAAAATGGTGAGTACTCTACACAGTCCATGTGTCTCTAAATGCTTCTCCTAGATATGAGGATTCACATGTATGCATAAAATGTCCCAAGTTGTTATACGTTATGTCGAGTGGGGTATCTCTAAGCTGAGGACGTTCTGATGAATATTGTTGTCGTACAGAGAACGCTGACGAGATATCTATGTATATTCCTTCACTGTTTGAGTATATCTCTGTAGTGTTGATCAACAGTTAATAGCTGTCATATGAACAAAAGGTCTGTTGTCTAATCTCCCGAGGGTACTGGTCAGACTGGATATCTTCACGAAATGTTAGTGATATGTAGACTCATAATCTTGCGTATGTAGTCGTGATTCATATACTTTCGAGTCTGCTTCATAAAATGCGCTTAAGAGTGTGTTGCACGTGGTATAAATATGCGATTCCTCTTTTGAGCTCTTTTGCTTGACTTCAGATAATAATGATCTTTCGAGTGATTTGAATTTATGATGACTCTGTATTGAACTTGTGATAACGATGTATTGAACTTGTGAGCAAGCAGTATATGGTGACGAAAAATGCTGCGTCCACCTTCTGACTTGTGGGTGAGACAATATTCCTTCTTAATTGAGGAATGAAAGATGTCCTATGGCGAATTCTGCTAGCCAAATGTCCGTTTTTAATAACTTATTTCTGGTTAGACGTCAGACACGTTGCGTGTAGACTCAGACTTCTGATGAACTGAAGACACACAAAAGTCTTCGTAAGTTTTCACATTTAACATCACTGGTTGACTTTCATTTAAACTACTGCTCATTATTCATCTCTCTCTCTCTGAGTTCAATTCTAATGATGTTAAATATCTTGTGCATGAGAGTGTGTGCGCATGGGAGACTGTGATGATGATAACGGTGAAATATGAAATATTAATTACCTCCTATCATCATATCATCTTCTAGGAAAATCTTCTGATTTTATTAATCAGTTATGCCAAGAATTATTTGAAACTTTATCTTTCGCACATTTTAGCTGTGAGGTTAAAATAAACAAAAATAAGAAAATTTATTTATAAGTATAAGATCTACTAACCTTCTTTTCCCTTCGCAAAATCCTTTAAGAACACAATTAATCACAGAACTGAATTATCATCCACTCTGAATAAACACGTGTATTAGGCTATGCGTTTTTGGGTTTAATCTCTTCCTCACAAGGTAAAAAACTGGACTTCTACACTCTAGTAGATTATGCGGTATTATATATTTCTGGAAGTCACCTGGCCAAGCTGGGCATCCAATGTGGTAAACCAACGCTTGTCTGAACCGAGGTGAGACGTTTTCCCCTGGCCAATCTGGGCGTCCAATGTGGTGTCACAGAAATTACCGCATGCCCATGTTTGATTCGGATGACCATATGTGTTTTTACCTGATTTATCACGATGCAATGTGGGCTTCAAACGATAATGTCGGGCATGTGGACTCAATCAAAGGATTTTATTTCCCCCGATGAAAGAGCAAATGTGGTTCTCTAGATACCGGTCGCGAGTAATCACAACGATGAAATAGCAAATATGGATCGCAAATGTTGCATGAAAGAGCAAATGTCGGAGAAAATACAATACGAAAGATGTAGGAAAAGATAGAGCAATAAGGCCTTTGCGCTCGTTTATCACACTTGGGTCGATATTAATAGCTTTCGATCACGTTGCATGGGGTGTGGTCTGGTGCGTCATGTTGTGTCCTTTAAGGTATTTTTACCTCTTGATTTCATCATCTCCAGTACTTCACTCCACTATGACAGAATCTGCTATGGGACAACATTTCCTTTATTTTTAGCTTTGCCGCGAGAGGCCAGGGCAGCAATCACTTTTTTTTAAAAAATATGACGTTCCTCGTTTTGGCGAGGCGCGTATCGCTCAACTTAGACACAAGGTCAGTCGGTTATATTAGGGCGCATATTCAAATATAAAAGACCTTATGGTGTGGTATATTATTATAGTATTATAATCAGGTGTTGATCATCACTGTGCCAGTCGGGCGCTCAATCGTGGGCGGAGCTACAAAAGACGGTCCAAAATAGAAATCTGTGCCGAGCACAAGTTACAGCTATATGCTCCGCGTGGAACACAGGACAGTCTACCTGATTCTTTCTGTCGTTTTTTGTTTTCTTTACTGATAGCGAGCTTGATTTATGTTATTTTAATTATTTTTTATCACAACATTCTATTGGAGCTGAATGTGTGGGAGCTAACATAAATATCAATGTCCATGCTAGTATCATAGAGAACACATTTACTTTTCTCGTTCATCCATCTTTCGCCCCCTCACAAAAAAAAAAAAAAAAGCCTGTTATGTTGGCTACAATCAATTTAAATCCCCAAGTTCAGAAAACAAAATAAAAATGCTCTAAACGTAGAGCGACTTTTGTCTCAAACACTTTTCGGGGTTTATTGACACCGCGTCCTTGACCGAAAATACGAACTTACCACCGGTCCGTTTGCGGTTAAAGCCGAATCGAAATGATGTCTGCGGTTAGGCCGACCGTGCTGTTGTTCGTCTATAGAGAGATTGAACTACAAATAACCGCACTCAGGATACATCGACTTCCCTTTTAGCACTAAACGAGAGTTATGAAGGGTAAGGTCGGTTTATCTTTGGTTACGTGCCGTGTCACTGCACCGAGGGGGTCTGCGTTTATGTCGAGCTGTGACAAAAATAGGTCAACGGCAACTGCGCATTAATTCGGCAAGGTTGAAACGGCCAGAAAGCCGGATTCCTTAAAACAAGACGTTATTCTTTTCGTGACCTAGGGGGGGTGTATTGAAAGAGGATTAAAGATGTGGTTACCTTTATGAACGATAGTGGTATTGTTACTGTTGGGGGGGGGGGGATATGTCGGTCAAGAGGTCGTTGCGCGTGACTGATTGTTACATGCGACTGTGAAATCGTGGAAGCTGCTAACCCCCTTCCGTCCCTTATAAATTTAAGTTGGCCTGTTTATTTTTTTTTAGTTTGAGCGATTGAGTGGCAAGAGTGGTTAGACCTTTGGCCAATCGTTGCAAAGGTGCTGGGTTCTAAACACGGTGGCGACACGTTGTACTCTACCCAGATGTAAATGGGTAGGCCTACCTAACTGGTCTTGAGTTAGGGAAGTCAAAGGCAGTAAGGAAGGAAACTGATCACCCCACCTCTCGATGCCGGACCTACCGAGTATAGTGAGGTCTCTAACATTTAACTCCCCTACGGCAGTATATGCAATGGGATTACCGTTTACCTGTACCTTTGTTTGCAGTTCTTTTTTGTCGTAATTCCTATACATCATGCTTGCTGTCTTACTGCTGTCAAAACACTTTTTAAACGAATAATCAGTTAAGATGCCAAGTCAGTCTTATTGTATGGCTCTGAAACATGGAGACTTTCATAAAGGGGCACAGTACTTGCATAGAATGTGAGGATTGAAATGGCAGGACAAGATAACCAATGTGGAAATGATTACAAAAACTGTACAGGTGCCGATGGAACAAGACACGAAGAAATGCCGGCTTTGGATAGGGTACACACCGAGGAAGTCTGTTGATAGCAATACAAGGTAGTCTTTGTTCTGTAATCCCCAGGGTATTAGAGGCGAAGGAACACTGGGAAAACACGGAGAAGAGAACTTGAGACAGAAATATAAGAGATAAACAAAGACTGGGTTTCTTGCAAGCAGCATACATTTACTTGCTCTTCATTCAAGATATTTTCGAGCTCTAGTTTTTTTGCTGTAGCCATCTTTTTTACTGTTGACGCCTTCATCATTCCAGTGCATTATTTTAAGTGGTCTTTGCTTTGCTTGGCCAGTAGCTCTATTTTCATGCCTCCTGGCTCCACGAGGCAATTGAGAAGGACCCCCAGTAGTAGGGGTTGGGCCCTTTTGAGGCAGAGGACACGGCACTGCGTCTGCCTGGGTGTCCGTCACAGGGCGTCCGTCACAGGGCGAGTGCCATAACGTTTTGTAGATATAGACATATTTCCGTTGCGTGTGTGCGTGGCATCCTGATTGCTGTGGTGCGCCTCTTGGCTGGTTGCCTCCGTCTTCAGCACCTTGACTTGCTAGGGCAGACTGTGGTCTTGCTCGAGTGTAGGAGGGCCTGGCCAGTCTTGGTTTTTCGGCCGCTGATGGCTGTACTTGAGCCCCATCTCCACGTGAAGGAGCTGGCCTTGATGGGGAAACTGCGAAATGGTCAGACTATATTCCTATCTTCCCACGCATTGTTATAAATATAATTAGAAAGATCCAATCATTTCAAATCATGCGGATAGGGTGTGATGATTTCAAAAATATTCCGACATCGGATAATTTTGAACGTAAAGAAGAGGTCAACTCTCCCATATATGGTAATATGATGTCCGATGCCCTTGTGTACAAACTTACAGACAGATCGGGGAGCTCACATGACAACATGTGTAAGCTGTAATGCTAATTACTTTATTAGAAAATAATATCATAATAAGTCGGCCCGGAAGCGATTATGTCACACTTGTCTGCCATCATGTGTCACACTGACAGTAATCTCGTTATCTGTCGTATGAGTACGCAAAAACTCCGTGTCTGCCAATCTGGGTTACCAAACGAGTCCTCTTATCCGCGGTTCAATCTAAACACGCCGACGATTATCTTATCTCAGTTGCTCACGGCAAGTTAGAATGACCGGGTAACGAACAGGTGACATCACAGAGAGGAGTGTCAACAAATGTTTGCACCTACAAAATATTTGCCACACAAGCAGAAAATAACGAAGAAAAAAAGAAAAAGAAAAGTGCGATAATTGACAGCACATAATAAAAGTGAATACCACAAATGTACCGATACTGCCGGAGAGAAACAAAGATCGAGAGGGGCCGCCCAGTTTTGTCACAAGGACGGTTAATGATCGCCTATTAGAGAATGACACAGCAATCGATGAGTCATCAAGGTTAAGATTGGTGGAGTTTGGCATTAGGCGTGAGACTGGCAGGGATGGACGTTTGAGAGGATGCATCCGGCGTGTATATAACCAGCGCGCAACAGGAACAATTAGCATTCATACCCTTTGACCTCTCCTGGACATAGCCAAAGAGGAAAATGATAAACATCATCTCCCGCAAGAGAGAGAATTGGAAAACAAATACTTTGGACTGCCCCCTTGGGAAAACTTCCATCAACCAACTGTCAAAACACAACTGATAGATGAAACGGCCAACAAGGAAACACTACCGACAATCTTGAAGACGTGTGCCTTGGAGACCATAAACAGCTACCCAACGTCAGCAATACAGGCCTACACAGATGGTTCAGCTTTCAAGACCACCTCTTTTGCAGGATACGGCGTCTGCATATGGTACCTGGATGGATCCTCTTATGAGTTCTGCGACTCCTGTGGTGAGAATTGTTCAAATTATGAAGCGGAGGCTGAGGCCATCAAGACAGCCATTGAATTACTACACCAACAGTTTGACCTTATGGAACGAAAGCCATCAGATATAGTGATCTTCAGTGACTCCATGTCTGTTCTGGAAGCACTTAAACAGACTCCATATGAAAACAAAGACATTTTTCTTATAGGAAGAGCGGTTCACAACTTGATCACAGCCTACTCCATCAGTGTAACCCTACAGTGGATCCCTGGACACAGTGATCTAACTGGAAATGAGACAGCTGATAGACTTGCAAAAGCAGGAGCCTCTAAACAACAAAAGGACAGACCCTGCAGCATGAGAACAGTCAAACAGATTCTCAGAAACAACACAAGGGAAATCTGGCTGAACAGATGGGCGAACGGGCCGACTGGCCGAAATGTCTTTAATGAAATTACCTGCCCAAAAGACAACGACAACATAAACAGACTCAGCAGGAGAAATCAAAGTCTTATCTTTCAGTTCCGAACAGGACACGCCAGAGTCAATAGCCATCTAAACCGTATCAACCCTCAGCACCTACCCATGTGTAGACACTACTCTCATCCCTATGAAACAACCAGACACCTCCTCATGGAGTGTCCATCACTCACAAACGCTAGGAAAAAACTTTTACAGACACCTCTGACAGTCACCAACTCACTATATGGAACGTTAAAACAACTGCAGAAAACCTGCACTTTTTTAAGAATGGCATTGGGCTGCCAAGAGTAGATATGCTCAGCAGCTATGGGATATCGACAACAACAACAACAACCCTTCGACGTTTACTGAGGGAGACTTGAGCCCCCATGAGTTTACCCGGAGTGCAATGATGTCGATTCTGAACAACAATTCTTGAGTATTAAACTCTTGTAACAATGATTCTGATTACTATCTGACATATTTTATAAGATGGAAATAGTTATACTTCTTGTTACAACCGTGTCTATTACTTCCTTTCAGGCAGAGCACTTGGGAGCCGACAGAAAACATCCTAGATCCTTTGCTGATCGCCGAGTTCGACTCCAGGTAAGTCGCTGTTGTTGTTGGTGTTGTTACTTAACTAAAGGCCAGTGAGCTTGTCACTCTTTCGCAGTCAGTGCCAAGTTGAACAATTTTTGGCATTATCTACATTGTAGGTCTAGGCTTTTTCTGTGACTTTGCTGCCGTTCTGGAACTTATTGAGTTGAAGTAATGAACCTCAATTTTTTTCCCAGGTATTCTGTCCTGGCATGCATTTAAAGAATCTTCACATCTGGTTTCAATCCGTAAGGGGGAGGGAGGGACGTGGCAGTCTGTAATCATTGTGTTTCCATTATCTTATCACAGGCTAAAAGTTTTAAATATGTTTTTCTTCTTCTTCTTCTTCTTGCGATCGCATCTTTGATGTTTACACCGTCAGACGAGTTCTCATGATGAATTTGACTGTTGTTTGAAGCTCCTCTTTAGCTCCATATAGCTTTGAGTTTAGTGTTGAGTCATTGGGTCAGTATATCTTTCTTAACTGGTCATACAGAGGACAATCCTGTAGAACATGCTCAGCAGTTTGTTCGTTTAATCCACATGTGCACAGTGGTGAAGCAGACAATCGTAGCTTGTGCATGTGTTTATTCAGTTTGTTATGTCCTGTCCTGAGGCGAAAAATGGTTATCTGTCCCTGCTGGTCAAGAGTGTGGTAGTCGTCGTTGGGTTGGTTCTGTTCTCTTCTGATAGTCGGTATAGCTCTCTTTTTCTCAGTGTATGTGATTTCATTATCTTCTTGTTCGCATTCTCCTTCCTTTTTTGCAAGTTTATCTGCCTTTTCATTTCCGGGTACACCACAATGAGATGGTACCCACTGAAGTATGGTTCTCTTTTTTGGCAGCTACCTTGTTTAGTTCATTTCTCAGATGCGGGAGTTTACCACCCTTGAGAGCTTGCAGGACAGACAGTGCATCTGTGAGGATGACTACCTGGTGGCAGTCAGAGTTGGTGTTATAAATCATATTTGCAGCTTGCTCTAGAGCTTGAACCTCAGCTGTATAGTTGGAACAGAATTTACCAGTGGGAATGTGCCTAGTCTCAGAGTGGTTATCAGGATATGAGATAAAGATACCTGCACCTCCATTCCTAACAGAATTTGTTGCTGATCCATCTATATAGGCATGTATCCATGATTGATCGGGATAGCTTTCTTGGATCATACTCAATGTAGCAGTTCGTTTTTGCAGATCATTATACTCACATCCACTTGTGAGACCACTGACTGATGTATTAATTTGGAGGGCACTGCTGGCCTGCTCCCATGGTACAGGGTATAGGGTGAGCTTCAGTGGTGTTGTCTTCATGGATAGGTTTTCTTGATGCTGTCTTTTAAGTCTTTTTCCCCGATGCACAAAGCTGCTGTGTTTTAGACGTCCCAATGCCAGATCATCTAGTCTTGCCTTCATTGGTGTCGTAGATTTTCGATAGGAGAATTAAGACTAGGTTTGGTCCCTTCTGAATAGGTTTGAATAGGTGATAGACTCAGTGAGAGTTAGTGAAAGGTAATAGAATTTCCACACACGTGAGATGATAGATTTTGATATAGTGGCTGTCTCTGAAAGCGAAAAGAATTCTTCTCTCTCTCTCACCTATCTTCTACAACAGTTGTTACAGCGTCAGACAGACTACACCAATATACATATTACGTATATTTCTATCACTCACAGGCACGCACATACACGTGACGACAGGTAAACACACAGACGTGGGAAAACTATAACAATGATATATATTTATCTAGAACGAGCTGACCAAACACGATTATTAAGTTCAAGAGCGATTTTAATATCAGGAAAAATCGGCTCACAACATCAAAGAAAGTACATCAAGGAAAATACATATACACATAGTCATAAAAATTCAAGGAAATGTTGCAAGGATATTAGCCCCGTTATAGTGTTAACTCTAGGTTTAGCCCGGCCCCGTTAAGAGAACAGATTATGGCGCCCGAGTCACAGATACATAGGGTTTGAGTCTAAGAGTTTTCTTTGTTTTATCTCGTAATTATATGCACAGAGTTTGAAAAAAAAAAATCTGATTTAACCTAAGACAAAAACACAAGAACTCTAGCCTTAGCAACAAATTATGCAGATTGAAAAAAAAAAATTAGGACAGCAACAGGGTGTCAAAGATATAATAGTGAAAATATCACTCAAACCAGCGTACACTCATTCATTCCGCCATGGCCTCTCATACATGTACTCACGACTTTGCTCGCTGCCTCTTGGAACACACTGATTTTAGATTTTCACACAGACTCAAAAAATGCAGTCTTCTGCCAAGAAGTCCCCAGTTCCAAAAGACGTATTTAACTCGGAGTCTCCGGGAACGACTACTTGGGTGTGCAAATTTGTTCAAATGTCTGATTAAGTCACCTAACAATTATTCCAGGCGCGGGAGTTAGCAGAGCACAGTGTCAATAGCGTAGGTTTCTAAAAATGATGAATGTCAGGTCGGTGCCTTCCCTCAGTATAGGATTCACTTTAGTCACACCACAGATTTGTCCACAAAAATATATATATATATATAGTCGGGAAATGTTAGTTAATACTTGAAGTATTTCGCGCCACCAGGCAGAAAAATTACGTAGAGTTTCTAGAAGAAATTAAGATCTGGCTCCAAGGTCCAGTATTTATCATTACAGTCTTTGAAAACCCGTTATTGGGATATAGTATTTCTGGCTAACTCGGGTTGCATATGCACTGTTTAGACCAGTGGTACTTAAGAAACCCACGTGGTTCAAAATAAGGACTGTCTATTTCTTCACAAGTATGGAAACTACTACTAGGTGCTGGTAAAGTTAGGGTCACCCCAAAACTTTCACTGTGTGGAGGAAAAATAACACATATAATATAATAAACAGAATCTGTACTGGTTATAACTTACATTTAAACTTGCAAGCAGAGAGCTTTGCTTATCATTTAAACTTCCCGTGACGTAAGTTATATTTAAAAATCAGCAATCCTCATGAATTAGGAACACGTGCGTATTCCGTCACCATTCATGAGGCTCGATTCTAGAGTTTATACGTTAGTTTAGAAAAATACACTCGACTGAGTATTAGCGGTTAAATTAAATTCATAAATAGCTACAATTGCCGTTATAAGCTAGAAATTTTAATTTTATTCTGCTTTCCACTGAATGCTTCCCTAGAAAATATAATAGCCTACCACTTTATTTCTCTTCTGCGCTAAAGAAATAGATTAAAATGAATTAAGCGATTTAACACTTTAACACTCACAAAATCTATATATCTATCATATTAATTACCTCAACCACAGAATTACAGGTAGTCGCACAACTTAAGAATAAAAATGCTGAAAATATTTCTGGAAGTCTAGAAGTTCGACAAATTGCCGAAACAAACTGAGATCTTCGCTAACAGCTATTCTGTTTACGAGCAACCTATCTACTGTGAGTCTATGAGCGAGAATGAAATTAAAGTTTCAAACTTGGCCAATATCTTAAAATCGGACAAAGGATCCTAATCTTATTTCGCCAAGCGAAATAGTCTCCCCTGTCCGTATAACACCTTCGTCCGCTTATCGCGTGACGTAACAGCCATCAGTGGCCGAGGGCTTGCATGAGTTGCAAATCTCAGACCACCGTCTGCAGTGCGGAGTGGATTTTCACGCTAAGCCGGGTTTTTCCTGACGAAAAACCTCATGCGTTTACTGAAATGCAGACTCTCTGTCTACTTTCCATGTCCCTGGGTGAATTTTCACGCCCCAGGCCAGAGACCCTCAGACGAATGTCTAGCGAATGCTGTAAATTCACGCCTATCGTCCGACCAGCGCGACTGACATGTACGCAATACCACCCAGGCGCGATTCTCAGTTTTAGAGAAAGGAAAACAGGTAAAGTTTGCGAATTATATGAAAATAATATTCGCAAAACGAATGGATGAAAAATATACAGGAAAAAAGGAAATACAGAGATAATAAAAGAGAGAATTCGGGTGAAAGAATAGGAAGAAGATGTAGGAAATTAAATGAATATAAACCCTACGTGACAGAGCCTCCCCCCTTTAAGATATGGAAGCACTCCATGTCTACGTTATGGAGTTTAATTTCCTATAACCGTAGCTTCGGGGTGTCTGTCTTCTTCCCTCTCCTCTTCCCCCTCCATCTCTGTCCAATTCCTACTCAAGTCCACTCCTCAAAGTTTCCTTCCCCTGGAATGTCTCATATGCGCGCTTGAAAGAGCGTCGCCGCTTCTGACATTTTTGAAAGATTTCCTGTGATAGCGGTGGAATATCCCTGCCACTATCGTCATCTTCGTCAGTTTTGGCGATCGTCAGGAGATGGTCGGAGGTTGGCACTGGTTTTTCCAAGTATCTCTTTAAGAGATTTAAATGGAAAACCTTCTCCTTTCCTTCAATAGAGATCTGGTAGTTAGCCTTAGAAATCTTTTTCAGGACGGTAAACGGCCCTTGCCATCCGATCTTCAGTTGGTTGTTCTCGGTAGGGAGCAACACCAAAACTTTCTCTCCTGCTTCCAGTTCTCTCTCTTCCGCGACTTTCCTGTATCGGTTAGCGTGCTTGGTGCGTGCTCGCTTAAAGTTAGTCGTTGCTAGGTCCCACCCTAGTTTCAACCGTTCCTTTAAAACCGACACATATTTACTGGCTGAGACAACTGTCTCATCAGCCTTCTCGTCTGTCAGAGACTGAAGTAAGGCTTCAAGCGGGCCCTTAATGGGTCTGCCGAATAAGAGTGTAGCTGGCGGAAATCCTGTGGAAGTATGAGGAGATTCTCTGTAGCCAAATAATGCTGCAGGAATACAGAGATCCCAATCTTCAGGTTTCACTTGTGCCAGCTTACTTAGCATCATGGTGAGGTTTCCATTAGCACGTTCCACGAGCCCATTTCCGGCCGGAGTATATGGCTTAGTGTGGATGTGCTGGGTCCTCAAGATCTTAACGATCTCATCCATCAACAGGTTTCGGTATGGAGATCCATTATCCGTCAACACTTGCTGAGGGAATCCCAACCGAGTGAAAATCTGCACGAGGGCTTCTGCGACATGCTTGGCATCTGCGCATGTTAGCGGGATAGCTTCTGCCCATAAAGTGCATGTATCGACTAAGGTCAGGATGAACCTGTTCCTTCTTTTAGTCCTTTCGAAAGGCCCTAAAATGTCGATCACAACCCGTTCGAATGGTGTTCCCATTATTGGCATTTCACCCATGTGGACTGGGGGTGTCCGTTGCTTGGGTGGTACACGTTGGCACTGGGCACAGGATTTGACGTACCTGATAATATCAGTATTTACTCCTGGCCACCAATAATGAGTGGTTATACGTTGGTTTGTGGCGTTCTGTCCCATATGTCCGCTAAAGGGAAGAGAGTGCCCCATTTCTAGGATTTGGCTTCTGTACTGTTTCGGTACTAGGAGCTGGTTGTAACCTTGGTCAGGCTTGCCCGTTCTCCGATAAAGTACGCCATCCTCAGAAAAAATGTCCCCGTGCTGTTTGGGTTCCTTCGCCATGGGCAGTTTCCTAAAGCAGGGTGCCAAAGTAGGGTCCTTGTATTGCGCTTCTTTAAGTTCCATAGGTAACAAATTAGGCGCAGGCTCCCGTTCCTTCTTGGTTTGCCCTCTTGTAGTTACTGCTGCCACAATCGGCTCTTCCGGTTTCCCAATACACACGTATCTCCCGCCAAGTATGACTGGGTAGATGGGATCATCCATAACAGCCGCTTTGATCACACCTCTGACAAAGTCAGAGTGTATCTCCACCAATGCGATGGGAAGCGCTGTAGGTGCATCACTCTTACGAACTCCACAAAGTTTGACGGTCTCTCCTGTCTCTTGACCGGGTTTAACCAGGTTTCTGGCAACAATGCAATCGTAAGAAAGCCCCGTGTCAAATAAGCAAGAAGTTTGAGAACCGTTCAAAATAACAGTACCTCGCGTTGAGGGTCTATCCCCAACAGGTTGGGAATCACTGTCAATAATTCCGCCTTGCGAGACTGTCAATAAGCATCCGATGCGTTTTGGCTCGGTGTGCTCGGTCTGATCATATGTCCCGTGCTCAGGGGTTCTCCCTTTGCCACCTTCTCCTTTCTGGCTACGCTGCCATGTAGGGCGGTCGGGTTGATCAGACTGTTTGGGGTGGTTGGGGTACTTGTTCTTGTAGAACTTGGATTTTTCAGGAGGGGGGTTTTGAGGTCCAGTTTCTCTGTGGTTATTTTGGTTAGAAGCCTGAGAAGATTGCTCTAGGTTATGTTTTCGAAAATGCTCCTCTGTCGGTTTCCGCTTTGTGGCCGGTAGTTCAGCCAGCGCATTGTGATAACGCTCAGACTTTTCCAAAATGTCTTCAAGTTTTTCTGCCCCCTGCTCAGCGAGAAATCTCCGGGTATCAGCAGACAAAGTGTTCTTTATTTGTTCAGTTAGAACAAGTTCCTCAAGACCTTCATAGGTAGAGGGGAGCTGCGAAAGCTCAAGGCACTTTGTTAGATATCCCTTAAGACGAGATGAGAACTGGTGAAAAGTTTCAGAATTCTCTTTCCGGCTGTTGCGAAACAGTTGCAAAAACTTGCGAGCGTTCATTTCAAAGCGCTCCAGTAACGCTTTCTTCAACACATCGTAGTCGTCTTGTTGGCTACTTTCCAGCTTAGAATAAACATCATAAGCAGAACCTTTTAGGGCCTGGGAAAGTTTCATATTCCAACGCGACCTCTCTAACCCGTACAGAGTTGCAATTTTCTCAAATTTTTCTAACCATGTGTCAATCTTCTCATTTGGACAAGGGAAAGATTCAGGCCTGAAAGACATAGCATTTAGTTGAAGAGATTGAGGACTAGCAGGTTCAGTTAAGGTCGTATGCGGTGAAGACTTTCCATTGCTGGATGTAGAGGCAGGTCCACGACTTAGGAATTCTAGAGTTTTAAGAGCCAACTCATGCTGTCGACGTTGCTCATTTTCTCTTTCCTCATGCTGTCTCTCCTTTTCCTTCTCTCTTTCCTCATGCTGCATCCTGCGAATTTCCATTTCCTCGTCCATCTTCTTCTGCTGTAATAGACGGTCTTCGCTTCTTTCCTCTCCGCTGCTTCTTCTTTCCTCTTTAGCTTCTTCTGCTTTCCTCTCCGCATCATATCTCTCAAGTTCGTCTCTGACAAAAGCTTTCGCTTCCTCTCCTTCCAGTCCCTCCTCTCTCGCTTCGTCCCTGAGGAGTTGTCTAAGCTTTGCCCTCTCGGCCATATTATGTCAGTGACTGAGACACGTGGAGATAGAAAATAGGAAAAAGAATAACCTGGTTCCTACCACTTACGAGAAAAAAAATTACCAAAAATCAAAAGATGATATCCTTAACCCTGGGATACCTCCTCCAAAATAAAATCTAACTATCGCTGCTATTATCGGCAATAAAGCACTCAATGCAAAACACGACTACGCCAAATAAATGGTAGTTAAGATTACAACTGAAAAATAAGTTGCTACAGTGGAAAAGCAAAAGAATATTGCAAAAATTAAAGAGAAAAATAATCCCTTAATTTTTAAAAATCCACTATAAGTTCGCCCCTGAAGTCAGATCGGGTAAGGGAGGGAATTAATCTGGACAAAAAGTCCGAAACACACTCCTTAACTTAGTTCAAACGCCGTTCTGCCTCAGTACCCAGTGAATGTTATACACTCACCACTTTACCAGCATTTAGTATTACAATCAGCAGTTAACATATATCCCGACAAAATCAACCTGTAACCAAAATGTATATTATTCAAAGATGCTGTGGAAAAAAAAACTTATTAGTTTGTGTGGTCAGCACGCCCGTAAACAGATCGCTAGTCTAGGGGGTAATTATTTTTAAAAGATACACAGTCACAAGACATCACACTCTTACTCTATATCAGAATACAGAATCTTAAGTTCAAAATCCAGATAGACGAGTCCACATTTGTCGTACTCGTCTTCCTATTCTAAGTTCAAAAATCCTACGGACGAGAACCCATTTGTCGTATCGCCTAGGATTTTGGGTTCAATTCCCGGTAACGAGCGACCATTTGTCGTAGATTTTCGATAGGAGAATTAAGACTAGGTTTGGTCCCTTCTGAATAGGTTTGAATAGGTGATAGACTCAGTGAGAGTTAGTGAAAGGTAATAGAATTTCCACACACGTGAGATGATAGATTTTGATATAGTGGCTGTCTCTGAAAGCGAAAAGAATTCTTCTCTCTCTCTCACCTATCTTCTACAACAGTTGTTACAGCGTCAGACAGACTACACCAATATACATATTACGTATATTTCTATCACTCACAGGCACGCACATACACGTGACGACAGGTAAACACACAGACGTGGGAAAACTATAACAATGATATATATTTATCTAGAACGAGCTGACCAAACACGATTATTAAGTTCAAGAGCGATTTTAATATCAGGAAAAATCGGCTCACAACATCAAAGAAAGTACATCAAGGAAAATACATATACACATAGTCATAAAAATTCAAGGAAATGTTGCAAGGATGATAGCCCCGTTATAGTGTTAACTCTAGGTTTAGCCCGGCCCCGTTAAGAGAACAGATGATGGCGCCCGAGTCACAGATACATAGGGTTTGAGTCTAAGAGTTTTCTTTGTTTTATCTCGTAATTATATGCACAGAGTTTGAAAAAAAAAATCTGATTTAACCTAAGACAAAAACACAAGAACTCTAGCCTTAGCAACAAATTATGCAGATTGAAAAAAAAAAATTAGGACAGCAACAGGGTGTCAAAGATATAATAGTGAAAATATCACTCAAACCAGCGTACACTCATTCATTCCGCCATGGCCTCTCATACATGTACTCACGACTTTGCTCGCTGCCTCTTGGAACACACTGATTTTAGATTTTCACACAGACTCAAAAAATGCAGTCTTCTGCCAAGAAGTCCCCAGTTCCAAAAGACGTATTTAACTCGGAGTCTCCGGGAACGACTACTTGGGTGTGCAAATTTGTTCAAATGTCTGATTAAGTCACCTAACAATTATTCCAGGCGCGGGAGTTAGCAGAGCACAGTGTCAATAGCGTAGGTTTCTAAAAATGATGAATGTCAGGTCGGTGCCTTCCCTCAGTATAGGATTCACTTTAGTCACACCACAGATTTGTCCACATATATATATATATATATATATATATAGTCGGGAAATGTTAGTTAATACTTGAAGTATTTCGCGCCACCAGGCAGAAAAATTACGTAGAGTTTCTAGAAGAAATTAAGATCTGGCTCCAAGGTCCAGTATTTATCATTACAGTCTTTGAAAACCCGTTATTGGGATATAGTATTTCTGGCTAACTCGGGTTGCATATGCACTGTTTAGACCAGTGGTACTTAAGAAACCCACGTGGTTCAAAATAAGGACTGTCTATTTCTTCACAAGTATGGAAACTACTACTAGGTGCTGGTAAAGTTAGGGTCACCCCAAAACTTTCACTGTGTGGAGGAAAAATAACACATATAATATAATAAACAGAATCTGTACTGGTTATAACTTACATTTAAACTTGCAAGCAGAGAGCTTTGCTTATCATTTAAACTTCCCGTGACGTAAGTTATATTTAAAAATCAGCAATCCTCATGAATTAGGAACACGTGCGTATTCCGTCACCATTCATGAGGCTCGATTCTAGAGTTTATACGTTAGTTTAGAAAAATACACTCGACTGAGTATTAGCGGTTAAATTAAATTCATAAATAGCTACAATTGCCGTTATAAGCTAGAAATTTTAATTTTATTCTGCTTTCCACTGAATGCTTCCCTAGAAAATATAATAGCCTACCACTTTATTTCTCTTCTGCGCTAAAGAAATAGATTAAAATGAATTAAGCGATTAAACACTTTAACACTCACAAAATCTATATATCTATCATATTAATTACCTCAACCACAGAATTACAGGTAGTCGCACAACTTAAGAATAAAAATGCTGAAAATATTTCTGGAAGTCTAGAAGTTCGACAAATTGCCGAAACAAACTGAGATCTTCGCTAACAGCTATTCTGTTTACGAGCAACCTATCTACTGTGAGTCTATGAGCGAGAATGAAATTAAAGTTTCAAACTTGGCCAATATCTTTAAAATCGGACACAGGATCCTAATCTTATTTCGCCAAGCGAAATAGTCTCCCCTGTCCGTATAACACCTTCGTCCGCTTATCGCGTGACGTAACAGCCATCAGTGGCCGAGGGCTTGCATGAGTTGCAAATCTCAGACCACCGTCTGCAGTGCGGAGTGGATTTTCACGCTAAGCCGGGTTTTTCCTGACGAAAAACCTCATGCGTTTACTGAAATGCAGACTCTCTGTCTACTTTCCATGTCCCTCGGGTGAATTTTCACGCCCCAGGCCAGAGACCCTCAGCCGAATGTCTAGCGAATGCTGTAAATTCACGCCTATCGTCCGACCAGCGCGACTGACATGTACGCAATACCACCCAGGTGCGATTCTCAGTTTTAGAGAAAGGAAAACAGGTAAAGTTTGCGAATTATATGAAAATAATAATATCAAAACGAATGGATGAAAAATATACAGGAAAAAAAGGAAATACAGAGATAATAAAAGAGAGAATTCGGGTGAAAGAATAGGAAGAAGATGTAGGAAATTAAATGAATATAAACCCTACGTGACAATTGGGTGCGTTGGCATACTGTTGTACTTTTCCATCTGGATCATGCTTTTTGTGTCTCTTCTATGGGACAATGTCTGTAATCCAGCAGCCTTCTGCATCTCTGATATTGGTGTAGTTTTCATGGCTCCTGTAATGAGCCTGAGAGCTTGATTTTGCACCTTGTCCAAAGACTGCAGATGTGAGTTAGCAGCTGATGACCATGCTGCTGAGCCAAAGTGTGGTCTTATTACTCCATTATAAATCTTCTTTAGAGTTCGTTCATTTGCTCCCCAGTTGGTACCTGCTAATTTTCTGAGTATGCCTAGTCGTCTTCGGGCCTTTCCTTCTGCATTTTCAATATGCTTATTCCATGTAAGAAATATGTTTTAATTCTGACGGAGACATTAGCTGCTTGTCTATGAATAAATAAATCAGAAAATATGTGTGGAATCACAAGCTGTGTCTACGAACAGGTGTTTATCCATTATTCGAGGCATTGAATATGTCGGAGTCCATGGATACAGCTAGGAGATCGGAACTTTGCGGATAATCAGTCCAAGATGTGATTTGATTGTAAAGAAATACAACGCGATTGGTCGTAAAGAAATATTTTAATGATTGGTCGCAAAAAATAAACAACACTATTGGTTGTAAAGAAAACAGAACGATTAGTTTCTTGACACAGACAATATTTCATACTATCTTGACGCAAACAATATTTCATACTATCTTGACACAGACAATATTTCATACTATCTTGACACAAGCAGTATTTCATAATATCTTGACACAAGCAGTATTTCATACTATCTTGACACAAGCAGTATTTTATACTATCTTGACACAAGCAATATTTCATACTATCTTGACACAGACAATATTTGATACTATCTTGACGCAAACAATATTTCATACTATCTTGACACAAACAATATTTAATCTTAATATTCTTTGTTTTGTTGTTTAAAAAAAAAAAATTTTTTTTTCAAACCTGCTCTCGTGGGTTATGAGTAGTAGCATAATTTTTAACAAGTGATAAAATGGTACACTAGAAGCCAGATGTGGAACTCTCTTTGACTAGGGAACAGACGTAACCTTTTAAGCGACACCAGCCCCAGAACTCTGCCTCCAATTGTATTCTAAGATGGACACGAATCCCAACAGCAATGACACCGGATATAGCAGAGGAATTACTGAGACATGGGTTATTTTAGTCGACACGGCAGACGACAGACGAAACCTTAACAGGGAAATGGGATCAGGAGTGCTGACCTATAATTAGCGCCAGCGAAAACAGCTTGTTACGTGCAGTCTTTGATATCTTACAATATTATACATTGGTATACTTGTTATGTTCGCAAATATTTTGTAAACAAAATAGTGCTTAAGGAAAAGTCATTATTGAGTTACTTCCCTTGAAAGTTGTGTCGGCTCTTTCGATCGAACTCCGCGGATGAGTCCAGTTTACTGCGATTTATTCGTTGTTTGGGTAATAATAGATTGTTCTTGCTTCAGAATATCTATGGCCTGAATTTATGTGTATTGTTTGTCTGAGTAGGACGAGTCTGTCTTATATCTGTATATCTTTACATATCTAAGTCGAACTATATGTTCTGTTGTCTCTAGAGAGGTCAAAGGCTATTCGGCGGATGTGTCGCTAGAGTGTGGTGTGATTTGGCTTCGTCCTGATAGGGACTGTGTTTTCTATGTCGGCTTGTCGCCAGGAAAAAGTGATCTCAGTATTGGTGGGGAAAGTGATAGTCGTCTAGACCTATCGTGTATGCTTTACCCCAGTGTTTATTCGTATTGCCAAGGAATGGCATTTTCATATTTCTGATACCAAGGTAATAATAGACACTCTTATGAACTCTCGTACGAAGCCACCATTTTCGATAGGTACGATTTGAATGTCTAAGAGAATATATTTGACTCGATGAAAACGACTTCGATTCCTAGCAGCACTATATCCTGTAGATTGCAGTCAATTGTTCATGATCAAATCTACAGAGCAATGAAATGTTTAATGAATGACTAACTTTAGGACAGATTCATTATCTGTATCCAAACGTGAGTGACAGCTCACGAGTGAAGCCATCTTGGAACCAAAACATGTAGTGACTTTCAAGAAGAGAAAAGGGATGCCCGTATTATCGCTTGTTTAGTCCAGAGATCACTGCTACACATGAGAACCCGTTATTAGCGGTTCAATATTATTATATGGAAAAATATGTGCTGAACATTATGTTGGAGAATCGTCGCTAAACGAGAT
Organism: Oreohelix idahoensis; assembly: GCA_024509875.1. Lineage (NCBI taxonomy): Eukaryota > Metazoa > Mollusca > Gastropoda > Stylommatophora > Oreohelicidae > Oreohelix > Oreohelix idahoensis. The sequence goes on from JAMPIV010022302.1 coordinate 628,043, forward strand.
TAGGTTTAGAAGCCATCTGAAATATTGTTTATAAGCTGACGTGCTCAGTCAGTGAAGTCAGATGATATATATGTATGGGCGATACTGAGTGCTTGGCTACTGACAGTCCATTATAATATTATCCTACATGAGTGCCCATGTAACATAACATTGCAAGACCAGTTATCCACTGTACCATGATGTATTATGCCAACCTGTGATTTGTCACTATCTGTGCTGTCGAGTGTGTACGTCCAATTAAACTTTAGAAAAGGTACACAGTCGTTGATAGGCGACGTCTTCCCGCCTAGGAGTGTTCTAGTGGACTTTATCAACTGGTGGACCAGCTTTCTGGGTTTGACCTCGCAGAAGTTCAGAAGTCAACAGATTACCGATACCAGACCGTTTCCTGTGGCTGATACGACACACTTGCAGTATTGGTTTGCTCTTTGTCAACACTTCGTCACGTGACCTGTCAAGTGAATGCAGTATGTAGGTCAGCGTTGTTGACATTTTTACATTAGACATTACAGAGTTTCACAGAACAGTTGGATCAATTCTTGTCAATATTAACAGGAAGACAGTATTTGTGAACTAAGAAGTCCTATTTTCATCGATGGATCTTCTTGTTTTCCATATATGAACTTTAATATTTAAGGCCAGAATGTTTAATTGAATAAAGTGGCAGTTTGTTTGTTTTCATAAAAATAACTTTGCCATTACTGTAAAACTGAGCCTATTTTGCAACACATACTATCATACACATAATTTATATATATTTATGTTTACATGTTATTTGTTTGTATAGTATGTTAGTTTCTATGTCAGCGGGTTGTGTTTAAGGTTGGGCGGCGTCCTCACAACAGAATATCCCACGTCATAGAGGGTCCGTTGTGGGCGTTTTCTATAGGTGCAATTTTCTTGATTGAAAATTTGCTGCGACAACTGTTGCTTTTGTGTTAGCTGTGAAGTCTGTAATTATTGTTATTTTTGTAATATTTCTTTGTTCTTTAGTTTTGTTTTGATTTGTTTGTAATTTGTTGGTCTAACCTTTTCTATCTTTCAGTTCTATTCACAATTTATATTCATATATTGTGACGTCATTTGTGTTGTTATTCTTTGCAGATTCAGTGATTATTTTCATTGATTTCCCTATTTGATTTATTTTGATTTCTGCAAACGTTCTTGTATTGTCAGTCCTATTTGTACTTTATGTATTCTGTTGGTTGACATATGTTTTATATAGGTATATTTCATAAGACACAATTGCCTGTGCACTGCACTTGGATTATGGTATAAACCAGTACCTGATTATTATTACTATTATACAAGACCTTATTAAAGGCTTGTGACCCACAGATATTGGGATAGTATACTGATTAATCAAGTCATTGAGAACTTGTGGTATTATTATTATTTCAGGTGATTAGTATTATTGTTAGACATCATGTCTACATTAGAATACTTCATTACACAAGGGAAAGCCCTTGATAAGACTGGTCAACAATTAGAACAATGGGCAGTTGCTCAATATGACAAAGCATTAGCTGCAGAAGAGAGAAGAGCTATGGCAGAAGAGAAAAGATTAGAAAGAGAAGCTGAGGCTGCTGCTGAACAAAAGAAATTGCAGATGCAGGTGGAGGAAAGGAGATTTGAAGCTGAACAAAAAAAATTAGAAAGAGAAGCTGCTGCTGAACAAAAAAGATTAGACAGTGAAGCTGAACAAAAAAGATTAGACAGTGAAGCTGAACAAAAAAGATTAGACAGTGAAGCTGAACAAAAAAGATTAGACAGGGAAGCTGAACAAAAAAAATTAGAAAGAGAAGCTGCTGCTGAACAAAAAAGATTAGACAGTGAAGCTGAACAAAAAAGATTAGACAGGGAAGCTGAACAAAAAAGATTAGACAGGGAGGCTGAACAAAAAAGATTAGATGCTGAAGAGAAAAAAGCAATAAGAGAACATGAATTTGAGTTAGAGAAATTGAGATTGACAAGTATGAGTAATGTTAATCAGGCATCTAGTGGTAATGGTAAACCTTCTACTTACAAGGTTAAGGTTCCACCGTTCAATCAGTCCAGTGACGATATTACATTCTGGCTGGATAGATTTGAACGTTCTTGTCGTACACATAATGTGGATAAATCACAATACGCTAATCAATTATCAGAAAACTTGAAAGGTGAATCTTTGACTAGATTATGCCTTGTAGGAGAAGCAGATAAGGATAATTATGATGTCATTAGGGCGGCTTTGATAAAAAAATATCAGCTAAGTGAGGAAGGCTATCGCCTTTTATTTAAAACGATGGTGCCTGAGACGGGTGTAGAATTCTCAGAATTCACTGCAAAGGCACGTCTCACAGTTGATCGTTGGATTGAGCTTTCCAAAACAGAAAAAACGTATGAAGGACTTATGGATTTGTTGCTCAGAGATAAGATTATGTCATGTGTGAACAAACCTTTCCTTGAATTTATACATGAGCGTAAACCCAAATCTCTAAAAGAAATGGAAGAATATTGTTCCCAATATGTCACTGCACACCCCGACGTGACTTTTGGCAACACTAAGATTAAGGAGAGTATGCCAGTTGCTTCAGCAACACCATACAATCCCAATTATTCACACAGATTTCAGGGACCTCAAAACAGATTTGATAAAAAAGGTAACCATAATAGTTATCAAAACCAAGGTAACCAATCATTTCAGGGTTCTTCTTCAAAGAACTGGAGACGACCTGATAGCTCTCGACACAGGGGTGGTCATAATTATAGGAATTTCCGTAGAGGAAGTAATTATAGAAACTATCAGGGTTATCCGTCTTGGAGTCAACAAGATCATAATTACAGAGATACTCATTATAATGAATATGATAATGGTAACCAAGGGAACTATGACTCAAACCCAAATAGGGGTTACAATAGAGGTAACAATAACTACAGAGGTGATAATAACCGAGGTAGATCTCAAAACAAAAGACATAAACCACATTTTCAGGCAAACTCTGCACAACAAGAGTCCCATGAAGCCTATAAACAGAGTAAAGATAATAATGATGCTAGTAATATGGCATGTGCCGCTTTTGATTTTGGGAGAGCATCTCAGTGCCCCCAATGCAAAACGTTATTTGAGCCAACCACAGTGTCTACTTTAAGCTGTGGCCATCCTCTTCCTGCTCTTCCGGCATCAGTCGCGCATGATGGAAGAGGTTCTCTTGTCTTACATAAGGGTTTAGTGAATAACAATCCAGTCTCTGTGCTATTTGATTCTGGATGCACCACAATTGGTGTTAGGCAGTCACTCGTAGATCCTTCCCGTGCCACTGGACAAGTAGTCAAATGTGTAACATTTGGCGGCACATTGGAGAAATACTCTACTGCTATCATTAGGATTGCTACTCCTTTCTTTACAGGAGATGTACACGCATGTCTTCTTCCGAATCCGATCGCTGACCTCATCATCGGTCGCATTCATGGAGTCAGAGAATGCACTCCGCAACAAATTTCCACGTGGGAAAGGCAAAACATGCAGATTGCTAACGCTGTAGTCACTAGAGCTCAGGCTCTTAATATGCCTCAAACTTCATCTACTGAAGATAATGAAGTGCATAACCAAGATAATCCCTTGGTAATTTCTCGTGACTCGTTTATAAAACAGCAAGAAGATGATCCCACTCTGAAGAAATTCTTCATTCTTGCAACTAAAGGTGATCCGAATAAAGACACAAGTCGTAAATCGTGGATTACAAAGAAGAATGGCGTACTTGTACGTATGGTTCAAGACTCCATTACGTCAAGTCATTCTCAAATCCTGGTTCCCAAGAATTTGAGAGTTAAAATTTTGCAGCACGCTCACGACTCTCAGTGTGCTGGACACATGGGTTTTTCCCGTACTAAGTCAAGAGTCCTTGCGGCTTTCTTTTGGCCATTGGTAAACAAGGACATACGGATTTATTGTCGATCTTGTAAAGTATGTCAGGAAGTTAAATCCAAAGGTCCACGGCATGCTGCACCCATTCAGGCGGCGGACATTCCTATTCGGCCGTTCCAAAAAATGGCCATAGACATTATTGGTCCATTTAAGATCAAGTCTGCCAGAGGACATCAGTTTATCTTGACGTGTGTTGATATGTGCACACGTTGGCCAGAGGCTATTCCGCTGAAGAGCATTACTACTGCTGATATTGCAGATGCTCTTTGGCTTATATTTTCTCGTCTGGGGTTCCCCGGAGAGATATTGTCAGACCATGGCACCCAACTAATATCAGATACCATGTCTCAAGTAATGTCTACTCTGCGATAGATAGATCTTTAAGTAGTATCTACCATCCAATGTCTAATGGTATGGTCGAACGCCTTAATAGAACACTTAAAAACTTACTGGGGAAGATAACTGAGGATCATCCTCAAGACTGGGACAGAGTTTTACCTGCGGCCCTCTTCGCTTACAGAGAGGTACCCAATGAACATACGGGATTTTCTCCCTTTGAACTCGTCTTTGGCGCGCGTCCGCGTGGCCCTATGTCGTTGCTTCACGATCTCATAACATCTGACAATATTGACGATGACACAAAGTCATCCTACGAATATGTCATCGCGTTGAGACAAAAAATTATCGAAGCATGCAAATTAGCAACTTCTTCTTCTGAATTTGCGAAACAGAAGGCAAGGCAATTTGCCAATAAGAAGAGATGCTTACGACAACTTTGTCCTGGTGACAAAGCATTTGTATTACTACCTTGTAGGGAAAACAGATTACTTATTTCTTGGAAAGGTCCGTACGATATAATATCGAAAATTTCCGATGTCGACTATATTGTCGATATTGATGGGAAGCATAAAACCTTCCACATCAATATGCTTACTGAATTCCATGAACGTCCGGATTATTTGCAACCCATTTTCCAAGCAACGGACAATTCTCCAGTACAACATGGTCATTACTCATCACTGTCCGTGATACAGGATGAGGAAACAAGTTTTTCAGATGTAAATCTTCCTCTTCCAATGATCCCACTTCATTCTAGTGAATCATGGAAGAACGTTACTGTCTCTCCTGATTTGTCTCTAGGAGAACAGCGACAAGTTTCAACTATGTTGCAAACATTTCAGGATGTACTCACTGACATCCCTGGACAAACGAATGTCATTGAACATGACATTGTTCTAACTGACCATACTCCTATTAGGGTTAGACCTTATCCTATACCTATACATTTTCAAGCACAGGTCGAGAAAGAGTTGGATGAGATGATAGATTTGAAAATAATCGAACCATCCACCTCTGCATATTCTTCGCCGATGGTTATTGTGCGTAAAAAAGACAATAACATACGTCTTTGCGTTGACTATCGAAAATTGAATCAAGTAACGAAGTTCGATGCCGAACCTATGCCTTTACTGGAAGAGCTACTTACTCGACTCTCCAAATCTCATTTTTTCACTAAACTTGATTTGTCTAAAGGATATTGGCAAGTTCCTTTATCTGAACGCGCCAAACCTCTCACGGCTTTTTCAACACCTAGAGGTTTGTTCCAATGGAATTTTATGCCTTTCGGTCTTATGAACGCACCAGCTACATTCGTACGCATGATGCGCCGAATCCTATCTTATCGGTCAGATGTCATTGCATATCTAGACGACATCTGTCTTTTCAGCGATACTTGGGAAGATCACTATTCAGGGTTAGATGAATTGCTGTCTACTTTGCGTGAGCACAACCTGACAGCGAAACCCTCTAAAGCCTATATTGGTTTTAGCGAAATTTCTTTCCTAGGCCACCGAGTTGGTCATGGTTTCCTAAAGACAGAGGACCATAATACTAGTAAGATACTTAACATCTCAATCCCTAAGACTAAAAAACAGGTGAGAAGTCTGTTAGGTCTTATTCAATTTTATGGCAGATTCATTCAGAATCTATCCTCTATCATGGCACCTCTCTCAACACTTCTAAAGAAAGGTTCGCCTAATGTGGTCCACTGGTCTCAGGAATGCCAATGCTCTCTGGATAAGATTAAAACATTGTTTTCAACACCACCTATTTTAGTGCTACCCACTAAAGATAAGACATTCGTTCTTCGTAGTGACGCTTCATCCACTGGGATTGGAGCGGCACTAATGCAAGAGTACTCTGGAACTCTGCATCCTGTAATGTATATTTCCAGAAAACTTAATGCGGCAGAAAGGAATTATTCGGTTTTAGACCGTGAGCTATTAGCTATGGTTTGGTCGATCCTCAAACTACAGAGATTCCTTCTAGGCGCACATTTCATAGTAGAAACCGACCAAAAAGCTCTTACTGCTATACAGAGTAAGAATTTGAAGAGCTCGAGGTCTACTCGATATGCAATTGCTCTTCAACCTTTTCATTTCTCTGTGCGAGCTATTCGTGGATCAGATAATGTGATGGCAGACATTCTGTCAAGATGCCCACATGATTCCACATAACTATTAGGGCTTAGACTTCTTGATATGTCTAGTTCTATAGTAGTTCCTTTTCTATATCATGATAGATACACATTTGTAATTTAATAATATAATGATTGTATCACTACATAGCGGTTCATTGATGTTTATTCACCGCTGTGCTTTGATGATTTTTTCTTCATAAATCATAAATTTAAGATATCTAATACGAAATGATGATATGAATTTTTTAGGCATTGTGTAATTGCCAGAATTGTATTATACTTTGATGACACCTTCCTGGAAAAATATACTTGTAGAGAAATAATTTCTCTCAGTTTATGAGACACATTCTCACCAGTCGCTCCATAAGTCGACTTAGCCTCATATTAGGCGTTATAGGTATTCCTGATATTTTCATCTGCGCATTATTCATGCGTTGTGAGCCTATTGTACGTTGCTCCTAGATGTATTTCAAAAAAAAAAAAATGTTCCATTTTTTTTTCCCGGGAGGTGTGGTAAGACTGTTACGTGCAGTCTTTGATATCTTACAATATTATACATTGGTATACTTGTTATGTTCGCAAATATTTTGTAAACAAAATAGTGCTTAAGGGAAAGTCATTATTGAGTTACTTCCCTTGAAAGTTGTGTCTTTCGATCGAACTCCGCGGATGAATCCATTTTACTGCGATTTATTCGTTGTTTGGGTAATAATAGATTGTTCTTGCTTCAGAATATCTATGGCCTGAATTTATGTGTATTGTTTGTCTGAGTAGGACGAGTCTGTCTTATATCTGTATATCTTTACATATCTAAGTCGAACTATATGTTCTGTTGTCTCTAGAGAGGTCAAAGGCTATTCGGCGGATGTGTCGCTAGAGTGTGGTGTGATTTGGCTTCGTCCTGATAGGGACTGTGTTTTCTATGTCGGCTTGTCGCCGGGGAAAAAGTGATCTCAGTATTTGTGGGGAAAGTGATAGTCGTCTAGACCTATCGTGTATGCTTTACCCCAGTGTTTATTCGTATTGCCAAGGAATGGCAGAATCATATTTCTGATACCAAGGTAATAATAGACACTCTTATGAACGCTCGTACGAAGCCACCATTTTCGATAGTTACGATTTGAATGTCTAAGAGAATATATTTGACTCGATGAAAACGACTTCGATTCCTATCAGCACTATATCCTGTAGATTGCAGTCAATTGTTCATGATCAAATCTACAGAGCAATGAAATGTTTTATGAATGACTAACTTTAGGACAGATTCATTATCTGTATCCAAACGTGAGTGACAGCTCACGAGTGAAGCCATCTTGGAACCAAAACATGTAGTGACTTTCAAGAAGAGAAAAGGGATGCCCGTATTATCGCTTGTTTAGTCCAGAGATCACTGCTACACATGAGAACCCGTTATTAGCGGTTCAATATTATTATATGGAAAAATATGTGCTGAACATTATGTTGAAGAATCGTCGCTAGACGAGATTAGGTTTAGAAGCCAACTGAAATATTGTTTATAAGCTGACGTGCTCAGTCAGTGAAGTCAGATGATATATATGTATGGGCGATACTGAGTGCTTGGCTACTGACAGTCCATTATAATATTATTCTACATGAGTGCCCATGTAACATAACATTGCAAGACCATTTATCCACTGTACCATGATGTATTATGCCAACCTGTGATTTGTCACTATCTGTGCTGTCGAGTGTGTACGTCCAATTAAACTTTAGAAAAGGTACACAGTCGTTGGTGTCGATGACTTCCAGCCATACATGAGTGTGAGAAAAGAACATTTGTCAACACCACGAACCCTTATTATCATTCGCACATTATACACTCAATCCATGTCTACACACCACTGCGTAGGTCAAGTTGACATTCCATACACTACAGTGGAGCAAACAACACCATAGAGATCTTATCAACTGATGATGATGATGATGATGTCTGCTTCCATCCACTTATATTTATCTTTTGGTGGATATCACTAACAGGAATAAAATAACGACTTTATCACAGCTCAATAAGGTTATCTGTTTATAAGTATCTGAAAAGGCTTCCTGATCAGAAGTGGTCATTTCAGTGAGGCCCTTGAGATGTGGATATACAGTAGAACTCCATTTATCCGAACCCCATGGGACCGAGCATCGTTCGGATAATCAAATGTTCGGATAATTGGATTACATAATGTATCGAGTACATGTACACATATTTCTAAAAATACATCACAAGGAAAATACACTATAAAACATATTTACTTGTACTGTAATAATAATACCCCCACTGTATTAGATCACTGTATCACCAAAATCTTTTATTACACTGCAGTGCATGTACTACTTGTATTAATTATTTTTGTTAAGAAAGAGAAATGTTTTCAAAATAACATTACAAACGATTCAAAACCAGGCGCAACTTACGTATATATGTACTTGCACAGATGTAGCCCACTATTTAAAATAATGAGGAATCCTCTTTTGCACCAAACTGGATAGTCTCCTTTTGGCTGCTAAGTCCCGAATTCTCTTCAACAGCAGAAGCTGTGTAGGACAGCTGTCATCTTCTTGCTCGTACCAAGCCATCGCTGTTTCTAGTGCTATAAAGGCCTCTTCAGGACTTGGTCGACGTTTTGGTTTTTCTTCATAATCTACAAGTACATCATGTACTTCTGAGGAGTCTTCATCATCGGTCACTACATGTATTTGGTTTTCTTCTTGCACAAAAGACAAAATTTCTTCGTCATTCAAAAACTGAAAACCAGAATCATTATCATCTTCTAGCCACATGTGTGCATCATCTTTGTCACAGTCCGAAAATCCGGGCATTGCTTGAAACAGTTCCACAACTTCATTTATACAATCATCATTTGTGTCCACTGCAGTAGTTTCATTTCCTCCTTTTTTCCCAAGCAATCTACTCCAAGCCTTGTTGAGATTATCTTGTGACAGGGTGGTCCAAGCATCAGCTAACATATAGCAGCAGTCTTTGAGATTAAGCTTTTTGGAAAACGCCACCACACTTTCTTCATCTTCAGCCAACAATAAACGACGCAGGACTTCCTTCTTGTACATCTTTTTAAGCTTTGCTATAACACCCTGATCCATTGGTTGAATCAGTGCTGTTACATTGGGAGGCAGAAAAATTACTTTAAAATTTGCATCAACTGCATTCAATGTATCCGTCTCTGGATGAGATGGTGCATTGTCCAGTAGAAGAATTACTTTTCCAGTTTTTTTTTTCTTGTTCTCTCAACCTCTTCACATTTGGGATGAACTGATTTGTATACCAATCAAGAAATATTTCACTATTCATCCAAGCACTCTTCTGTGCTTTGTAACACAATGGGAGACATGTCACATTCTTTAAACAACGTGGTTTTTTGGCTTTGCCGATCATTAGCACCGGTAAACGATGACTTCCACTGGCATTCGCGGCTACCAAAATTGTTACTCTCTCTTTGCACTTTTTAAACCCAGGGGCAGCTGCTTCGCGCTGAGATGCAAGTGATTTTTGAGGCAATGATTTCCAGTATAAGCCAGTCTCATCGGCATTATACACATCATCGAGTGAATAACCTTCTTCTTCCAAAAAAACCAAGAATGTTTCTTTAAAATTTTTAGCGGCAGTTGCATCGCTAGATAAAGATTCCCCTTGAATCTCCAATTCTCGTATGCCATGACGAGATTTAAAGTTTCTTAACCATCCCTGGCTAGCCTTAAAGTCAGGAGGACCGTCAAGTTGATTGTTGAACTGAAGTGCCTTTTCACACAACAGAGAACCAGAGATAGGTTCCCCTTTGCTTCTTCTTTGCACAAACCATATATACAAAGCCTCTTCCAATTTCACATCTTTCGCATTTCTCATGGTTTTACGTTTCTTCGACCCATTTTCACTATCAAATTTCGATGCAAAACTCATAATTTTATCCTTGTTACTTTTGATGTCAGAGACGGTAGCTTTCCCAACATTGAAAAATCCTCGCAAGTGAAGACACAGTTTCACCTTGTCCTAGTCTCTTGATAATTTCTGTTTTCGTTTCAATTGACAAAACATTGCGGTTCCTTTTATATGCTTTAGGCCTACTGGAAGATGCCATATCGCACAGAGAAATACTTGTACACCAAAATTATTCTGCTGTAGTAGCAGACACAATTATTTTAAGTTGAACTGTCTGTTTAGCCAGTGTTCTACCTAGAACGCACACGTACACTGGATTGGTAAACCAGATATTAACTGACTTTATGATCTAACTGACTTCCTGTACGTAAGCGACCGACCATTAGCCATCCCATTCTCTACAAATTGTTCGCACACATTTGAAGTTTGCCGCATCAAAAGATTCAGAATTTTAGTCTAACATCTGATTTTGATTTTTTTTTTCTGGAAAAAGTGTTCGGATAATTGGATGTTCGGATAATTGGGGTTCGGATAAATGGAGTTCTACTGTATAGATGAATGGGGCATGTCTCATGGAAATAGAAGAAAACAAATAAAGAGGTCACCGGAAAGCCAGGAATGACATGATAATTAATAAAGGTCAAGGTTAGACACCTAAAATATGTTGGCCATATAAAAGGACATAATACCTTACGGAAGACCATAACAGAAGGCGGAGTTGAAGGCAAACGTGCAAGAGGAAGACAGCGCTATAAGTGGGAACATAACATCAAGAGATGGCCAGGAAAGAGTCTTATCAGAGTGTACCATCACGAGAAAGGACAGAAAATGTTGGAGATCCATTGCAACCGACTTTCGATGTGGAGATGGCACCTGATGATGATAATTTCCGCCTTCAGTGATTTATTTTGATATAAAATTGAATATTTGCTAGTTGCATGTGCTTGAAAGTTTTGACTTTTTGGAAGTAAAGGTCCACAACCGTGTGGTTCCGACAGCCATGGCATGACCGGAAGAATTAGTCGTGAAAACAGGTCATAAATAACCACCGGATAGAGCAGTGCTTCTTAACCTTGTGTGTGCCATGAACCCCTTTGATTGTCCAATGAAGGCTACGGACTCATTGATTGTCCAATGAAGGCTACGGAATCTTTGATTGTCCAATGAAAGTTATTGACTCATTCTCAGAAAACATGTACATAAAAGTGTAATTTGAAAGTTTACATTTTAAATTTTAGGTTTATGTACATCGACCCCCCTAGAATAATGAATAAAGAGTTTGTGAATTACAGGTTGAGAAACACTGGGATAGGGCGTATCCAGTAAGAGAAATAGAGCGGGACGGAAAAAAAAAACACTTCTTCATGTCTGGCTGTGAAGGTGATCATGTCTCTCCACAACTTCCTGTTTTCAGCACTATTGAATCAATTCAGTTGTCGACTTCTTTCCAAGCCATGATGTCAAACTGTCCTTATATTCTCTCTTTACCGTTCTCTGTCTCGTTTTCTTTCAATTGTTCCTGCTGTCACCATATTTTTCAGCGTTCTTCTTCTCATAGCATTTCCAGAGACGTGGGTTACTTCCTTCTAACATTAGGAATAAGCGCCCTTTGCACATTGGCTTCTTTTAGGACATGCTGATTACTTTGTAATTGTCCACGGAGAAAGGACTCAGACATGAAAGGTATGAAGAAGACTCCTTTCGGCTTTCTCTGGCCCACGACATTAACCTCCTTGATAGAAGACTTTCTTCGTCCTGGACTGGTGAATTCAGTCAATCAATCAGTGCCCTTTAGCTTCCCGAGGTGCATAGGCCTGCAACAAACACATGCCACGCCCTCCTGTCACGTGCCTTCAGCTCAAGTTCTATCCACGTCTTCCTGATCATGTTCACTTCTGTCTCTAGCTCTCTTCTCCATGGTTTTTTTTTCTGTCTGTCTCTCTTTTCCTGTGGATTCCAGAACAAGAACTGCCTTGTATGTTATTAGCAAGTTTTCTCGGTGTATCCTGGCCATCTCACAGTGTGTATCCTGTCCATCTCACAGTGTGTATCCTGGCCATCGCATAGTGTGTATCCTGGCCATCGCATAGTGTGTATCCTGTCCATCTCACAGTGTGTATCCTGGCCATCGCATAGTGTGTATCCTGGCCATCGCATAGTGTGTATCCTGGCCATCTCACAGTGTGTATCCTGGCCATCGCATAGTGTGTATCCTGTCTATCTCACAGTGTGTATCCTGGCCATCTCACAGTGTGTATCCTGGCCATCGCAGTGTGTATCCTGGCCATCTCACAGTATGTATCCTGGCCATCGCACAGTGTGTATCCTGGCCATCTCACAGTGTGTATCCTGGCCATCTCACAGTGTGTATCCTGGCCATCGCACAGTGTGTATCCTGTCCATCTCACAGTGTGTATCCTGGCCATCGCACTGTGTATCCTGGCCATCGCACAGTGTGTATCCTGGCCATCGCACAGTGTGTATCCTGTCCATCTCACAGTGTGTATCCTGGCCATCGCACAGTGTGTATCCTGGCCATCTCACAGTGTGTATCCTGGCCATCTCACAGTGTGTATCCTGGCCATCGCACAGTGTGTATCCTGGCCATCTCTTGTTATCTTAGGAAGGATGAATTGAACTATTTGAATTACTTGCTTTGGATGCATAGCCGACCCCATGCCAAACCATCCTTAGTTACATTTTACGGCATGCTTATTAGGTTACAGCGTTACTGTTCTTTGCTCCCCTTGGGGTAGGGGGGGTGGGGTGGGGTTAAACACAGGCGGTCCATTTGCGATATTGGCTATAAATAACCTCTGCTTTACCGCTGTACATGGTGTTGATAAATAAGAACAAACGAGCAAGTAACCCGCCAACAAGAGTATGACGGGAATGAGTTGTGGTGTGCGAGTTCTGCTGTATATCCTGATAACGGCACTGGTTCTACTGTGGTCATTTGACTCCTTTCCATCCCATTTTACCTCCATTGGATCTTTGTAGTCCAGTTTATTTTTAATAAAACGCACGCAGACACATAGAGAAATTCCAGATAAATCTTATATTACTCCGTCTCTGAATCATTATTTAAGGGCGACGCGACTTGGGCGACTAAACTGGCCACGTATCAATAATTATTTGGGCGAAGTGGAATATATGTCCTCCTCAGATTCCTTTTAGTCTCATAAAACTAATAATTGTGAACATTTCTTAACAACAGCAATGTGTATTGTATTGTACACATCCGGTTGACTACACACTCTAGTTATTCTCTACTGTTATATATAAATCTAAGATTGAGATGCATATTCATACGTACTGGCGACGATTTTACAAGGAAATCTGTGTAACAATTAGGAAAAAGGAAATTAATGAATTGTTCCGCATAGCCGAGGTTTGCAAAATAGCTTACACGGTGCAGTACGCGCCGTTTCCGTATTTTCCCGAACATTGGGGGGGGGGGGGGGGGGAGGGGGGGGAGGGAGGGTGGGGGGGGTGGGGGGGTTGTTTCTTTATTCGTTACAGAATGTTACACCTAGATCATTAGTTGTGTGGCGACCAGGGTCTGTCGTTATCTCTTTAAGTTCCTTATTTATGCCAGGAGGTATAAAAATTGCTATTATAGACCGAAAGGGAGGCATCAAAGAAGAGTTGGCCACTCGAAAAGCAGCGGCTGGGAGACTTTTTCAGGCCATAAATCGTGGATTCCTCAGCAAGAAAGAGGTTGGTAAGAAAACGAAGATGGCTGTATACCGCTCCACCTATGTCCCAGTCTTGACATATGGATGCGAGTCGTGGGCAATGACTACAACCCACAAAAGCCAGATCCAAACCTCAGAAATGAGGTATCTGAGGAAAGTGGTTGAAGTAACAAGAAGAGACATGGTCCGCAACCAGACGATCCGTCAAGGCCTAAAATCCCATCCGCTGCAGACCCAAATAGAACAGTCCCAACTAAGATGGTTTGGCCATGTCTGCAGAATGGGAGAAGATCGGCTACCACGACAAGCATGGGAAACAAAGAGCCAGGGATCCAGACCTCCAGGACGACCCAGAGTCCGCTGGGAGGACAACATTAGACAGTCTTTGAAGGACCGAGTACTAGAATGGAACCAGGCCAGGAAGAAGACAGCTGATAGAATGGTCTGGCGCTCTCTCTTCCAAACCTCTACACCTCACGGTAGAAGGGGAACGACTAAGTAAGTAAGTAAGTAAGGTATAAAAATTGATGGAGTCTGAGGCACATGCTCTTCATACCCAAACCGGACGATACAAACTCTGTGGGTTTGCTATTGTGGACTTGCTTTTAATTATATTAAATAATCGATATGGCCCTGGTTACTACCTATAGTTCTACTGACCATATTCCCAGTGTTGTTGGTTTTTAATTTCACTGGGCTGTTGCCCAATTTATTGCGACACTAGATATTTTGGTCCACGTATTACTGGAAATACTTTCTGTATTTTAGGATTGGATTTCTGTTAAACCTGACCATGGCATTAGTTTACCTGGGTTAGCCTTTGAGAGTTGTCAGCTTGCGAAACTTGCGAAACCTGAGCACAACATTTCTAGTTTTGGCCACAGCCTAGATATAATTTCTTGCTCGAGCAGAAATTCGAGCCGGTAACTTACCGATTCGAAAGCAGATGGAAAACTTGCAAAACCACCTACAGTCACGTAATTTTGAGTTACATTAATTTTTTTGTTGTTGCTTACATAAATCGGTGATATGGTGATGGATAGAATAGACATTGATTGAGCCTGTTGATAACAATACAAGGCAGCTCCTGTTCTAGAATGTCCAGGATAAAAGACCGAAAAACACTGAAGTTTAAATAGACGAGCTCATCATATAGCCTCCTGCCGAGTATGGGCCTCCAATCTTGATCTTTTTCATGACTTGATCAATTATGGCCCATTATTACATGTCCTACCCAGAATTCCATTATTACTGCTTTGAACACAGTTCGGGGCAGTCGCCTCTTAACATCTCCACTTAGGATTTATGTTTTGTTCCTTAACCAGTTGAAAGGTGTCTATAATTTTGAACTTGACACAATAGTAATATCAGCTGGTAAACATATCAAAGCCTTCATCAGAGCAAAGGCCGTAGATAGGGAAGGGGGGTGTTCTAAACACCCCCCCCCTTTTTTATTATTATTTTTTTTAAGAGTTTGGTGAAAAACATTTGTGGGGAAATTATACTGTACCAAAATAGTGCATTAAAAAAATTATTAATTAAGTCCTATCTACGGCCCTGATCAGAGCTCCATATTCGTTTGTTTTCGAGATTATCCCTGAAGGCTTGTGTGGCCAACATGGGCAGTTCCTTTGCACACCATCATAGCTGGCAGACGCTGGAGTTGGGTTGGCCACAGAAGAGACCCTTGTGCCAACACAAGAACAGATATGCTGTGGACCCTTGAAGGAAAGCGAAAGAGAGGCCGGCCAAAAAAACTTGGCGGAGAACTGTGGAGGCCGAGATGCAAAGAATGATCCTGAGCTGGGGCACTGTACGAAGGATGGCCGCCGACCGAGAGAAGTGAAAGCAGTTTGTTGCTGCCCTACAAGACGCCACCAGGCGTGATGGCCACTGACTGCTTTGACTGTCGGCGGCTAAGGATCAAAGAAGAAGAAGAAGAAAGATAGTCCCATTGTCACAAGGTCCATAATACTACGCTCTCCCAGTAGTCCACATTTTCTCCCAGCGTGACTTAACCTAATTCAGTAGATGGCAACATTACACTCACTACCCGGGGTTTGGGTTTCATGGACTTTGCACGAATTTCGTAATAAATTAAAAGTTTCTTAAACATCATAGGGCATACAGTAAAAATACTTTTGATCACCCTGCATTATATCAGCAAAAATTAAGTTCAAAGCATGTCTACAGTAATTAGTTTATAACATTAGTTAGCCGAAGAAAAACCGACCTTGTTCAACTTTTTTTGGAAAGTGTTTCCTTATGGATCGATTACACGAAAAATAGGCTTTCGCCTGCAATTATCTGATACCATAAATGGAAACTCGCGAAGCCATTTATTTAGGAAGGTCAAGGAAAATTGTATTGTTTTTATGCAAAGTTATAGCCACATTTTCGTTATTTAAAGCACATGTTTACTGTAAGCATTCTCTTGCTTAGAATATCAAAAGGTTTGTGTGTGCTAGTGAATGCAGTGGTTAATGGAAAGCCTAATATGAAGACATAGCGGGAAGCGAGAGCGTCGAGTGGCAGAGTGGTTAGAACGTTGGCTTCCCGAAGCAAAGTTACCGGGTTTGAAACATAGCGTCACTCTGCAGTCTACCCAAGTGTAAATGGGTACCTGACTCTTGAACTAAGGAAGCCAAATACAGCGAAGAAGGGAACAGGTGACCCCGCCCTATAAAGTGGATACCTAGTATAGTAAAGTCTAACGCGTCACTCTACTACGGCAGTATCTCCTTGGGAACTGCCTTGACCTTTAACGGGAAGCAGAAGAGACTACTCGAGAGAATGACAGTTAGGAATATAAGACAGGAAGACATTGTTTAATGGTATAGTACTGGCCAATAACCTTTTGTCCGAACGTCCGAAAACCGAAATATTCTGAAAATCGAAATTTTCTTTGGGTTACTTTTCGATCGCAATTTGGACTATTTTTGACTTTTGGGGCGATTATTTGACTATTTTGGACGATATTTGACTATTTTGGGCCATTTTTGATTATTTTGTAATGCAGATTGGAGGAATCCCGTTACACGCCCATTGAGGCAAATTGAGAATATGGTGTTAGGGGCATATTTTCTTGACCATCTGCACACTAGGGGTGATGTGGTCAGCATCACGACGGCCGCTTTAACCTTCCCAGAGTATCTCTGGTACTCAACTCATGAGGCTAGGTCGACACCGGAGCATATACCCAAGCAAAGGTTTTCTCTATTACTTTGTTAAAGATTGCAGTTCTAACATGTGTCGTGATTTCCACTCTCCACTTACCACCTTCTCGTGTTGGCTGTCCCATAAATGTAGCTTTTAATTTTATATTCTTATACTGCATCAAGCACACTTTTTTTTTTGGGTAGATAACCCTGTTAGTAAACAAGCAACGCAATACCTGGAGGCCACATGAATGTGGTTCTACAGAGGTAGATAACCTTGTTAGTAAACAAGCAACGCAATTCCTGGAGGCCACGTGAATGTGGTTCTACAGAAAAGCGGTTAGAACATGGGCGGCTGTGAGTGGAAATGAAAAAAAAAAAAAAAAATGAGAGTACGTGAAGGAGTAGTAGAGGAGGGTTGATGAGGATGTCCTGAAAGGAGGCAGTATGCAAAAGAAGCTAATTACTCACATGAGAAGGAGACAGAACAGGTACTAACTTTGAGAAAATTGACTTACCTGATTCACAAACTGCAGCGCTAATCCGAGTTTTTATTGTATAAAACAAAATAGCTGGGGAAAACTTGTTCGAGATGTCAGGGACCTTGAACTTATGACCTTTATTAGAGTCATTAATGTGGAAGTTTGAGGGAGAACGAGGAAGAAGAATATATCAGAAGTAAGCAGTCTCCTTTCTTGAGTATGTTATGAGGAGAAGAAGAACGCTGGAATACATTTTGACAACAGGAAGGATTGACAGAAAAAGAGATAAAAGATGACAGAGAGAGAATATACTGGGCAGTTTGGCATCATGGCATGGACAGAAATCAGAGTTTATAAACAGCAGTAAGCACAGGAAGTGATCACCCACGCCAACTGGCATAACACTCCAAGAAACAAGTATCCACAAGTTAGTGACTTGTGGAATGCATCATCTGTGTTTTTAAAAATCTATAAAAAATTAGGGCAAATCAGGTACGAACTTTGAAAAAATTGCCTTTCGTGATTCACAAACTGCGCAGCGCCATTCTGAGTTTTTTCTCGCATGAAATAAAACAGCTGGGAAAACCCAGTAATAGCCCCGGCGAATGAACAGTTACTTATTCTGTTTAAAAATGGATAAGTTATATGAATCATGCGCGTGCTGAATTATGGGAAATTAAACCAGTTCAGAATGTCACGTGCAGGGCCGGCACGCGGGCGGTGCGAGCGGAACGGCCGTATCGGGCGCCGTCTAGGGATGGATGCCGAATAGTATTTTTTATTTTAAAATTTAATTAAAATGGGAAATGAACAATTGTTTGAAACTGGAATGTTTTGGAATTCAAAGTGCGATTTATTTTTATGCTTACATTTTTTTTTTTCGTTTCTTAAATAAACTTTTGCCGATTATTCCACGTCTGTATTATTCCCCCCCCCCCCCCCCCCCCAATTTTTGTGGGGGGGGGGGGTGTAAAAAGATAGCATTGGTCACCCATCTGTAAATCTGTATGGCTTTTATTTTAAAAATTACCTACCACACGATTTTAATTTTTTTTTATCATTTGTTTGAACGGTGCGCGCAAGACTTCTTTTAACAATTACAGCCTTTCTTTTATTGCCTAGAGCTCCTCCTTTCAGCGTTCTGAAAATGTTAACGTTGCAATAGTGAACACTCAGGGTTGAAAGATTTGGTGCCAGGAGTTAGTTGTTCCATTTTTTAAATATTAATAACAAAATTAGACTCTGGCTACGGATAGGACACACACTGATAAAACCTGTTGATAGCATTATATGACAGTTGTTGTCCTGGAATCCCCGGGATAAGTGAGGTTGTAGGAAAAAAAAACCACACATGGACAAGAGAACTGTAGACAAGATTGAAAGGTGTGAAACATACATGGATAGATCTTGAACGGACGCCACAGGGTAGGAGGATTTGGCATGACTACATTTAAGGCTTCTGCTCATTTAGGATCAATCAATCCATAACATTGTGCTCCCCAAGGAGCATAGACCTTTAACAAACACATGCCAAGTCTTCCTGTCATGTGTCATCACCTCAAGTGCTTTCCATATCTTCATCATTTTCACATCTGCCTTCAGTTTTCTTCTCAGTGTGTTTTTTTGTTTAGTCTACTCTGTCTCTCTTAAACTGGGGATTCAAAAATCAGGACTGCCTTGTAATGCTATCAACAGGTTCCCGCAATGTGTTTCCTATCCATCGCCAACGTCTTCTTCTCCTTTTCCACTGGCACTTGTCTGGTTATTGTCATATGTTCCACATTGGTGACTTTGTCGCACCAGTTCAAACCTTCTGTTCTACGCAAGCACCAATTTATGATTGTCTGTAGCTTTTTAGGTTGTTGTTGTTCCTTGGAGATTTTAAGGGTAATGATCATTACGATGAATAATATAACACTGCCACATACCTAACTATCTCATCTAAAAATAGTTGTGCGCACATGCGATAGTATTTGCCATTGTCACTTATGTCAAGTATAGATTAAAGAAATTCGTAATCCATATTTAAACACACATTGGATGACAGCACTGTATGGGTAATTCCAAATTCGAAGTCCTGTATTCGCCAGCATATTATCGCAACACGTGTACTAATAGCAAAGACTTCTCTTTTAAATAAACTAATAATTTTAGAAATATGTCACGCAGATATATATATATATATATATGTGTGTGTGTGTGTGTGTGTGTGTGTGTGTGTGTGTGTGTGTGTGTGTGTATGTGTGTATGTGTGTGTATGTGTGTATGTGTGTATGTATGTATGTATGTATGTATGTATGTATGTATGTATGTATGTATGTATGTATGTATGTATGTAGTGTGTGGACATTAATATCCAAGGTCATGAAATCCCCTCTTCTGATCGAGGGCGTTCCTACAGATACCTAGGACATGACATTACAATTGATAATACATCAGACCAGTTTCAAGCAAGTAGCCTTATATTAGAATTTAGATCAAATTTAACCAAATTAAGCTGTGCCCCACTACCAACATCAGCAAAGATCTCATTAATTAACCCGATGTGTTTCGGTCCTCTCATGTTTTATTTTTCTAACATACACTTCACAGAAAAACAACTTAAAGAAATTGAAGATGAAATTGTACACCACGTTAGAACATGGCTAGCGCTAAATGAATCATCCACAAGGAGCTATTTCTTTTGTCCCAGGTCGAAGGGTGGCCTTGGCATACCAAACCCCTTCATATTATACCACTCTCGACATATTTCATTCCTTGTCAGTATGCTCAATTGTGATGACAGTCTTGTAAAAACTGCAGCGATAAACTCGTTAGATAGACATATGAAAAAACGTAAAATAGACCAAGTAGATGATGAAAGGAATAACTTTGCAAGTTACGAGTTAAATGAAACAAACCATCTAGCTAAAAGATCGAAGGTGAATTGGCCAAAATCATTTTGGGTAGAACTGAATGAAGAATGCGCGCGTGAAGGAGTGAGTGTGAAAGTGGATGACAGTGGCCATTACACTGTACATTTAGATGGAGATGAAGATGTGAGTCTAACATACAAGTCAGCAAATGCTTTTTATTCTGGATTTAAATCACATAAACTTAACCTAATTCTAAGTGAACTAAAAAGTAAATCATCACAAGGGAGAATAGTGCGCGAAATGAAATGTGTAAACCATTCATTGTCATCTAGTTTTCTATCTAATGTTAAATTAAGTGATAAAATACTTTCATTTGCTGTGAGATCGAGGTTACAGTTGCTGGAATGCGAAAGTCTTTTACATCTATACTACCCACAGACATACACGAAAATGTGCAAAATATGTAACCACCCATACGAAACAGTGTCACATTTATTGAATGGATGTACCAAATTCCAAACATTATACCAACAAAGGCACAATAGAGCTGTAGACATTATTTATGAGAAACTGAAATCCTCATACAATAATAAGAGTTACATAACAATAAATAAAGAGATAATAGTTAAACCATCACTTTTCGGCAGCAGTAACACCTCATTTAAGACACATGCCGTAAAACCTGATTTAACGATAATCAATCGACAGAACAAAACAGCTTTTATAGTAGAGGCAGCAATACCATATGACGCCCATTTAGATAAATGTTACCAACATAAATTTGATAAGTACTATCCATTGGCTGCAGAAATTAACGAACTAGGCTATCGTACGCATGTAATCGTACTGATAATTGGTAGTTTGGGTCATGTGCATGCAAAGTGTGTGAGTGGATTAATGTCGCTAGGGTTGCGGAAATTTGAAGCAAAGGTTTTATGTAAATATGTCAGTATCAGTGCAATTATAGGTTCTTACAGAATATGGAAACTTCGATGTAAAAAACACCCATATTAAATTGCTGAAATGTTTTCCCCACCGTCTAATCTCAATTGTGCTCTGTCTACTATACCAAATGACTATTGTATTTGATGCTATATTTAATATCTCACTCTACTAGCTGTCAAAGTTTTTTTTATGGCAAACAGAAATTCTGATAAAACCACCATGTAAAAACAACCATATGGCTCAACTTGAATGGTATTCCACACACATTTTGTAAATTTCAATAATTCTCATTTTTTGGCAGGTTAGAAAGCTTAAAAAATTTTATGTATGTGTAACACAAAGGTTCGATGTAAAAACACCCACATATAACTACTTGAGACGTCTTCAACACTTTATGTAAATTCTAATGATTCTCCTATATGCCATGTTGTATCTATTATATCATGTCTGTACATATTAATGTATTTTATGGAGAATAAAGATTCTGATATGTATGTATGTATGTATGTATGTATGTATGTATGTATGTATGTATGTATGTATGTATGTATGTATGTATGTATGTATGTATGTATGTGTGTGTGTGTATGTGTGTGTATGTGTGTGTGTATGTGTGTATGTGTGTGTGTGTATGTGTGTGTATGTGTGTGTGTGTGTGTATGTGTGTGTATGTGTGTATGTATGTGTGTGTGTGTGTGTGTGTATGTATGTATGTATGTATGTATGTATGTATGTATGTATGTATGTATGTATGTATGTATGTATGTATGTATGTATGTATGTATGTATGTAGTTTACCATACATATGCATATAACAACATAAATAAACAGATGAATTCATTTTTTCATTAAAAAAAAATTTATTCGATGTATAACAACTTTTTTATTTCCGAAAAGTTGTTAAATCCTTACCAGAACTCTATTATATAACTTAGTGAGACCCTGAATTTTGTTTCTTGTCAACCAACAGTTTTATTCTTTGCACAGTTTTTAAAAGGCATATCCGTGTATGATGTTCAGCAGCCAGTTTGTTACTTGCTTTGGATTTGACTGAGAGCATTACTCTGCGCACTCTCTGTAGTCCACAACTGTTTTTCCCCCACAAACACCATTACATTTGGACAGTTTCAATACAGTAATATAGTTATTTACCAAATATCGCCCGTACCCCACTGACAAGCTTCTCATACCACTTGGTACCTGATCTTCATTCATTCATTCATTCATAACCCTCCACTCCCAAAGGAGCATAGGCCTTCAACAAACACATGCCAAGTCCTCCTGTCCCGTGCCATCATCTCAAGTTCTTTCCATGTTCTCCTCATCATTTTCACCTCTGTTTCCAACTCTCTTCTCCATGTACTTCTTGGTCTTCCTCTGCCTCTCTTGCCCTGGGGGTTCCAGAACAAGGACTGCCTTGTAATGCTATCAACAGGTTTCCTCAGTGTGTGTCCTATCCATCGCCATCGTCTTCTTCTCATCTCTTGTTCCACTGGCACTTGTCTAGTTCTTGTCATCAGTTCCACGTTGGTAACCTTGTCATACCATTTTAATCCCTCTATTCTACGCAAGCACCCATTTATGAAAGTCTGTAGCTTTTTGGTTGTTGTCTTTGTTGTTCTCCATGTCTCCGAGCCATACAATAGGACTGACTTCACATTTGAGTTGAAGATTCTTATTTTCGTGTTGGATCCGATTTCTCTTGATCTCCATATATTTCCCAATGCAATGAAAGCTCCTCTTGCCTTTTGTATTCTTATTTTGATATCGCTGTCTGTCCCTCCAACTTTGTCTATATTACTGCCAAGATATGTGTATGATTCTACATCTTGTATTGGTGTTTCTTCAAGTTCAACCCTGTTATCATTACCTGCATTTATTCTCATTATTTTTGTCTTTTCCCTGTGTATTTTCAGACCCAATTGCTGTGACCTCTCATCGAGTGTTTTCAATTTGTCCTGCATCTGATTACGGTTATGGGACAGAAGAGCCAAGTCATCAGCAAAATCCAGATCATCCAACTGCTTAGTCATAGTCCACTGGATTCCATTTCTGTTGTGTGTTGTCGATGATCTCATAACCCAATCTATTGCCAGCAAGAAAAGAAATGGAGACAAGAGGCATCCCTGTCGCACTCCTGTTCTTATCCCAAACGGTTCTGTAAGCTGTCCTTCGTGAAGAACTCTGCATGTCATGTCTTCATATGTTTTCTTTATTAAATTAATGATCTTCAGGGGAACTCCATAATGCCTCATCAATTTCCAAAGTGATTCTCTGTCTACACTGTCAAATGCCTTTTCGTAGTCCACAAATCCGATGTATAGTGGTGAATTCCATTCCAGACTTTGTTCAACTATTATTCTCAAAGTGGCTATCTGGTCTGTACATGATCTGCTTTGTCGAAAACCTGCTTGTTCATCTCTCAGTTTCTTGTCTATGGAACCTGATCTTCAGGGTGGCCACAAAGTCCCGATACCCCTCTGTTAAACATGTATATAAATCAGATGGCACTCTTGCAACATAACATTTATTTATAACAATATAAAAGAACAATACAAACATAGTAGTAGAAAATAACAAGTTTTACTTCTTGGTTCTTCTTGCAGGAGAGAAGAGTGGCGTAAGAAACAGCGGCTGTTGAGAAGGAAACGCAAGCTAGTAAGTATCGTTTTTTTAATAAATGGGGTAAAGGTAAAGGATCCCGTTACACGCCCATTGAGGCATAGTGGGAATATGGTGTTTGGCTCAT
The DNA here is from genome assembly GCA_024509875.1 of Oreohelix idahoensis. Lineage (NCBI taxonomy): Eukaryota > Metazoa > Mollusca > Gastropoda > Stylommatophora > Oreohelicidae > Oreohelix > Oreohelix idahoensis. Next base: position 652,217 of record JAMPIV010022302.1, read on the forward strand.
ATTTTCTTGACCATCGGCACACTAAGGGTAATGTGGTCAGCATCACGCCGGCCGCCTTAACCTTCCCCAGAGTTGCTGTTGTACCCAATTCATGAGGCTGGGTCGAATCCGGAGCGGTTTGCGGTATAAAAAATACGACCTGAACTGGGGATCGAACCATGGACCACTGAAGCCAGTGCATTAACCTCTGCGCTACCGCGGCTCCTTTTCATAAATACACTATGTATTCACCTTGTCCTTCAGCTGTTAACTCCAACAAGTTGTTGGCTGCAAAACGCCATTCGCATTCCTGTCTGTCATTGATGGTCTGTCTTCTGTCTACAGCTGCCAACCACCTCTTTTTCAGCTGACTCATTTAGTACTGTCTTGTGTGTCATCATTTATATCGCGTGTCCTAATGACACCTTGTATGCTGAGAGTACTTGTTTCACTGTTTGCTTCTCTCGGTGGTTGGGGTGAGGGGGGGGGGGGGGGGTTACTGGGCATCATCGGATTGTTCCCGTTTTACAAGTTTGCATTTGATGATGAAAGGTCATACATTGATCTGATGATGAAAGATCATACATTGATCTGATGATGAAAGGTCATACATTGATCTGATGATGAAAGATCATACATTGATCTGATGATGAAAGATCATACATTGATCTGATGATGAAAGATCATACATTGATCTGATGATGAAAGATCATACATTGATCTGATGATGAAAGATCATGCATTGATCTGATGATGAAAGATCATACATTGATCTGATGATGAAAGATCATACATTGATCTGATGATGAAAGATCATACATTGATCTGATGATGAAAGATCATACATTGATCTGATGATGAAAGATCATACATTGATCTGATGATGAAAGATCATACATTGATCTGATGATGAAAGATCATACATTGATCTGATGATGAAAGATCATACATTGATCTGATGATGAAAGATCATACATTGATCTGATGATGAAAGATCATACATTGATCTGATGCTGAAGCTGAGTCTTAGAGAAACCATATACCATACATCGTTCCATATCAAGGGCCTCTCCAAAGTTCCTTCCCATGTGGCCCACTGACCTTGTGGAGTTTGTTGAACTGCATTTTGCACCCTCTTACCGCGCTCTGCTTCTCGAAATTCCAGAACAACAGTATCTCTGCGTTGCCTGTTTGATTCTTTAAACAATCAGCGGGGTTGTCGCCATAGCAAAATCCTTGTCTCTTAGTCTGGGTGTATCGAATCACCATCTTTAGTTTGAGATTTTCTTGAGCAGCACTTGCAGCTTCATTAACTTTTCATTCCTTCCTGTGGTTAGTGTGAACCGAACGGTCAAAAACTGCTTCTATTGATGAGTCACACAGAATCATTGCTAAACAGAGTACGAGTATCGTTTGTTTGCAGTACAGTGCTACGTTAGATAGACTTAGCGGCACTTGATCTTTTGCTAGAAAGCTGTTGATCTTACTTTATATAACTACTACTATACTTGTGCTATATTTCGCATATAGAGAGAAACCGAAAAATACGTGTAGAAGAGAACTGCAGTTAAAAAAAGGCATGAATAAACTTTGAACAGATGGCACAGGACAGGAAGGCATAGAATGAACTTTGAACAGATGGCACAGGACAGGAAGGCGTGGAATGAACTTTGAACAGATGGCACAGGACAGGAAGGCATGGAATGAACTTTGAACAGATGGCACAGGACAGGAAGGCATGGAATGAACTTTGAACAGATGGCACAGGACAGGAAGGCATGGAATGAACTTTGAACAGATGGCACAGGACTGGAAGGCATGGAATGAACTTTGAACAGATGGCACAGGACAGGAAGGCGTGGAATGAACTTTAAACAGATGGCACAGGACAGGAAGGCATGGAATGAACTTACTGAAGACCTATTCCCCTCGGGGAGATGAGAGATAATGATAAAATAAAGGATAATGGAGAGAATGTTGGAATTGTTAAGCTGCGTATACAAAGATAATGGCGATTTGTATTGTTAACGTAACTCCTTGTAGAGTTGAATCAAATGATCTAGCTATGGATATTTGCCCTGGTGTTCGAGTAGTTAGAGCGCTGGTTTGTCGCGGCAAAGGTGCTGGTTCGATTCACAGTATCGACACGCTCCAGTCTACCCAAATGTAAATGGGTATCTGAGTTTGCTCATGATTCAGGGAAAAAATGGCAGCGAGGAAGGGAGCTGGCCACACCACCTCGACCTAGTAGAGTGAAGACTCTTAAACACTTTACTACCCAACGGCAATATCTGCTATAGGACTGCATATTTTAGGTCCCGGGGGTCTCTGAAGAGGCAGAGAAAGAATATTACTACTGCACCCCAAGGTATGTCTTACAAGATAACTAACATGATGTTGAGCACGGGGCTGGGTACATCATCATGTAAAACAACATGACGGCTTGGTACAGACGCCCTGGTACAGACGCCCTGGTACAGACGGCTTGGTACAGACGGCTTGGTACAGACGCCCTGCAAGGAAACCAGCTACCATTGTGGTTCCATTCTCTGCTTAGAGCACACAGGAAAATGATGATACCTGCATTCGAATCTTTTGTTGTGTTACATGTCATTCTTATGTTGTGTTACGTGTCATTCTTATGCTGTGTTACATGTCATTCTTATGTTGTGTTACATGTCATTCTTATGCTGTGTTACATGTCATTCTTATGTTGTGTTTACATGTCATTCTTATGTTGTGTTACATGTCAATCTTATGTTGTGTTACATGTCAATCTTATGTTGTGTTACATGTCGTTACATGTCAATCTTATGTTGTGTTTACATGTCATTCTTATGTTGTGTTACATGTCGTTACATGTCAATCTTATGTTGTGTTTACATGTCATTCTTATGTTGTGTTACATGTCAATCTTATGTTGTGTTACATGTCATTCTTGTGTTGTGTTACATGTCATTCTTATGTTGTGGCTTTGAATTCTGCATGTTTAGAATGCCATGACGAATACACATTATCATAATTTTGTTTCTGTTCTCGTCTCTTCTTCAGCGACTGGCCAGTGCTGAGAATTTAAGTGACACAAATGACAGCGAGCAAGACGAGCAGGTGGTCAGTCGACCACCCAAAAGACGTGTTCAGTCTCAGGATAACCTGTGGCCATATCTCCCATCAGACCGACTGCCCATGATGTGGGGGAGTCCACCCAGAGCCCTCAGACAGCAGAAAGGGAAGGAGAAACTCGATGACAGCGACAGATGCCATGACAAGGATTTGGAAGAAGGAAATAGTAGCACAGGAGATGAAAGTACAGATAGCAAAAAGAAAACGGCAAGGTATCTGTCGGTGATGAAGAAGAAAAACAGAAAGGGGGTTGAGGATAATGATGGTGAAGAGGGAAATGATGATGATGATGGCACAGGGGAAGAAGAAAATGATGATGATAAATGGCCAATATCAGATTGTTGGGAGGTAAAGTCTTCATCTACCATCCCATCTTCTCCGGGAGAGTCTAACGTTCTGAGAGTTCATCGCGTGAGGTCTGAACTAGATTATGCCGAGCACGGACATAGCCCGTGCAACGACATCGTCCCTGACAACAAGGACGGCATCTTAAATAACACTACTACAAATATTAATAATAACACGAGAAGTGATACAATTAGTAAGTGCAACAGCAATGGTATGGCTGAAAATCTCATCTGCCAAATCAGCGATACCAGAAATAGTGCCGTGTGCAATAAACCCACGCATGATCTCAGAGCTCACACCACCTCACCTGAACAGACAAGCACAACCCAGTGCAGCACAACATTCTACCAGAACGCACGAGAGAATGATTGTACACTCGATGACGACCAAGATGATTGGAATTTCGGCATCCACTTCCATAACCAGGTAACCAAAGAACGCAATCGGCTTGAGGCACAACTTTTGAAAGAAGATCTTGAACGAGAACAGGAGGACAACACGATTACAGAAAGGTATGACGCCAACAGCTGCAGTAACAGCAGATACCCGCTACTCCATTCACACAGCTACAGCAACCCCGATCAGTACCATCATAAAAAGTTACACCACGCCAAACGTCGACACACCATGGACATGTCACAGAAGATCACAGTTACAGACGTCAACTGCCATGAGGTCAAAATCACCTTCGTGGAAAGCGTCTGCTATAATGGTTTCTTCAGACCCTGCACCGAAATTAGGACTTGATTAAAAACCACTTTATTTCCTGAGATCTCTTTCGGAATCTGAGCCAGGATTTATTACATTTTTGTATATTCGACAGAAACATCTGAAAAAGCAGCTGACTAAAAACTATCGAAGTTACTGGACTGAAATTGTAAACGCAACAGCTTGTAGATTTGAAAATGATCTTGGTGTCTACAATCAACAAAGTTGATGGACTTTTATCTGAAAAGAATCTGCACTCTACTGTATTGTTCCCAAATTTGTGTCATTATATTGAGACATGTTGAGCACACCCTCTGTGGTTTCCCTTAGGAGACCAGTATATTGAGCCATGTTGAGCACGCCCTCTGTGGTTTCCCTTAGGAGACCAGTATATTGAGACATGTTGAGCACGCCCTCTGTGGTTTCCCTTAGGAGACCAGTATACTGAGACATGTTCAGCACGCCCTCTGTGGTTTCCCTTAGGAGACAGTATATTGAGACATGTTCAGCACGCCCTCTGTGGTTTCCCTTAGAAGACCAGTATACTGAGACATGTTCACGCCCTCTGTGGTTTCCCTTAGGAGACCAGTATATTGAGACATGTTGAGCACGCTCTCTGGTTTCCCTTAGGAGACCAGTATATTGAGACATGTTCAGCATGCCCTCTGTGGTTTCCCTTAGGAGACCAGTATATTGAGACATGTTCAACACACCCTCTGTGGTTTCCCTTAGGAGACCAGTATATTGAGACATGTTCAACACGCCCTCTGTGGTTTCCCATAGGAGACAAAGAAAGAATAAAACCGTTGCTCCCTCAGGCATGTGATGATATTCGACTGATTGCATGAGGCTGGCAATCTCATTTATAAAACTAATTGATACAAAAGCTGCTACTGCCGAGCACATGATGTACACTTTGACGCAAGTTTCCTGCTGTGCCGGCTGTACTAGTAGATGTATGCTTCTCATGGAGCATAGCAGAAGAATAATAAATAATTATGATATTGATCGTTGTCGTCGCCTATATCAGGAAGTTGTGTATTCGTGGATTTATTCTGAAAAGCCGTTTCTTGCATTTATTCTTGAACATTTTGAGGTGGAATAATTTGTTCCAGTCGCCAAATTAGCATAATAACAATAGATGGATGTCACATGACAAACTTTGACGGCTGGAAGTTACAGAACAAGTCTGTTTGTTTAAATGTATCGTGTCTCAAGTTCTGCTGTTGGACTTTAAATCTTCCTCGCTGTAATTATGATAAATGTGATGTGCCGATTCCTCTCCACGGACAGTTCTCAAGAACAATAAATTCTGGAATAGGCCGTTCTGATGACGATAAATTCTAGTTAGATCTGATAGACACACCGTTGTTCATGCCATCTATGGAAAGCCATCAGTGCTAAAAATAATTTATGGACTTGATTTGTAAAGGAAATTTCTGGCAAAATGATGTGTCCACAGTTTATATAGTATTCTTTCATGAATTAGTTCACTCATTTCTTTTTGGCTGCTTGCGGAGCATGAAACCCACTACATTACTTGACCCCAACCCCCATTTTTTCAAGAAGCATGCACTGAAGCACTTACTCATGCAGGAGTGACTTCAGTAGCCACTTGTTTTACTTGATGAGTCCCATACACAATTACCTCAGTCCTAAGGGTCTTTTATATTTGGACATGCGCCCTAATATAACCGACTAGGTTGAACGGGACGCGCCTCGCAAAAACGAGGCAAAACTTTATAAAAAGAAAAAATAGTCCCATACACAAGTTCACATTAACCATCTTTTATGGCATACCTGGGGGTGATAAAGTATGCTGTGTTGACAGTGTACACATAGCTGTGTTGACAGTCTGTACACCGTGTTGTGTTGACAGTTTGTGCACATATCAGCGTGAACAATTTGTACACACAGATGTTTCAGCACTTTATACTCATAGCTGTGTTAACAATTTGTACGCGTAGCAGTGTTAACAGTTTGTACACATAGATGTTTTTGACAGTTTGTACTCATAGACGTGTTGACATTCTGTACACCATTTCATGTTAACAGCCTGTGCATCATATATTGTTGACATAATATACACATATCTGTGTTAAAAGTCTGTACACCTAGCTGTGCTGATAGTTTGTACACCTAGCTGTGCTGACAGTCTGTGCACCTAGCTGTGCTGACAGTCTTGTACACCTAGCTGTGCTGACAGTCTGTACACCTAGCTGTGCTGACAGTCTGTACACCTAGCTGCGCTGACAGTCTGTACGCCTAGCTGCGCTGACAGTCTACACCTGGCTGTGCTGATAGTCTGCACACATAGCTGTACTGACAGACAGTCTGTACACCTAGCTGTGCTGACAGTCTGAACACCTAGCTGTGCTGACAGTCTGTACACCTAGCTGTGATGACAGTCTGTACACCTAGCTGTGCTGACAGTCTGTACACCTAGCTGTGCGAACAATCTGTACACTAGCTGTGCTGATAGTCTGTACACCTAGCTGTGCTGACAGTCTGTATACCTAGCTGTGTTGACAGTCTGTACACCTAGCTGTTCTGACAGTCTGTACATCATTTGTGTTGACAGTTGATTGCACAACGTGCTATGTTAAGAAGCTATTATACACTGACTACCCAACGGGCTGATCACCCGTTTGCCAGTCACTTTGATTACGGAAACAACAACAAACGGATTGATTTGTCGTTGCCCTAAAGACGCCATTAGGCGTGATGGGAACAACGGCAAAGAAAATCTATTCGCTGTTGCCCTTAAGATGCTACTAGGCGTAATGGCCACTGACTGCTTTGCCGGTCGTTGGCTAAGGACGGAAGAAGAAGAAGATACACTGACTACACTGTATTGATAGTTTACCAACTTGCTATATCGAGAATAAAATGAAAACTGTCACTAGATCTCAAAATATCGATGTGCTTGTTTTTTGTATTTGTGAACTTTACCATCACCCTTCACCACCTTTCAGTGTTGTTCACATTTCTGTACTGGTGTTTTGTAAACAGCAATGACATAGTGTTGTAAAGCCAGAAAGTATGTATATATTTATTCCGGATACAGTGTGTCTTGTTTTAAACACACACAGGTTTGCCTTGTAAATATCTCACTAAATGTCACGGAACATAAAGCCACGAAATAAATAAAACAAAATATATTTACTGCAAGGGTTGGCGGTGATATGTGAGAACTTTAAACTTAAAATATTTATGTCATTTTGAATTAATTAAACACCGTTCTGTATTTACAGTTTCATTTGTTTCGTTAACCAGCGTGATTTGATCACAGATTAAATTTTTTCCAGGCTAGCTGGCTAAGACCTACCACGTTCCCGCTAAACTGGGTAGCTGTCAGCATTGGCGTAGTTAGAAAAGGAGTTTACATCCTCATTATCATCATTTTTTTTTGCACTCCTTAAGGAGCATGGAACCACCATTACATCTGGTGCCGTAAAAAGCCACCACAAAACAGTTGTAAGCTCTTATAATGGGGGTTTCTGTGGCAATTTCTTTTACACTATGACGTTGCCAGTCCCAAGCAAAAAAAAAAATAAAACAACCTATTTATTGGTGACTGTACCAGCCTGAGGGTGTACTAGTCATAGTCTTTCTTTGTCTCATCAGCGACCCCCGGGCACTACACGGGGCTATGTTGCATTTATACACGTATAAAAAATACTTGTTCGGAAGGATGTACATTCACCTTTTGAACAATACGAGGTGAGCATCCCGAGTAAGGGCCATGTCCCACACCACTAGCACCCCTCTTCTCTCCTCTCCCCCAGGTTAAAATATTGCTAATTACGCCACTGACCGTAAGTATAATTAACGTAACAGTGTAGACAAGTATATGTTCTGTTTTATTTATTTTAATTGAAGGCGAAGGGTATTTTATTTTAATTTTCTTGTTACAATAAATGGTGTTTGTTAAAAGTTAAAATATGTGGCTGTAGCATAGAATAAATATAGATTATCTGCTAGTAGTTGGCTTCAAAAATGACGGAGGAAACATATCATATTACTCAGTCCATTTTTTAAAACACTGCTTGCGTAGCTTTGTTTTTTTTTAATTAGCGGAATTAATGTTAGAAAGGAACGTACTTAGGCATCCATTATGAACGTGTAGTTGAAAACTAGTTTGACAACAACACGCTCGCTTTCAAATTTATATTAGAAACATTAATACGACCTGAAGTCCATATTTTTCATTATTATATTTAAATAAAATGAATATTACTATTGTGTATAACTGTATCATCATCATCTCAACCCGTAACCCGTCATGGGTCGTAGGGGTGCCATGGTGGAAGCATCAGCAGACAGGGTCCTCCACTGCTCTCTATCCTCAACAATGCCTACAAGTGTGGAAAAACCGTGCCCTGCCCATTCTTTATGATGTTATCAGCCCAGGATTTTCTTTGCCTTCCTCTTCTCCGTTAACCTTCGACTGTTCCCTGGAGGATTGTTTTCGAAAGGGAGTCATGACGAGTTACATGCCCAAACCAGGCAAGCTTTCGACGTTTCACTACTGACAAAAGTGGTTCTTGGTGGCCTGCATAGGTGTTTATCTTCTCTCTAACATAGACATTTGTTTTGTGCTCTTTATAGCAAATGCGCAAAATTCTTCTATAACATTTATGCTCGAAAGCCTGAATCCTTCGCTCCGTATATGCAGTGAGTGTCCAGCCCTCACACCCATACAAGAGAATAGATAATACAAGTGATTTGTATAATTTGATCTTCACAGGAAAACTGATGTTACTTTTCCAGATCACATTCAGTCTTGTCATGGCAGCTGAGGCCATATCAAGTCTTGTCTTGATTTCTTTACTTGATCTTCCATCACTACATATAGTGGACCCCAGCTATTTAAAGGTGTTCACTTCTTCTAACGTTTGCCCATTTAACGTAATGTTGGTCGGAACATGTTTCTTATGGCTATTCACCAATATCTTGGCTTTTTTCTATTTTAATTTCCATCCCATACGTTCTTGTTTTCTCCAGTCTAGAGGTAAGGTCTTGTATATAGTGCATTAAAATAAAAATAAAAAAGTTACGGGGTTTCATAAATGGGTGTTTGTATAGAATATAAAGTCTGAAGTGGTATGGCAGGGTCACCAATGTGGAACTGATGAAAAGAACGAGACAAGTGCCAGTAGAACAAGAGATGAGAAGATGATGCTGGTGGCTGATAGAACATACATTGAGGAAAGCTGCTGTTAGCATTATCAATCCTTGATTCCTCATGGTAAGAGAAGAGGTAGACCAAAAAAGTATACAGTAAAGAGAACTTGTGAGAGAAATGAAAGTGATAACATGGAAAGAGCTTGAGATGATGTCACGCTAATGAAGGACTTGGCATGGAAAGACCTTGAGATGATGTCACGCTACTGAAGGACTTGGCATGGAAAGACCTTGAGATGATGTCACGCTACTGAAGGACTTGGCATGGAAAGACCTTGAGATGATCTCACGCTGCTGAAGGACTTGGCATGAGTTTGTTTGCTCCTGGGGGGAGCTGTAAGGGTAATAATGAATGAAGGGGATAAAGAAGACATGGACTGACATTGAACAGATGGCACAGGACAAGAAGGCTTGAATTATTAAAGGCCTTACCCCACGGGGAGCTGAAGGTAATAAATCAATCCAAGATTTATTCTTCTTCTTCGTTCACTTTCACACGTCAACTTGAATATGTTCAAAGATAGCAGTGGTCAACTTGAATATGTTCAAAGATAGCAGTGGTCAACTTGAATATGTTCAAAGATAGCAGTGGTCAACTTGAATATATTCAAAGATAGCAGTGGTCAACTTGAATATGTTCAAAGATAGCAGTGGTCAACTTGAATATGTTCAAAGATAGCAGTGGCCAACTTGAATATGTTCAAAGATAGCAGTGGTCAACTTGAATATGTTCAAAGATAGCAGTGGCCAACTTGAATATGTTCAAAGATAGCAGTGGTCAACTTGAATATGTATCAAAGATAGCAGTGGTCAACTTGAATATGTTCAAAGAAAGCAGTGGTCAACTTGAATATGTTCAAAGATAGCAGTGGTCAACTTGAATATGTTCAAAGAAAGCAGTGGTCAACTTGAATATGTTCAAAGATAGCAGTGGTCAACTTGAATATGTTCAAAGATAGCAGTGGTCAACTTGAGGTTGTTGATATCTCTGTAGAGTTTTTCCAGGACTGGTAATGGTGATGGCCATATGCGTTTTCTCTGTTCCTCATATGTTGGGCACCTTTGCAGCAGATGTTCAACAGTCATTTTATCGGTGCCACAGTCACACTCATCAGTAGTTCCTATCGTTAGCTTGTTGAATGGATGGTATCCCAATCTGCTGTGACCTGTGCGACGATTTAAGATTACCAGTTGTTCACTTCTGCTGAGCTGGTAATATGCATCATTGTTTTTCGGTGGCCTGGATGCTCTGCTTCCCACTTGCTCCTGCGTCTGCTCTTGATAAAACTCTTGGTCTCTTCATAAGTTATGCTTGTGTCAAGCTGGGGTAGCTTTCCACCTTCGTTTGCCAAATCCAAGATTTGAAGTTAGAATGTATTGGAACCAGGCCAGAAGGAAGACAGCCGATAGGATAGTGTGGCGGTCCTTCTTCCAAACCACTACATCCTCACGGTAGAAGAGAGATGACTAAGTATTTACTGTTTTCTCCACACAAAATTCATTGAACAAAGTATAATAACAAGTTATCTTGTATTTTGTTATAACTGTTGTTTTGTCAACAATGAACGTTAAATAATGTTTATTTACAAGAATTAAAACTAAAAAATAAATGTTATCGGTAAATTCTTAAGTCCGTGACTGGTTGTTACCGTATTTGTGCAACAAATTATAGTCTTTCAAACAAGAACACAATCAACAAATTATGAAATTTAAAACTGGAGAATCTTTATTTGTTGAAAAATTGTTCTTATGTCATACTACAATTAACGCAGAGGGTAAAAAATATATTATGATAAAATGTGTATAATTGATTCAGCTATTATTATTGGTAATATTGTCACATTTAATTTTTCGTATTAAAGTATTGTTTTTCCTTAGTGTTAGCAGTTCCTACACTGTGCACTCTTTTCCGTGTGTGCACAGATGTTCGTGTAGAGACACTCGCTAATGCAAGCATGCAGACACTTGCAGACACTTGTAAATACAAACACAGAAGTTATAATTTTCTCGTGACCAAGGGCCTTCGTTTTAAAAAAAAAAAATTAAAATTCAAGTTTGAAAAATTTAGATTGTGCCAGATTTTAAGATCTTATTCTCAAAATACGCAGTTCCATTGACCAGATTGGCATTTTACGAGTGAAAATTTATTTGGTCGATAGTAAGCTTTAGCATGGATACTTTTTGAATGACTTCTGGCAAATTGAAGATTTCAGAACTAGTGGTCCTAATGATGTCATACTCATTCTCTCTCTTCCCCCCCCCCCCCCCGGTCTCCTGGGTAGTGACATCGGATGCCTAGCCTTCTCGAAAAGGGGCGAAAAAATAGGAGGTCCCGCCGTGTGCAAGTTGTGCACGTTAAAAATCACACGGCAGTTGGAAATCGTAAAGAGTAGGCCTCGCTGCCCTGGCAAAATTAGAAACCTACCCACCACAAAAATATAGAATGTGTGATTCCTATATACACACATTGGGATTCTTGCCAGTGCTACGGAGTTCGTGCACTGTGCTGAGATCCTCCTTGTGTGATCCAAGGGAGGAGATCGGAGCACTGATGGAGTTGTCCGTGTGCAATGAAGATAGTCCTTCAAACCAACCGAAGATTTAATATGTTTTTTATTTTAAAAATCTGGAAAATACGCAGATACATCAATTGCGGAACTACGGGAGACCACGTGTTTCTTGAATTCTAACGGTGAAATTAATACAACCGTCATTAAGAAGAGTATCATTTTGTTTTCACATATTAAAGAAGTATAACTGTGTATATAGAAGATATTGATGTTTAAAAAAAGTATTGGTTTTTTTTAAATACCACGTATTAGGATCTCTTTGTGCTTTGGACAGATTATCGACCGAATGAAATAATTCCAGTTATTATGTGGTACTGCTGTCCTTTGATGATATCGGTAGGTCAATACCCGCTGTTTTCTAAGTCATTTTTTCATCGTAGATTTTGGTCTTTGTCTTCCCATGGTGAATTTCACTCGATCGGTACGTTGAGTTATAAATAGAATACGGAAAACAAGAACGTTATCTCTAGTACAGGGGTTCCCAAACTGGGTTACGCATCCCTCGCGGGGTACGAGAAGTTTGTCAATAGAGCACTGGAAATATTAGGTACATTACTATATTATCCTATTGAAATATTTAAAACAATAAATCAGTTTATAACAACGTACCTTGTACATGTATCTCTGTGAATCTGATTCTCATATTTGCTGTCAGTCAAATCCAAAGCAAGAAAGAAACTGAAGACTGAACATTTTTCAAACACTGTACCAGGAATAAAACTGTTGGTTGACAAGAAACATAATCAAGGGTCTCGCTAATTTATGTAACAGTGTTCTGATGAACAATTTAACAACTTTATGATTAAAAACATGTTATGTACCAAATAAAGTTTTCTTTTTGAAAAACAAATTAATCTGTTTATTCGTTTTCTAATCTGCATATGCATCGTAATATAGTATTTTCATAAATGAGAGCTTGCGTTGGATAGAAGAATTGAAATGGTATGACAAGATCACTAGCATGGAACTGTTGACAAGATCACTAACATGGAACTGTTGACAAGATCACTAGCATGGAACTGTTGACAAGATCACTAGCATGGAACTGTTGACAAGAACCAGACAAGTGCCGATAGAACAGTAGATTATGAGAAGACACTGGGGATGAATAGGACACACACTGAGGAAACCTGTTGATAGCATTACATGACAGTCCTTTCCTGGAATCCCGAGGGTGAGAGAAGTAGAGGAAGGCCGGAGAAGAGAAGTGGAGAAAGACGTGTCATGTTTGTTGATAGCTTATGCTCCTTAGGGAGAAGATTGAGGAGGAGGATAATGATATGCATCGTAAACTCTAGAATTAATTTCCTTTCATACTGAATAAGTGCTGCATGAAGGTTTACTGCAAGCCCGGAGGTACAGGTAGCAAAAACGGGTAGAAACCAGAACTGTAGTGTTTCAGGTCTAGCAACAGTTGACGGTTATTGCCTCCCAGAGATGTTTCTTCTTTGTCTTTTTTTCCTTGATAATTCACATTATCAGCTGTTTTTATAGACTCCCCTTTTTGTAGTGTGGCCGATAAATTTTCGACAAGACTGTACAACGGACCATATCACAGTGGTTTTTCTCTTGCGTTCCGTCGGTTTCTTTACGAAAATCTCCTCTAGTCTTTTATAAACAGTTAGATTCAACAGGAAGTTGATGAGGGCGAGAGGTTAAGGATACCCAGTGTAATCCCACAGCAGTTGGAAATCGTAAAGATTAGGCCTATCAGGCCGCTGCCCTGGCAAAATTTAAAAATTAGAAACCTACCCACGACAAAAATATTTATAGAAAATGTGATTCCTATATACAAACATTGAGATTCTCGCCGGTGCTACGGAGTTCGTGCACTGTTCTGAGATCCTCCTTGTGTGATCTAAGGGAGGAGATCAGAGCACTGATGGAGTTGTCCGTGTGCAATGAAGATTGTCCTTAAAACCAAACCATATTATTTGGGTAATTCATGTGTAGTTTACGTAGAATACTAATTAGACTATTCTTTGTTCTAAAAATCGTAAAACTAGTGAAAGAAATAGGTGTCTGGAGTCTATCTCTTCTCCTTCCTAATCACATACTTGACATGTTTATATTTTTAAAATAGGAGTTTAGCTCCGTATTTGCGAGCCGCAGTTCTTTTCACCATCAACGCAAGGTCTTTCAGTTATATTTTAGCGCATGTCAAAATATAAAAGATTTTGTAGTCTGTAGTATGGCCTATTTATCTGTCCGGGTACATTCATTTGTGACGATCAAAGACGAGGAACAGTCATCAGGTCTTTCCTCTCCCAGGCTTTGCAGTGCCACAATGCTGTGTTGTAGACAACAGTGTTATCCAATTTTTTTAATATGGCGAAACCCCGAACATACGTTTTCTTCACCCGTGGAACCCCTACATATGAAAATATTGTTACATGAAAATAATTTTGGGTAGGTATTAATAAACACACATAGACATAGTTGTGGTAAAAGCGCTAATGAACAAAGCACGCGAATGTTACAAATCTTCAAAATAGGAGGTAACCCTAATGTTTACTAAACATAATTCACGAAGTCACCGTGGGACATAGATCAGTCTGAATATCGCTGTCAGGGCCAGTGGAACAAGGCGAGAAGAAAATGCTGGAATTGGATGGGTCACACTTTGAGGACACTTGTTAGAGTTACAAGGCAAGACCTGGAATCCACAGGATGAGTGAGGTGGATGCCGAGAGATGCACGGAGAAGAGAACTGGAGACCTGAAAGAGATAAAGATGACAAGAAAGACCATGAGATGATGGCACAGGCTAGGAAGACTGATACTTCTTATGGAACTAAAGCCCTTGACCTAGTTAAAAATGTCAAATATTAAGTGTCTTGTTGCCTGATCATCATGCTTTTTAAAAAAAACCCTATCAAGAAATAAAGCAACATGAAAAAGACCAGAAAAGCGGATAGGTCGGTGAGCGAAAAGAATTGCCTTAACTTAAATCACAGAAAGGGGACACAATTTCCAGAAAGTTTTGACCCGAGTTTTTTTATCCTCGCCTTTTTATCCTAGCCTTTTCCTTATACCATCACACACCAAATGAGCTAACTGATAAGGGTGGATTAGGGCTAAATGATAATGGTGTGCCACAATGCCAGGTACGTTAGCTCCGTATAAGATTGACGACCACTTGCCACCCCTATCGACACCTGGTATTAAAGTGCAAGATGTAGGTGTCTTCTCTGATTTTAGGATGTTGCTGTGTATGTGGTAGTAGAACAGTTCACAGGGTATAACACAGGCAACATGATGTGTAGAGTCATAGAAATGGTAACTTCGTTGTATAATTTTTTCCATTTATTGCACGCCACAAAACAGTCAGGATATTTATATCATCAACATAGTTCAACGAGTTCAGCATTCAAAATCATAGAGTTCTAGTTCGTGAAGCTGTATAAATAATATATATAAATTCTGCAACAGTGTCAGCTGCAGATCATCACTGTTCATAGACAATAATAAATATTCCCTTTCTGATGCTAGCAGATCAGATGTATACAATCAGTCCGTTTACTGTCTGCACGTGAATAGCATACATGGATTACAGGTCAGCTCGACCTTTATAATGTTTCTAAGTCTAACCATCTGACTTGGACGTGATCTCTGATATAACGAATCCTGGAACACAGACAATAGTCTTGTTGGTCTAGAGCGACCCATATATATATAACTAGTTCAGGTATAAAGATACCGGTGACTTAATCCTAGTCAAAGTACCTCTCCATTTTGAATCACACAGGCGAGCAAAAAGGCGACAAAATGACGAACCTCTAGATGATAGCATAAAGTTCGATACAAGAGGAATTACCTTATTTCGGAAAATCAACCATGAACATATGCCTCCAGGCAGGCTTGAATAATACTGGGAAATAGTCTAGTTAGCTAACTAACTCACAAAGACAATGTATTTCCCTCAGAAAATCACAAGACGCAGGTCGCGTCTGCTCGCTACTTAGACCATTTCTAAACTCCCCGAGCTGGCCGGAACAACAAACGAAAACCAAGTCGAGACATGCGCAGAACGACAATCTCTGAGTCGCCGTTCACAATAAGACGATTCTAAGAACATTCGAGATAAAAGTCTTACACAGTCGCGCCTTTTATGGTCATGAAAAGAAGCGTTAAGAAAGGTTTCAGTCATCTACAACAGTTGACTGATACTACCAAATAAGGAGATATGGTCACGCTTCGTTCAAGAAATTATAGACCGAACGTGTCTCTATACAAGAGGAGGCAAACTCCTAAAAAATAGCAGTATCAATATTTCGGGTTCTGTCCCTTTGACTGTAAATATATATAATATACATTTCAGTCAAAAAATGATCATACATACGAAAAATGTTTATACAAACGAAAAATAATAATGATCCGTGCGTAACATTACCGCACCCTCCTGGGAAAAAAAAATGAAACATTTTTTTTTTTTAAATCCTGGAGCCGGAAAAAAAATCTAGGCTCCTAACGCACGTATGATGCGCGGATATATACCTAACAAATTAGCTCAACGCATGGAGCGACACTGAGATCATATCTCAGATCCTTAGAGAAAAAATTTATCTAAGTATACGCTTATATATTCCAGGAAGGTGCCACCAACACACGCCACAATGATGGCAACATCATAATGAAAATCAAATTATTCTCATACCAATATATGAAATTAAATATATTATTATGGTATCATACAATGTGTTGCAAATAGCGGTGTAATTTACTAATATACCGCACTATATTATTACATTATATAAAGCAACAGTAATTAATAAGTAATACATGTGTTGATCTTCGTTGACATAAAACATTCAATAGAAGAAGATGTGGACATCATCCGCTCCCAATCTAGGACAGGACTTGATATCCTCAAAGTTCCACAATGGACATAAACTCGCAGACTTCAATGATGTGCTGCGAAAATATCAATAACACAAATCTTAAAGACAACTGGTAAATCTCTTAATACAATCCTGAAAATAATTTATTTAAATGTGGCCGAGTGATCTTTTGGCCCGTATATCACTAACTAAGCCTTCTTAGATAATTACATGGTACAATGTTATAAATTCCCCCCAAAAAAGTGAGAAAAAAAAATCTACTAACATGTCATTATAACATTGGACTGTATATCAGGAAATATATATATGACAGAAGAATCATGTGGAATCGTGTGGGCATCTGGACAGAATGTCTGCCATTACATTATCCGAACCACGGATAGCTCGAACCGAGAAATGAAATGGTTGAAGAGCTATGGCATAACGAGTGGACCTCGAGCTCTTCAAGTTTTTGCTCTGAATAGCAGTAAGCGCTTTCTGGTCGGTTTCCACAATGAAATGTGCGCCTAGAAGAAATCTTTGTAACTTCAGAATAGACCATACCATAGCCAATAACTCACGGTCTAAAACCGAGTAATTCTTTTCTGCAGCATTTAATTTCCTAGAGATATACATCACCGGATGCAGAGTATCAGAATACTCCTGCATTAGTGCTGCCCCAATCCCAGTTGACGAGGCGTCACTTCGAAGAACAAAAGTCTTCTCAATAGTAGGTAACCTAAGAATAGGTGGAGATGAAAATAGGGCTTTAACCTGGTCCAATGAGGATTGACATTCTTTAGACCAGCGGATCAGATTAGGCGACCCTTTCTTCAATAAAGTAGAAAGCGGTGCCATAATGGAGGACAGATTCGGAATGAATCGTCCGTAGAATTGGATCAAACCTAATAGACTCCTTACTTGTTTCTTCGTCTTAGGGACCGAAATGTTAAGTATTTTTGAAACATTGTGGTCCTCTGTCTTTAAAAGACCATGACCAACACGATGACCTAGGAAAGAAATCTCACTAAATCCTATAAAGGCTTTAGAGGGTTTTGCAGTCAAGTTATACTCGCGAAGAGTAGACAGTAATTCGTATAAACCCAAATAGTGATCTTCCCAGGAATCACTGAATAGACAGATATCATCTAGGTATGCTATGACATCTGTACGATATGCGAGAATTCGCCGCATCATGCGTACGAATGTAGCAGGGGCGTTCATAAGACCAAAAGGCATGAAATTCCATTGGAATAAACCCCTAGGTGTAGAAAAAGCTGTAAAAGGTTTGGCACGTTCAGTTAGCGGGACTTGCCAATAACCTTTAGACAAATCTAGTTTGGTAAAGAATCTAGAATTAGAAAGTTTATTGAGTAGCTCTTCTAATGAAGGCATAGGTTCAGCATCGAACTTCGTAACTTGGTTCAATTTGCGATAATCTACGCAAATGCGAATGTTATTATCCTTCTTTCGAACAATAACCATAGACGAAGAGTATGCTGAAGTGGATGGTTCAATGATTTCCAAACGTATCATTTCATCCAATTCTTTTTCGACTTGAGACTGGAAATGGATAGGTATTGGATAGGGTCTGACTCTGATAGGATTATGATCAGTTAGCACAATGTCATGTTCAATGACATGTGTGTGTCCCGGGATGTCTGTAAGAACATCCTGAAATGTTTGCAACATCGAAGAAACTTGTCGATGTTCCTCAGCGGAAAGATTTGGAGAAACGGTCACGTTTTTCCAAGATTCCGTAGAATAAAGTGGGACCATAGAAAGAGGAAGATTGACATCAGAAAAAGTAGTTTCCTCATCCTGTATAACTGACAGAGATGAGTACTGACCATGAGTTGCTTGAGAATTGTCCGTAGCCTGGAAAATAGGCTGCAAATAGTCAGGTCTTTCATAAAATTCCGTGAGCATATTTATGTGGAAAGTTTTATGCTTTCCATCAATATCGACAACATAGTCGACATCAGAAATTTTGGAGACTATTGCATATGGACCTTTCCATGCAATTAGAAGTCTGTTCTCCCTTGAAGGAAGTAGAACGAGAGCTTTGTCACCTGGACAAAGTTGTCGTAGACATCTATTCTTATTTGCAAACTGCCTTGCCTTTTCTTTAGCAAATTCGGAAGACGAAGTTGCTAGTTTGCATGCCTCGATGATCTTTTGCCTAAGAGCAATGACGTACTCATAAGAAGATTGAGTCTCATCGCTAATATTATCGGCAGTGATTAGATCGTGAAGTAAAGACATAGGGCCGCGCGGTTGCGCGCCAAAGACAAGTTCAAAAGGGGAAAACCCCGTATGTTCATTGGGGACCTCTCTATACGCAAAGAGAGCCGCGGGTAAGACCCTGTCCCAATCCTGAGGATGATCCTCAGTTATTTTACCAAGTAAAGTTTTCAGAGTCCTATTTAAACGTTCGACCAACCCATTAGACATTGGGTGATAGATACTGCTGAGAGACCTTTTAATGTGTAGCATAGACATTACCTGTGACATAGTGTCTGATATAAGTTGAGTGCCATGGTCTGACAATATTTCTCCGGGAAAACCCAAGCGAGAAAATATCAGCCAAAGAGCGTCTGCGATATCAGCAGTTGAGATGCTCTTGAGAGGTATTGCCTCTGGCCAACGTGTGCACATATCGACACATGTAAGGATAAATTGATGTCCTCTAGCCGACTTAATTCTAAAAGGACCGATAATATCTATTGCCATTTTTTGAAAAGGGCGAATAGGAATGTCAGCAGCCTGGATAGGCGCAGCATGTCGTGGTCCTTTAGATTTGACCTCCTGACATACTTTGCAAGAGCGACAGTACATTCGTATGTCCTTGCTCACAAATGGCCAAAAGAAAGCCGCAAGAACCCTCGACTTTGTACGGGAAAAACCCATATGTCCAGCACATTGCGAGTCATGAGCATGTTGCAATATTTGCAATCTCATGCTCTTAGGCACAAGAATTTGTGAATGAGTGGACGTAGTCGAGTCTTGTACCATACGTACAAGTACGCCGTTCTTCATAGAAATCCAAGATTTTCTATTAGTATTTTGATTAGGATCACCTTTTTTTGCTAGAATGAAGAATTTTTGTAAAGAAGGATCTTCTTCTTGCAATTTGATAAATGAGTCACGTGTAATAGTCAAGTGACTATCTTGGTCATTTACTTCATCATTATTATAATGTTTTGCTCTTCCCAAACAGCAATCTGCTGTGGGGTACATTCCCTAACTCCGTGAATACGACCAATAATAAGGTCCGCAATAGGGTTTGGAAGTAGACACGCGTGGACCTCTCCCGTGAAGAAAGGAGTAGCAATGTGTATTATAGCAGTAGGATACTTTTCCAACGTGCCACCAAATGTGACACATTTGATGACCTTTCCTGTAGCACAGGATGGATCTACAAGAGATTGCCTAACCCCGACAGTAGTACATCCAGAGTCAAACAACACTGAGACTGGATTACTATTTACAAGCCCCTTATGTAATATAAGAGAACCTCTCCCATCATGAGCAACATTAGCAGGAAGAGCGGGCAAAGGATGACCACAGCTTAGAGTACTAATGGTTTTCGGATCAAATAAAGTACTGCATTGGATACATTTATTTGCCCTACCAAAGTCAAAAGATGAGCATCCGATAGCATTATGGTCTTTATCATTATTAACCTGTTTATCTGCTCCCTGAGATTCTTGTTGAACAGAGTTTGTCTGTTGATATCTTTTTCTCTTATGTTGCGATCTACCGCGACCATTATTGCCTCTGCAATTATCATTAAAGTCCCTACTGTAATTTTTATCCTGGTTTGAGTTCCAGTTTCCATAACTGTCATTACCATCTCTATGCTGTTGAGAACCTCTATTATCTTGGTATTGAGGTCTCTGCAAAAAATATTTTCCTCTATACCGATTACCTTTGTGAAAATTTCTAAAGTTAACCGGAGTAGAATAACGTGTAGTATTAGGTTGTCTCCAGTTCTGGGAAGAAGAATCACCCTGGAATTGATTACTATGGTTCTGGGCATAATTACGGTTACTCTTTTTATTGAAATTTTGCTGGCTACCCTGCAATTTACGCATAAAATTTGGGCCATAAGGTGCTGCCGAAGCAACTGGCAGACCTTCTTTTACCTTAGAGTTGCTAATGGTTATGTGAGGATGCGCAGTAACATACTGGCTACAGTATTCTTCCATTTCTTTTATGTTTTTAGGCTTACGCTCATGAAGAAAAGAAAGAAAAGCTTCATTAACAGAAGACATAACCTTGTCTCTAAGTAGTAAGTCCATAAGAGCCTCAAATGTACTTTCTGTCTTAGATAACTCAACCCATCGTAAAAAAGTAAGACGGATGCCTGAGATGAATTCAGAGAATTCAACTCCAGTTTCTGGTAACATGTTTTTAAATTTAAGACGATATCCGTCCTCGTTAAGTTGGTACTTCTTTAACAATGCCGCCCTGACAACCTCATAGTTGTTTTTGTCAGGCACATCTACCATACTCAACAAAGTCAAAGCATCACCTCTAAGTATCTTGGACAGATGATAAACATATAATGTTTTATCTATATTATGCACATTACATGCACTTTCAAATCTATCTAGATAAAATGTTATATCATCGATTGAGGGATTAAATGCTGGTAGATTAAGCTTGAAATCCTTAGCATTAGTCTTATCTGACACCTTATTTGCATCATTAGCATTACCAGTGTTCAATAACTTTAACTTCTCTAACTCTAAAGCTAAGAGTTTTTCTTCATGCTCCATTTTTGCTTTTCTCTCATCAGCTTCTCTTTGTAACCTTCTTTCTTCAGCCTCAGCCTGTTTTTCTAATCTTTTATTTTCAGCCTCTATTTCAAGTCTCTTATTTTCAGCTTCTTTTTCAAGTCTCTTATTTTCAGCCTCTTTTTCAAGTCTCTTATTTTCAGCTTCTTTTTCAAGTCTCTTATTTTCAGCCTCAGCCTGAAGTCTCTTCTCCTGAGATTCTGCTTCTCTTTTTTGTTTTTCCATTTCCATTTGTAATCTTTTTTCATCTACCTGCATCTGCAGTTTTAAATTTTCAGCATCTATTCTCTTTTGTTCAGTTTGTTCTTTCATTTTCTTTTCTTCCGACTTCAATGCCTTGGCATATTGAACAGTCGCAAATTCTTCTAATTTATCACCTGTCTTCCCAAGGGCTTTACCCTGCTCAATAAAGTACTCAAATGTAGACATGATGTCTAAAATGTGAGTACAGAACCTGAAAT
Organism: Oreohelix idahoensis; assembly: GCA_024509875.1. NCBI lineage: Eukaryota > Metazoa > Mollusca > Gastropoda > Stylommatophora > Oreohelicidae > Oreohelix > Oreohelix idahoensis. The sequence goes on from JAMPIV010022302.1 coordinate 674,214, forward strand.
AATTAATTATCTTATTTCAATCTTAATAGCAACAAGACTTAATAAAGTGCTTGTATAATCACTATGTTTACTCCAATCTCTGTGGGAAACAAGACTTGACACCAACTTGTATTATCAAATGTATAATAATATCACAAGTCACCTCTTAATTATCAGTGCACTACCCAAATCAGTGCATAACCATCAGTTATTTATCATAACTGCACTACAATAGTGCATAAGCAAAAAACCACCAGTTAGTTATGATAAGTGCACTATAGACCAATAGTGCATGAGCATATATGTAACAATAGTGAAAGCTAACTATGCAAGAACTATGCAAACAATAACAAGACAATGTAAACAATAACAAAGGTCACCAACAATGTAAACAATAACAAAGATCAAAGTCAATGTAAACAACAACAAAGATCAAAGTCAATGTAAACAATAACAAAGATCAGAGTCAATGTAAACAATAACAAAGATCAGAGTCAATGTAAACAACAACAAAGATCAAACAATACGAAAACATTCGCATAAGTCAAATAAATAAACAGCGAAACTAAAAAGAAATGTGATGACAAAATGCGAAGATATGACAAACAAATGACGCTACAGTGTATACACAAAAATATACGTAAAGAACTGAATAATAGAAAAGGGGAGACCTACAAATACAAACCATCGAAATCGAAACTAAAAAACAGAAAGAAAGAGAGAAAAGAAAAAGAAAAAAAATATACAAGAAACAAAAATAAAGCACAACTCGTCACAACTAAACAGATATAGCAACGATTGTCGCTAGCAAATTTCACAGTAGGAAATTCGCACAGTCCCTAACGAAAACGCTAACAGTAGAACCTCTGTGACGTGGTATCTTCTACTGAAAGACACCGCCCAACCGAGAAAACCCGCTGAAATATAAACATATAAATATACAAATACAAATAACATATAACATGTAACAAATAGCAAAAAATGTGAAAGAGTTTAGAAGGCTCAGCTAGAACATAAGGGCACAGTTCACAAACAAAACAGGCCACTTAACTTCTATGTATCCACAACGTCAGCACAGTTCAGAACAGGATGTGATCAGCATTCTTAGGACAATGATCCAACGTTGATCCATATCTGCTCTCGTAAACTGCCATGACGAAGGAAATGAGCTTCTAACAGGAAACAGCTTCTGAACTTGACCTTCTGAATCTGCAACAGTACCTCTGAGACCGGAACAGTTGTTACGGCACTTGTCCTTCTTCTTAACAGATCAGGAAATCCATTCGCTCGGTACTTGTCCTTCTAGTTGTAGACAAACTTCAATACTGCCGAGCAGCGCCGGGTAGTTTCAAAATATCAACAACTGTCAGTAATGCCGGGTACTTTCAAAATCTTTCATCAAAGGTGATGAATAGAAACTGCAACGTTGTCTTGTAGTCTGCTGATGATGTCTGGGTTTGTTGACCCCCTTGAGAGCTGGTATCAGAGTAAACCAACCTATGGCCACCAAAAATGATAAGGGTGTGCCAAAATGCCCGGTTGAACCAACGACTGGCCACCAAAAATGATAAGGGTGGATTAGGGCTAAATGATAATGGTGCGCCACAATGCCAGGTACGTTAGCTCCGTATAAGATTGACGACCACTTGCCACCCCTATCGACACCTGGTATTAAAGTGCAAGATGTAGGTGTCTTCTCTGATTTTAGGATGTTGCTGTGTATGTGGTAGTAGAACAGTTCACAGGGTATAACACAGGCAACATGATGTGTAGAGTCATAGAAATGGTAACTTCGTTGTATAATTTTTTTCCATTTATTGCACGCCACAAAACAGTCAGGATATTTATATCATCAACATAGTTCAACGAGTTCAGCATTCAAAATCATAGAGTTCTAGTTCGTGAAGCTGTATAAATAATATATATAAATTCTGCAACAGTGTCAGCTGCAGATCATCAATGTTCATAGACAATAATAAATATTCCCTTTCTGATGCTAGCAGATCAGATGTATACAATCAGTCCGTTTACTGTCTGCACGTGAATAGCATACATGGATTACAGGTCAGCTCGACCTTTATAATGTTTCTAAGTCTAACCATCTGACTTGGACGTGATCTCTGATATAACGAATCCTGGAACACAGACAATAGTCTTGTTGGTCTAGAGCGACCCATATATATATAACTAGTTCAGGTATAAAGATACCGGTGACTTAATCCTAGTCAAAGTACCTCTCCATTTTGAATCACACAGGCGAGCAAAAAGGCGACAAAATGACGAACCTCTAGATGATAGCATAAAGTTCGATACAAGAGGAATTACCTTATTTCGGAAAATCAACCATGAACATATGCCTCCAGGCAGGCTTGAATAATACTGGGAAATAGTCTAGTTAGCTAACTAACTCACAAAGACAATGTATTTCCCTCAGAAAATCACAAGACGCAGGTCGCGTCTGCTCGCTACTTAGACCATTTCTAAACTCCCCGAGCTGGCCGGAACAACAAACGAAAACCAAGTCGAGACATGCGCAGAACGACAATCTCTGAGTCGCCGTTCACAATAAGACGATTCTAAGAACATTCGAGATAAAAGTCTTACACAGTCGCGCCTTTTATGGTCATGAAAAGAAGCGTTAAGACAGGTTTTCAGACATCTACCATAGTTGACTGGTACTACCAAATAAGGAGATGTGGTCACGCTTCGTTCAAGAAATTATAGACCGAACGTGTCTCTATACAAGAGGAGGTAAACTCCTAAAAAATAGCAGTATCAATATTTCGGGTTCTGTCCCTTTGACTGTAAATATATATAATATACATTTCAGTCAAAAAATGATCATACATACGAAAAATGTTTATACAAACGAAAAATAATAATGATCCGTGCGTAACACTAACAAATAAAGAATTAGGTTGCGCGCGTAAATACATCACATATTGATAATCCTCGAACTAAAATTATTTCATTATTTAACATTTTTATTTTTTCATTAAAGTGGTCTTGCGGAACCCTTTACGACGTCTCGTGGAACTCCAGGGTTCCACAGAATCACTGCTGCAGAGGTTAGACTAGACTCCAGACTAGCTGCTGGTACCTAATTTAGTTTTCTGCTCAGATTCATGGAAACAGTACAGAACAAATAATCACATTTATAACAGGCATTGTATTGTCTTTTCCTTTGGCCCCCTTGGAGCAAGGGAATACCAATGTCTTTTCTTCATCATTGTTTGTTTCCGTACGCAAAATATTTACTAAAACATTTCAGTGCAGGAACCTACCACAACACCAACAGTTGTTAGACAGCCAGACAGTACGGTTGCACTAAGCCGGACACTGTATAAGCTATATAGAAAAGTGCATATTCAAAAGACGGGAAAAAGCAGAATAATTGTCTTTGTCGGATGTACCTTCTTTACTAAAGAGGTCATTGTTTCGAGTGCAGTGTGAAATTAAATTCCTAGCCTTATCTCGTATATTGATGGCTGAGGATCTTCAGACTAGAAGTTAATTTTTCTGTCGCGTAAACTGTATATGTAATGTGCAGCAGAAATTTTCACTATATTTTGCAGTGCTAAGAAACCTGTCGAAATGAACTGGGAAACTGCATAAATTCTAATCACCCTTTTTTACCTGACATTTACCGAGTGATATAATATTTATGTCGAGTCCCTGCTTTGTTAACTAGCAGTTCCCGTGAGAATATGGGAATTTGGTCTCATTATTAGGGAAAGCCAACTTGGTTGTTATTGACATTTTGTTATCTTGTATACTGGAGTTTCGCACGGAAGGTCCTGGGTTCGAGTCCTGGGTAAGCCACTCACGTCTGTTGTTTTTTCCTGTTGTCTAGTGTTCTTTATTTCTTACGAGTGCCTGAAAACATACCTTTATGTTTGTTTAATATTAATTTTATCATGACTTTGGTGTTTGCCATAACCACATTGTACACCGTATTATCTACGGAGCTCCTGTGAGGTCATGTTTTCACAAAATGATTACATTTTACGTGATCATAATGAAATTAAAGCACTTGATTTTAGCCACTGCCTTGCTTTATTTTGTGTTTATTGTGCTTTAGTTATATGTGTTATGTACCTTGCATTTAACTCTTCTCGTCTATTATGCCTCAAATTAAGATGGGAATGTTCAACTCAAATTTCAAGTCAGTCCTATTGTATGGCTATGAAAAATGGAGAACAACAAAAACAACAACCAATATAGGTAAAAAGGTAAAGGATCCCGTTACACGCCCATTGAGACATATTGGGAATATGGTGTTAGGCCCATATTTTCTTGACCGTCGGCACTCTAGGGGTGATGTGGTCAGCATCACGCAGGCCGCCTTAACCTTCTCAGAGTTGCTCTGGTACCCATTTGGGGCTGGGTCGACTCAGGAGCCATTTGTGGCTTTAAAAATCCCACCTCATCTGGGGATCGAACCGTAGACCACTGCGCTAGGAAGCCAGTGCACTAACCACTATGCTACCGCGGCTCCAACCAATATAGGTGCGTGCGTAAAATAGAAAGATTGAAATGGTATGACAAGATCACTAATGTGGAACTGATAACAAGAAGATTAATACCAGTTGAACAAGAGATGATAAGATGGCGCTGGAGATGGGTAGGACACACACGGAGGAAACCTGTTGATAGCATTACAAGGCAGTCCTTGTTCTGGAATCTGGCTAACAGAAGTAGAGGGAGACCAAAGAACATGTGGAGAAGAGAACTGGAGACAGACATGAAGAAGACATTGACAGACCTTAAGATGATGGATGGCACGGGACAGAAAAACTTGACATAAGTTTGTTGAAGGCATATGCTCCTTGTGGAGCTATAGGGTGACGACAATGACGAGGAAGGTTATATCGGGCGTTACTAGATCCCGACAGGGGAGTTGGGTATGGGGCGGCTAAATATAACCTGCAGATACTTCAAGCCCCCCCCCCCCCCAAAAAAAAAAAAAAAAAAAAAACTTGAAACTTATATGAACAGGAGAAACGAAAAGGAACATGATGATGGTGATGATGACAACGAATATTTCATTTTAAAGCACAACAATAAATAACTAAATAAAAATTGGTAAAGTCCAATACAAGAATAAGATTGACATTCTGGAACTGTGTGACACAAGGTGGAATGTCAAAGACTGCAAAAAGGAGTAAGGTAAAGGTAGGCCCATAGTAGATATTGCCATAGAGGAGTTAAATGTTCGAAATTTCTCTACATTAGGTCCAGCATCGAGAGGTGAGGTGACCGGTTCCTTTCATCGCTGCCTCTTCCTTACCTAACTCAAGAGTAGAGTCAGATACCTAGATGTAAAATTTAATTTTAAAGCAAAAAAAGAAAAGTGTATAATAATAATAACAATTGATAAAGTGTAAGTTGTACAGTTGCGCGATGCACACAAAACACGAGATGTTTCGGAATTAAACATTCGTCAGCCACAAGCACACGAAATAGGACACATGAGAAATGGTGCTGTCATTGGACACGAAGAAGAACGAAATACAGGGATAGTGAAGATATGGAAATACTGTACCTTGACAAAATGGCACAAGACAGGAAGGCATTGGCATAAGTTTATTTACGGTCTATGATACTTGGGTAGCTGAAGGATAATGAATGATTGAATTAATATCGGCATTCGTTACTTCTATATTCGCCATTAAAGCATCACAGCGGTTAGAGGACTAGCTTATCGAGGCAAAGGGACCTGGCTCGAAACCAGGTTGCGTTACTCTGCAGCCTACCCAGCTGGAAAATGGGTACCTGGCTCTAGCCATGAGTTGTGGAAGGTAAAAGCGGCGAATAAGGAAGCTGGTCGCACCACCACATTAAGTAGAGACCTAATATAGATAAAGCCTCTAACAACTTCCTTCCCTACGGCAAGTATCTGCTGTGGGAATACCTATACATTTTTTCCTTTGCGTTATTGTTTTCTCTAATGACCAGAATTGGGAAGACTTTTGTTGATTATTGTGTAGGCTTGACTGAGTCAAATACTGTGCCATTTCTCCTTCAATTTTCTTGTGTTGTTTTTTTTCTTCATCCAACCTGGCAACCTCACCATGTGAAACACATTGCTGCAGAAACTAACGCTGCAAGAGCTATTGAATGTTTTGGTGCAGGTTTCTGCAAGAGCACCATCTGGAATGGGGAACTCACGCTCCAGAAGAAGCGAAAAGGCACATGATGATGATGATGTCGACGTATATTTCGTTTTAAAACACAAAAATGAATAAGTAAGTAAAAATTGGTAAAGTGTCAGTGGTACAGTTGAACGATGCGGACAAAGCACCAGATTTTTCGTGATTTAGCCTTCGTCAGCCACAAGCACAAACAGGAGACATTTAGACAGGGTTCCGAGAAAAAGACAAAGGAAGCTGTAAACACATGGACAAACAGATGGGGGGAAAAGTTACGATGAACGCAGAAAGATGAAACAACCCAGAAGTAGCACGCGGAAAAAAGTGACTAAATAAAGCGGTAAACGTACAGAACAGGAAATAATACAAATTTAAATACAAAAATCTTACAAAAAATAAGAATACTGTAGTATGAACAAATTTATTTTGTAAAGAGGTAAAATTCGGGAAAAGTAACACTAAATAAGGAAGTAAAAATGCAGAACTAGAAAGAGAAAAAATCTCAATGCAAAGAAAATCTAACCAACAAAAAAATTGTGACAGCGGGAAAAATAACAAAAGAAAGAAATAAAATTTAAAAGTAATGGCCTGGTGAGAGATCAAAATTATTGCAAGTCAAGATGGCTCAAGCTGAAGCTGGAAATGATGTAATTTTATTGCATTTTGTTTTAAAAAAACCCAACGTAATTTGTGCTCAAATTAACTAAATAGGACAGACGGAATATAGAAAGGCAACAATAACTATTTCTTAAACGTGGTCAGGTTATTTATGCTCGTTCCATGGTGTAATTGGGATCATTTTCTACACATTCCACAGCTCTCTCTTCCCTCTCTCAATCTCTCCCCCTTCACTCTCTCCACCCCTCCCCTTTTTTAAAACAAGTCAGATATTGCGAGTATTTTGAACTCAGCTATGTAAATTATACATAAAGACGGTCAAACTATGAAAAGGGGCATTTAGAAGTTGATGTGGTTTCAGACCACTCCACAAAAAATAAATAAAACAAAAACATCATGGAAGCACAAGCATTAAGACCTCACAGAGGAACTGCTGTGGAGCCCGCCGTGCAATAGGTTTATAAACAGAAGAAGATTTACGAGAGATGGGGGTCTGATTGGCCACGCGCGGATAGAAGCGAACTCTTGCGTAAATCAGGTATGAACATACTCGTTAACCTCGCAGGGAAAGAAAGAAGAAAAAAGAGAGAAAGCTAAAGAATGTTTGGTGAAGAAACAATAAAACATATTTTTTTTTTTTTTAAATGAAGGATATACCAGGAAATCAGATGCGTTGCCGTCTCCAAATTGAATAGTTACTGTAATGGACAAGGTTGCCACTCAAGTTCTAGAGATAAACCCAGATTTTCTTCTTTACAAAACCCAGAAATACCTAGATTATTTTATGCATCAAATACACGGGGATAGACGATGCTTACACAATCTTTTAGTGCAACTTTAGCACAAATAAGCTGTGTGCTACCAAATGTTATTTATTTCTTCATTTTTATTTTATTTTTTATTACCAAAAATTCACAACTATATAAAAATGATTTTATTAACACCCCAATATATCACATAGGCAGCCTTGGTGCGCTTCAGTGACATATTTTTAGCAATTGTGCTGTCTGGAAACTTCTGCTTGCAACATTCAATCAAAAGATCAGCTTGCGAAAACGGAGTATTATGTTATGCCATGAAAGCCGACAACAGTATCTCCGCTTTAGCAATTTTGTCTTGGAGACAGGGCTCTTTTGGTTTGATGAAAAACTTGTTAATATTCAGAGTTTTGCTTTTGGCTTCGAAGTTTTTCATGTGCTTCTTTGTTCTTTTATGTGTCAATAAAGCTGTGTTGTTGGCATTAGTTAATGTTCAAGAACAGACCATACAAATCGCAGCATAGCGATTGCCAGAGTCCGGCTTTATCCAATCCTTCAGTTCGCTGTCTATTAGCCATTCTTCAGCAAAAGCCTGCTGATACCATGGCTTCACTTTTTTACGCGGTGTCGTGTGTGTCGTCATGCTGCTACAACTACCTAGCGTACCTTCATTATCGCTCATTTTTTAATCTTAATTTTAATTATTTTTTGACAAAAAAAAAAAAAAACAAGATGCTGTTTATCTGCTTAAGTCTAAAATTTAAAAAGAATACTTTAAAACACATCGCAAAAATGACTGATTATTGTAGATGACAGCCATTAACAGAATAAAAGGAAATAGCTGATGTAAACGAGTAAAAAAAAAACGTCATTGATGTGTTTAAAAACAAGAATTAAATTTAAGTGGAATAAACAATTTATAGCACATAATTTTTTACATTTAATTATAATATAAATATAATTTATAATGCTCAGCGCACAGAATATACATACATTGTAAATGCCAATTGTCAAATATACTCAGATTAATGCAGATTTAAAAAAACAATACCCAGATACCCAGACGGAAGCCAAAAAACCCAGATCTAGTAAAAAAAATACCCAGCTGTGGCAACACTGGTAATGGATTTTAACCTCTGTGTTCGTTCGTTCGTTCGTTCGTTTGTCGACTATATTGCTGTTATATCCTATTCAACCTGAAAATTGGTTATAATTGGGGTATATTGAGCGTTTAGTTTCTTCTAATAACTTCTATGCTAGTCGATTGTTAGCCCTGAAAAGGACTGGTCCTAAAAAGGACCACTAGCTGGCTGTCTGGATTCCTCTTCGTTGTTTGTCTGTTTGTGGTGCTGTGGAGTGTTTCACTGTCTGGCTTGTGTGGTTCTGTTGGTTTTTGCCCTCCTCGTTTCTGATTCTTGTGTCTTCCTTTTATCCTGTATCTGAAATAGCGCCTTTTCTATGATTGCTGGGAGTAGACTTTCTAGTGTTTCCTCGATGACTTCTTCGTCTGATTGGTCGTTTGTTTTTGTTTCCCGTGTGTTAGATGTAATTTCCTCTACGGCTCTTCGTTCTGCTTCTATTTTTTTGAGTATTGCTGTGTTTTCTTCTTTCAGCTCTGTCAGCTTCTTGACCTCTGCTTCTACCTGCTGCTGAGTTTTTTTCATGTTTTCCATCATATTTCTAACGCTCTGTAGGTCTATCACGTCTTCACCACTGTCGGTTTTATCTTCGGGAGTCTGCCTACTTCTGCTCTCGCCCTGGAGTTTTAGTTTTATTTCTTTGACTTCAGCGGTCAGCTGATGTAGCTGTCTTTTTTCTGTTGTGCGCTGTCTGTTCGCGACCTCTACTGTCACTTTATGTTTTGCCTCTCTGAAGGGGATGTTTTTGGAAACCGCTTCCTTCAGTACTTCAGTATGCTCTTTGTTTCATGGAACATAGGGCACCCTCGTACCTTGCCCCATGGTTTCCGAGGCAGTTTGCACAGGTACGGTTTGTGTTAATCGCTTTGTAATTGTGGTCCTCCTTCGCCCTGGGGCAGTCGCCATATTGGTGGCTTCCCGCGCAATATCGACAGACTGCATCTCTCCTGCATGTTTTCTTGGTGTGGGAAAATTGCTGGCAGTTGGAGCACTGCATCACCAGAGGGATATAGGCTTCTGTTCTTTTTGATGTATCTTTGAGTGTCAGTCTTTCAGGTCTTGTCGCTCCTTCAATAGTTACTACCACCAGATTGGTATCTTTTTTATTCCATGTCTTTAACCTTTCGACTTGTATGATTTGAGCATTTGTGTTTTCAGTTTGTAGGCAACTTTGGACTTCGTTTGCGGACCATCTGGTATCCACCACTCTTAGTACCAACTTCTTTGTTGTCTTGCCGGTCTCCATCACTACTTTTATCTGATGGGGCAGCATAAATTCTTTCGGTCCGGACTCCAGTTCTGTCATCAGCGAAGTTGTTTTATCCGTGCTGTTGAGAAAAAGCACGACTCCCTTTTCGTGCCTCCCTACTTTCGCAATGCCTCTCCTGCCAGTTATTACCTCGAGGATCCCGATCACTTTATCGTCGGGTAGGGCCCTGAGCGAGGCCTCACCTGCAGACACCTGGGTGATCTTAACAATCCTCTCCTGTAGTGCCTTGTGAGAACCGGCATTGCTTGGCTTGCGCAGGTGACACGCTCTGATTTCCGTCTGCGTTAGAGTGTGTGGTGTGTGGGACGGTCTCACGTTCTGTTTTGTTGACTGCTTCTGATCACGTTCTGTAGTTGTTGCCTGATCACTACACAATGGAGCCTCCACTATGACGTCTTGCTTTGGTGGTGATTTGATCGTCTTCGGAGTTTGGAGCAGCTTCCCTGGGGTAGCCACAGCTGTCGACTCGGCATCGTGTGGTGGTGGCTTCGGAATGTTTTCTGGGTCGTAGGTGATGTAGATTTCAGACCTTTTTCTATATTCTGGATTTTCATCGGGGTTTGGTGCAGCTTCTCTGAGGTAGACAAGGTTTCTGCTGTCGATTCAGGTACGTATGGTGGTGGCCACATGGTTATAAGCTCCTGTCTTCTTTTCTCTCTTCTTTCCTGCATCTGTTGTAACGATCTCATCATGTCTTCAAGTTCAGGGTCTTCATCATCTAGGCAGGGACGTTTGCATCTGCCCCCTCCTCTGCCTCGCCAGGAGTCGGGCCACTCAGACTCTCAGTCGTGCCGACACACGTCACAGCTAACTCCGTCGTCGTGTCAAGAGTTGCATTGTTCGGCTTTTGAGAAGGACCGGTCCCGGCACGAGCACTTAGGGCAGTCTTGCTCTCTGGCTGTCTGTGTATGGTTTTGTTATACTCCTGGTTGTTGTTCAGAGCTGGTGGGCTGGTGTATACCTTCCTCTTCTTGGCTCTTGGTTTATTTCGGACCATTTTGACTATATTGCGATCGCTGCGTACGTCCTGAAAAGGACGCACGTTATAGTGGTCTTGAAAAAGGAAAATGTGATCTGACCTATTGTTAACCATTTATTACAAATAAGGGAGGGAAACCTGAGGCCTGTAAACAGTAAATTAATATGAAATTAATATGAAACAAATATAAAGGTATGTTATCAGGCACTCGCAGGAAATAAAGAAGTAGAACACCAGACAACAGAAAAACAACAGACATGAGTGGCTTACCCAGGATTTGAACACTGGACCTTCCGTGCGACAACCCCGCCTAGCCATGCAAGCGAATCACACTATCCGCTCTGCCATCTACGCATCATCAAAAAATGATGTTTCAATGGCAGGTCAATAGTGCGAACCACAATACACGACACCAGAAGTCCTCCATGGGCAGTTCAGCCTATTAATGACGCAATCACTTCTGTTGTATTTCTATCAAGCAGTATAGGCCGAATCCAACAAGACCCTTAGGACCTTAATACTGTGTCCAGTAAATGATAGTAGACTAGAACAGTGAGAACAGGATAGTGGGTAGGTTTGGTATTGTACAAACATTTATTACAAATAAGGGAGGGAAACCTGAGGCCTGTAAACAGTAAATTAATATGAAATTAATATGAAACAAATATAAAGGTATGTTATCAGGCACTCGCAGGAAATAAAGAAGTAGAACACCAGACAACAGAAAAACAACAGACATGAGTGGCTTACCCAGGATTTGAACACTGGACCTTCCGTGCGACAACCCCGCCTAGCCATGCAAGCGAATCACACTATCCGCTCTGCCATCTACGCATCATCAAAAAATGATGTTTCAATGGCAGGTCAATAGTGCGAACCACAATACACGACACCAGAAGTCCTCCATGGGCAGTTCAGCCTATTAATGACGCAATCACTTCTGTTGTATTTCTATCAAGCAGTATAGGCCGAATCCAACAAGACCCTTAGGACCTTAATACTGTGTCCAGTAAATGATAGTAGACTAGAACAGTGAGAACAGGATAGTGGGTAGGTTTGGTATTGTACAAACATTTATTACAAATAAGGGAGGGAAACCTGAGGCCTGTAAACAGTAAATTAATATGAAATTAATATGAAACAAATATAAAGGTATGTTATCAGGCACTCGCAGGAAATAAAGAAGTAGAACACCAGACAACAGAAAAACAACAGACATGAGTGGCTTACCCAGGATTTGAACACTGGACCTTCCGTGCGACAACCCCGCCTAGCCATGCAAGCGAATCACACTATCCGCTCTGCCATCTACGCATCATCAAAAAATGATGTTTCAATGGCAGGTCAATAGTGCGAACCACAATACACGACACCAGAAGTCCTCCATGGGCAGTTCAGCCTATTAATGACGCAATCACTTCTGTTGTATTTCTATCAAGCAGTATAGGCCGAATCCAACAAGACCCTTAGGACCTTAATACTGTGTCCAGTAAATGATAGTAGACTAGAACAGTGAGAACAGGATAGTGGGTAGGTTTGGTATTGTACAAACATTTATTACAAATAAGGGAGGGAAACCTGAGGCCTGTAAACAGTAAATTAATATGAAATTAATATGAAACAAATATAAAGGTATGTTATCAGGCACTCGCAGGAAATAAAGAAGTAGAACACCAGACAACAGAAAAACAACAGACATGAGTGGCTTACCCAGGATTTGAACACTGGACCTTCCGTGCGACAACCCCGCCTAGCCATGCAAGCGAATCACACTATCCGCTCTGCCATCTACGCATCATCAAAAAATGATGTTTCAATGGCAGGTCAATAGTGCGAACCACAATACACGACACCAGAAGTCCTCCATGGGCAGTTCAGCCTATTAATGACGCAATCACTTCTGATGTATTTCTATCAAGCAGTATAGGCCGAATCCAACAAGACCCTTAGGACCTTAATACTGTGTCCAGTAAATGATAGTAGACTAGAACAGTGAGAACAGGATGATGCGTAGATGGCAGAGCGGATAGTGTGATTCGCTTGCATGGCTAGGCGGGGTTGTCGCACGGAAGGTCCAGTGTTCAAATCCTGGGTAAGCCACTCATGTCTGTTGTTTTTCTGTTGTCTGGTGTTCTACTTCTTTATTTCCTGCGAGTGCCTGATAACATACCTTTATATTTGTTTCATATTAATTTCATATTAATTTACTGTTTACAGGCCTCAGGTTTCCCTCCCTTATTTGTAATAAATGTTTGTACAATACCAAACCTACCCACTATCCTGTTCTCACTGTTCTAGTCTACTATCATTTACTGGACACAGTATTAAGGTCCTAAGGGTCTTGTTGGATTCGGCCTATACTGCTTGATAGAAATACAACAGAAGTGATTGCGTCATTAATAGGCTGAACTGCCCATGGAGGACTTCTGGTGTCGTGTATTGTGGTTCGCACTATTGACCTGCCATTGAAACATCATTTTTTGATGATGCGTAGATGGCAGAGCGGATAGTGTGATTCGCTTGCATGGCTAGGCGGGGTTGTCGCACGGAAGGTCCAGTGTTCAAATCCTGGGTAAGCCACTCATGTCTGTTGTTTTTCTGTTGTCTGGTGTTCTACTTCTTTATTTCCTGCGAGTGCCTGATAACATACCTTTATATTTGTTTCATATTAATTTCATATTAATTTACTGTTTACAGGCCTCAGGTTTCCCTCCCTTATTTGTAATAAATGTTTGTACAATACCAAACCTACCCACTATCCTGTTCTCACTGTTCTAGTCTACTATCATTTACTGGACACAGTATTAAGGTCCTAAGGGTCTTGTTGGATTCGGCCTATACTGCTTGATAGAAATACAACAGAAGTGATTGCGTCATTAATAGGCTGAACTGCCCATGGAGGACTTCTGGTGTCGTGTATTGTGGTTCGCACTATTGACCTGCCATTGAAACATCATTTTTTGATGATGCGTAGATGGCAGAGCGGATAGTGTGATTCGCTTGCATGGCTAGGCGGGGTTGTCGCACGGAAGGTCCAGTGTTCAAATCCTGGGTAAGCCACTCATGTCTGTTGTTTTTCTGTTGTCTGGTGTTCTACTTCTTTATTTCCTGCGAGTGCCTGATAACATACCTTTATATTTGTTTCATATTAATTTCATATTAATTTACTGTTTACAGGCCTCAGGTTTCCCTCCCTTATTTGTAATAAATGTTTGTACAATACCAAACCTACCCACTATCCTGTTCTCACTGTTCTAGTCTACTATCATTTACTGGACACAGTATTAAGGTCCTAAGGGTCTTGTTGGATTCGGCCTATACTGCTTGATAGAAATACAACAGAAGTGATTGCGTCATTAATAGGCTGAACTGCCCATGGAGGACTTCTGGTGTCGTGTATTGTGGTTCGCACTATTGACCTGCCATTGAAACATCATTTTTTGATGATGCGTAGATGGCAGAGCGGATAGTGTGATTCGCTTGCATGGCTAGGCGGGGTTGTCGCACGGAAGGTCCAGTGTTCAAATCCTGGGTAAGCCACTCATGTCTGTTGTTTTTCTGTTGTCTGGTGTTCTACTTCTTTATTTCCTGCGAGTGCCTGATAACATACCTTTATATTTGTTTCATATTAATTTCATATTAATTTACTGTTTACAGGCCTCAGGTTTCCCTCCCTTATTTGTAATAAATGTTTGTACAATACCAAACCTACCCACTATCCTGTTCTCACTGTTCTAGTCTACTATCATTTACTGGACACAGTATTAAGGTCCTAAGGGTCTTGTTGGATTCGGCCTATACTGCTTGATAGAAATACAACAGAAGTGATTGCGTCATTAATAGGCTGAACTGCCCATGGAGGACTTCTGGTGTCGTGTATTGTGGTTCGCACTATTGACCTGCCATTGAAACATCATTTTTTGATGATGCGTAGATGGCAGAGCGGATAGTGTGATTCGCTTGCATGGCTAGGCGGGGTTGTCGCACGGAAGGTCCAGTGTTCAAATCCTGGGTAAGCCACTCATGTCTGTTGTTTTTCTGTTGTCTGGTGTTCTACTTCTTTATTTCCTGCGAGTGCCTGATAACATACCTTTATATTTGTTTCATATTAATTTCATATTAATTTACTGTTTACAGGCCTCAGGTTTCCCTCCCTTATTTGTAATAAATGTTTGTACAATACCAAACCTACCCACTATCCTGTTCTCACTGTTCTAGTCTACTATCATTTACTGGACACAGTATTAAGGTCCTAAGGGTCTTGTTGGATTCGGCCTATACTGCTTGATAGAAATACAACAGAAGTGATTGCGTCATTAATAGGCTGAACTGCCCATGGAGGACTTCTGGTGTCGTGTATTGTGGTTCGCACTATTGACCTGCCATTGAAACATCATTTTTTGATGATGCGTAGATGGCAGAGCGGATAGTGTGATTCGCTTGCATGGCTAGGCGGGGTTGTCGCACGGAAGGTCCAGTGTTCAAATCCTGGGTAAGCCACTCATGTCTGTTGTTTTTCTGTTGTCTGGTGTTCTACTTCTTTATTTCCTGCGAGTGCCTGATAACATACCTTTATATTTGTTTCATATTAATTTCATATTATTTACTGTTTACAGGCCTCAGGTTTCCCTCCCTTATTTGTAATAAATGTTTGTACAATACCAAACCTACCCACTATCCTGTTCTCACTGTTCTAGTCTACTATCATTTACTGGACACAGTATTAAGGTCCTAAGGGTCTTGTTGGATTCGGCCTATACTGCTTGATAGAAATACAACAGAAGTGATTGCGTCATTAATAGGCTGAACTGCCCATGGAGGACTTCTGGTGTCGTGTATTGTGGTTCGCACTATTGACCTGCCATTGAAACATCATTTTTTTGATGATGCGTAGATGGCAGAGCGGATAGTGTGATTCGCTTGCATGGCTAGGCGGGGTTGTCGCACGGAAGGTCCAGTGTTCAAATCCTGGGTAAGCCACTCATGTCTGTTGTTTTTCTGTTGTCTGGTGTTCTACTTCTTTATTTCCTGCGAGTGCCTGATGTCGTGGAATATTCTAATCCACATATATAAATTATTAGGTAAATATGAAGCCTAACAAATAAAATTAATAAAGAAAAGAGCAATGGTAAAATAACAGTGCTGCCACAAAGAAGGTACTCGAAATCCCCCTTGTTTTCTGCTTCGTCTGCAAATTGTAACGCTTTCACGTTGATAGTAAAAGCTTACTGTATTATTACCCACTTTCTTCAATGAAACGTGTGCTGTATTTCTTGGAAAAACATTGAGAGGCACCCTGCGTAATGACCTAAATTAATCCTAACATTAATTATACTGCGTTACCAAAACGAACGAACAGATGGACTCAAATAAAAAGAGAGAGAGGCGAATAAAATCAGGAACGCATGCAAAATTAAACACGCGTCTCGCTATTAATGCCACCCCCAACAAGCGTAATGCGATACACAATTACTACTATCACGCGTGTTAGGCTACATGCACTAACTTTTTCGGACGGACAGTGATAAAATACACTACCCTTCCCAGAGTTAGGTTTTAAAATCACAAAAAACGCTTATTAGGAAAGATAACAATAGATGGGTTTACGTTTGAAAACATTACAGTACCCAGACAGCACATCTTCGAAACAGGAGGTAGAAGGAATTGCATATTTTGAACGCAGCCACGTAGCTCTTTTAAATTTGGATATTTGGGTTCCTTAGGGCTTGCTGACAAAGAATATGTAAAACGTTACGCAAATAGTCCAGGAATTAATAAATTATAACCAAAATAAAATAGTGGGGATGCCTGACAACATAAAATCATTTCTGCTCATAAAATTTTTTTATAACGTGTTTGAAAAAAACCTTACGTTACAGAAATAGCCTACCATGTAAACTCCAAATTGATTGGAGCGCAACAAATGAAAGACTAACCACGATTGGTCGGGCTATAAATACTATCTTTCGTTGTTAGGGGAGACGTGAAAAGGTAACATTTTTTCAAACACTTTTCGAAACGTGGCCTCATTGGCTAGACTCGCTGATATACTCACTTAGGAGCGTTAGTTCGAGACCACTAGTGCAAATAAGCTTGATAAAGCAACAGTGCGTTGAAGCCAGCTCATATTTGTGTTAAATAAAAGCCTGGAACATAAGCAGATGGGAATTTTTGCCAGTAAATGTGCCAGAATTCATTGCTAATCAACGTATCTGTGTTTATTCTATGAATTGTGGGACCGTGGTCTTGATGGTACTGAGCAGCACCTGGTCAGAGCTTTGCTGAATCCAGAGTCGGACAGCATACTCCTTGGTCCTTTTAGCTATCAGTGAGGTGTCTCCAGAGCCCAGGGGAGAATTCGAGTAGAGGAGTCCTTTCCTGCCGCCATCACGCAAGATAAGCTGATTTGGCCAGCTGAGCTCAACATTATGTCCCCTCATCTTGAAATGACTTTGTAAAAATAACATTCAGAAGGGAATTTAATTGTCTTAATATCAGGAACTGAGAACATCTCCAATACTAGTCCCAAAAGACAAACTATTGAAGTCATGATGACAAATACCAACAGAGCTTGAACAAAACAAAACCAGTATTACCTCATTTTACTACTACACAACTGACACACATAGATATTTTTAATAATATATGTCACTACAATATTCATATTGATAAAGTCTGTACATATACTTGTAATTAAAATTGATTGTGATTCCTGGTTCCTTTGTATTTGAATCAGGACACATATACCTTTATGACAACAATGAATACATATTGTTATTTGAAAAGTTATCAGTGACTCCTTAAGATATTCTCATAGAGTGTTATATGTATGTGAGTGTCACAGTGTTGTCAAGAGTAGTGGATTAAATTAAATTGTTTATCTGTCTGTTGTTGTGACTTACACTTCATCATACACATACCCTAGACACATAACGTAGTCATCACACTATTCCAGAATAATTCTGACTGAGATATATAGATATGTGGTAGCAAGTAAGGTTATCTATAATACACTACTCTTAATAGATATAGATACCTTCACAGCTGATCTCAGTCAGTACACTAAGTCCCCTATAAATATTTATAACATCCCACTTCACCACATATATTGGGGTCTCGCTCTTGGGATTTTGAATCTTTCCCTATTAAAAATATTGGGGGTAATTCACTTCAGGGAATATAAGAATTAAAAGGTATCCTTGGGTGGAATTAAATAAGGTTGAGCTCACGGTGCCTGTGTTGTCCATTAGATATATTTAGAGATTAAATTGTTGGTTAGACATTGTAGAAATTTACCTGATAGACAATGGCGGACCTGGCCAAGTTTCGATCTGCTGCTGTTCAGACTGCAAAAGAGTTAGGATTAGATGGGCAAGTTATGGTTGCCTATGTCACTACGGAATGTGACAAATTTATTGAACGCGAAGAAAGAAGATTAGAAAAAGAGGCCGAAAGAAAGTTAGAGGCTGAGACTAAGAGGTTGCAGATTGAGGCTGACAAAGAGGCTAAGAAATTGGAGGCAGAAAGAGAAGACAGAAGATTGGCTGCAGAAAGGGAAGAGAGGAAATTAGCTGCAGAAAGGGAAGCAGAAGATAAAAGATTACAAAGGGAACATGAGTTACGACTAAGGGAGTTTGAGTTTCAAGGCCATGCTCCTGAAAATGGTGCCAGTCCCTTTGCCTCTGATGCCACTGCTAGCCAAGGAGCCTCAACCTCAGCTATGAACTTTCATTTAGATCATTTTGTTGAGAAAGACGATGATATTGAGAGCTATATAAATAGGTATGAACTATTAGCTACCACGTATGGGTTAGAGAGAGAAAGGTGGAGCTTAAAGTTATCTCAGGGACTTCGTGGGGCAGCTTATGAAGTTTTTGCAAAAATGAGCAGAGGTGATCAGGAAAATTATGACATGCTAAAGCAGGCTCTTTTGTTAAGGTATGAAAAGAATGCAGAATTTTATAGGAAAAAATTTAGGAATGCTAAACTACTGTCAGGTGAAACCTATCACCAGTTCTCTGCACGAATAGAGACATACTTGGAGAAATGGACTTCTCTGGGGAAAACCCAAGATCTTAAGGAAATGGTCCTTATAGAGCAACTAAGAGAGTCCATGGCTCCAGACCTGAGAAAGTTTCTCATGGAACAAGGTGCAGAGAGGCTGGGTGAGTTGCTAAATGTTGCTGAAAGGTATCAAGCAGCTCAAGCAGAGGTAACAGGTAATAAAAAGAAACAAGTGGATAACTTTAGGGCACCACAGAACTTTAATAAATTTGATCCTAGGGATCAAAATAAAGGTAAGCACCAATTTGATAGGCCACGGTATGAAAATAAAAATAAATTCCCACAATTCGATGAAAGGAAATATGATGAAAGAAAATCTTTCAACCAAGGAAAAAGGTGGTGTAAAAATTGTCAGATGGACAATCATGACACTGACCGTTGCAGAAGGAAACCTGTGTATATGGCAACCCTTCAGGTCAGGTCGACCTCAAGACAGGAGGAGGATATTATGTTAGATACCACTCCAGAAGAGATGAGGAAGGCACAGGCTGGGGATAAAACACTCAAGCCTTGTTTCAGAAAATTGTCAACTTATCATACAACTCCAGGCAAGGGAGATTTTTACATGAAAAACAAGTTGATGTATAGGAAGACTGGAGCTAGATCCAAAGGTCACGGACAGCTGGTTCTTCCAAAAAGATATAGGGCAGACTTAATAAGGAGCCTACATGTGAAACCAGATGGGGACCATGAGAAGATAGGTACCATCATTCAAAAGGTGGCTCACAATTATTATTGGCCCAAAGCAAGATGGGACATTGAGAATTTTGTAGAAAGGTGTAGCATAGCACATGAGGGAACACCCACAAGTGGGAACATGGATCAGGACCTGGACACGCCACGGGGCAAAATTAGGCCTGATAATAAAAAGAAAAATAGATTTGATAAAGTGGACCAAATGGAATGGGAAGCCCCTTTTCACGGACAAGCTTCACTTAACTGTTTTACAATGGCCACTATGCGGAGAGTGCAAAAAGATGTCTTACCCCAGGATAAGCCGAAAATCCCTCAATCGGACTTAAACAAACTGGAGGAAGAGGATGTAGAGAGGAAATCTCTCATCAAGAATTTTAAGTGGGGAGAAAGCCCCAAAAGAAAAATTGGTAGCGGTCGTTTTGTGAATGATAATTCTGGGAGGAAAAATCATCACTATAAAGCTTCGAGTGGAAGAGACCATACCGGTGCATGGACAAATAGGTCCACACAATTAAAGGTCCATATGTAGCTTTGTTAAGAACGTGGACTGATGAAAAGGCAGAGGAAAACATTACATCTTCATACCAATATGTGAATGAGCTGACCACTCGGTTAAAAACTGGCTGGAAACTTGCCAATGAAAATTTGAAACAAGCCAGGAAGAAACATGCTGCCTATTATAACAGGAAGGCGAAAGACAGAAATTTGGCTGTGGGAGAGAAAGTACTGCTTCTTTTGCCCGGGAGTCAGAATAAGTTACAAATTGGATGGCAGGGTCCATATACAGTTCTAGAGAAGGTGTCTAGAACAAATTATAAGATAGATAAGAAGGGGAAAGAAAAAATCTATCATGTGAATCTCCTGAAGAAATATTTGGAAAGAGAACATCAGGAAGAGACACACTTGTTGACCTTGTCCATCGCCATGGAGATGAAAAAGGAACCACTTTCATCATTTGAATATCCATTACACCCCTGTGAGACAGCAGCACAGGTGAAAATCAGTACACATTTAACGAAAACTCAGAAAGAGAGAGTGCAACAGGTTCTAAATAATCATGCAGAGGTGTTAACAGACCGACCAGGGCATACAAACCTATTGGAATATGATATGAAACTAATAGACTCCACACCTGTCTGTATGAAACCATATTCGATTCCGTTTGCTAAGGAGAAAGCTTTGAAGGAAGAGATAGACTATCTATTGAAGGAAGGAATTATTTCGCACAGTGAGTCTTCGTATAGTTCCGGTGTTGTACTCTTAAGGAAGCCCTCTGGAGAACATAGACTCTGTATAGATTACAGGAGACTGAATGCTATTACAGAAGGACAGGTGGATCCATTGCCGGATACAAATCAGCTGTTTGCCAGACTAAATAAAGCTAAATATTTCTCAAAAGTGGATCTGAGTAAAGGATACTATCAGATTCCAGTAAAGCCTGAGGTTAGACCATACCTAGCTTTTAGTACCTCAGAAGGACACTATGAGTTTAATAGATTGCCATTTGGATTGAAGAATGCGCCTAGTGTCTTCTCTAGAATGATGAGAAAATTATTGGATCCTCTGAATAATCCCTGTATAACAAATTTTATGGATGATATCCTTATAGCAACAGAAACATTTGAGGAACACATTGACTCTCTGAACATGCTGTTTGATCGACTTAGGGAGGCAAATTTAACAGCCCGACCAACCAAATGTTGCGTTGGATGTAAAGAATTGGAATTTTTGGGACACACAGTTTATCAGGGAAACATGACCCCTGACCCAAAGAATTTAGAGAAACTACAGAAAGCCCCGAGACCACAAACCAAGAAGGACGTGAGATCCTTTGTCTCATTATGTGGTTTCTACCAGAAGTATATCAAAAACTTTAATTCCATATGTGCACCGTTAACTGAATTGACACGTAAAGGACATCCAGATCGCATTACATGGACACCACAATGTGAAATGACTTACCAAGAATTGAAGGAAAAGCTCACAAGTAAACCCATTTTGAAATTACCTGACTTAAGTCAAGAATTCATAGTAAGGACGGATGCAAGTAATATTGGGTTAGGTGCAACTCTACTACAGAAATCAGATGCATTGGATGGGGAATTAAGCCCAGTGGCATATGCTAGCAGAAAGTTGAATAAAGCTGAAATCAACTACTCAACTAGCGAAAAAGAATGTCTTGCAGTAATATGGGCGATAAAGAAATTCAATATTTATCTATATGGGAAGGCATTTAAGTTGCAAACAGACCACAAACCTTTATCGTTTCTAGCACAGGCTAGGCATGAGAACTCCAGGTTACTCCGATGGTCTTTACTTTTGGCTCCATATAATTTTAGCATTGAGTATATATCTGGAAAAACCAATTTGGGAGCGGATTTTTTAAGCCGCCATCCGTGTGATGAGAATCACCGTAAACCCCAGAAATAATAATAAATTTCTCTATGTGTAAAAAGAATAAAGGACTGACATATAATGTCTGTTTTAAGAGGGGAGGTGTCGTGGAATATTCTAATCCACATATATAAATTATTAGGTAAATATGAAGCCTAACAAATAAAATTAATAAAGAAAAGAGCAATGGTAAAATAACAGTGCTGTCACAAAGAATGTACTAGAAATTCCCCTTGTTTTCTGCTTCGTCTGCAAATTGTAACGCTTTCACGTTGATAGTAAAAGCTTACTGTATTATACCCGCTTTCTTCAATGAAACGTGTGCTGTATTTCTTGGAAAAACATTGAGAGGCAGACTGCGTAATGACCTAAATCAATCCTAACATTAATTATACTGCGTTACCAAAACGAACGAACAGATGGACTCAAATAAAAAGAGAGAGGGGCGAATAAAATCAGGAACGCATGCAAAATTAAACACGCGTCTCGCTATTAATGCCACCCCCAACAAGCGTAATGCGATACACAATTACTACTATCACGCGTGTTAGGCTACATGCACTAACTTTTTCGGACGAACAGCGATAAAATACACTACCCTTCCCAGAGTTAGGTTTTAAAATCACAAAAAAACGCTTATTAGGAAAGATAACAATAGATGGGTTTACGTTTGAAAACATTACAGTACCCAGACAGCACATCTTCGAAACAGGAGGTAGAAGGAATTGCATATTTTGAACGCAGCCACGTAGCTCTTTTAAATTTGGATATTTGGGTTCCTTAGGGCTTGCTGACAAAGAATATGTAAAACGTTACGCAAATAGTCCAGGAATTAATAAATTATAACCAAAATAAAATAGTGGGGATGCCTGACAACATAAAATCATTTCTGCTCATAAAATTTTTTTATAACGTGTTTGAAAAAACCTTACGTTACAGAAATAGCCTACCATGTAAACTCCAAATTGATTGGAGCGCAACAAATGAAAGACTAACCACGATTGGTCGGGCTATAAATACTATCTTTCGTTGTTAGGGGAGACGTGAAAAGGTAACATTTTTTCAAACACTTGTCGAAACGTGGCCTCATTGGCTAGACTCGCTGATATACTCACTTAGGAGCGTTAGTTCGAGACCACTAGTGCAAATAAGCTTGATAAAGCAACAGTGCGTTGAAGCCAGCTCATATTTATGTTAAATAAAAGCCTGGAACATAAGCAGATGGGAATTTGTGCCAGTAAATGTGCCAGAATTCATTGCTAATCAACGTATCTGTGTTTATTCTATGAATTGTGGGACCGTGGTCTTGATGGTACTGAGCAGCACCTGGTCAGAGCTTTGCTGAATCCAGAGTCGGACAGCATACTCCTTGGTCCTTTTAGCTATCAGTGAGGTGTCTCCAGAGCCCAGGGGAGAATTCGAGCAGAGGAGTCCTTTCCTGCCGCCATCACGCAAGATAAGCTGATTTGGCCAGCTGAGCTCAACATTATGTCCCCTCATCTTGAAATGACTTTGTAAAAATAACATTCAGAGGGGAATTTAATTGTCTTAATATCAGGAACTGAGAACATCTCCAATACTAGTCCCAAAAGACAAACTATTGAAGTCATGATGACAAATACCAACAGAGCTTGAACAAAACAAAACCAGTATTACCTCATATTACCACTACACAACTGACACACATAGGATATTATTAAAAATATATGTCACTACAATATTCATATTGATAAAGTCTGTACATATACTTGTAATTAAAATTGATTGTGATTCCTGGTTCCTTTGTATTTGAATCAGGACACATATACCTTTATAACAACAATGAATACATATTGTTATTTGAAAAGTTATCAGTGACTCCTTAAGATATTCTCATAGAGTGTTATATGTATGTGAGTGTCACAGTGTTGTCAAGAGTAGTGGATTAAATTAAATTGTTTATCTGTCTGTTGTTGTGACTTACACTTCATCATACACATACCCTAGACACATAACGTAGTCATCACACTATTCCAGAATAATTCTGACTGAGATATATAGATATGTGGTAGCAAGTAAGGTTATCTATAATACACTACTCTTAATAGATATAGATACCTTCACAGCTGATCTCAGTCAGTACACTAAGTCCCCTATAAATATTTATAACATCCCACTTCACCACACCTGATAACATACCTTTATATTTGTTTCATATTAATTTCATATTAATTTACTGTTTACAGGCCTCAGGTTTCCCTCCCTTATTTGTAATAAATGTTTGTACAATACCAAACCTACCCACTATCCTGTTCTCACTGTTCTAGTCTACTATCATTTACTGGACACAGTATTAAGGTCCTAAGGGTCTTGTTGGATTCGGCCTATACTGCTTGATAGAAATACAACAGAAGTGATTGCGTCATTAATAGGCTGAACTGCCCATGGAGGACTTCTGGTGTCGTGTATTGTGGTTCGCACTATTGACCTGCCATTGAAACATCATTTTTTGATGATGCGTAGATGGCAGAGCGGATAGTGTGATTCGCTTGCATGGCTAGGCGGGGTTGTCGCACGGAAGGTCCAGTGTTCAAATCCTGGGTAAGCCACTCATGTCTGTTGTTTTTCTGTTGTCTGGTGTTCTACTTCTTTATTTCCTGCGAGTGCCTGATAACATACCTTTATATTTGTTTCATATTAATTTCATATTAATTTACTGTTTACAGGCCTCAGGTTTCCCTCCCTTATTTGTAATAAATGTTTGTACAATACCAAACCTACCCACTATCCTGTTCTCACTGTTCTAGTCTACTATCATTTACTGGACACAGTATTAAGGTCCTAAAGGTCTTGTTGGATTCGGCCTATACTGCTTGATAGAAATACAACAGAAGTGATTGCGTCATTAATAGGCTGAACTGCCCATGGAGGACTTCTGGTGTCGTGTATTGTGGTTCGCACTATTGACCTGCCATTGAAACATCATTTTTTGATGATGCGTAGATGGCAGAGCGGATAGTGTGATTCGCTTGCATGGCTAGGCGGGGTTGTCGCACGGAAGGTCCAGTGTTCAAATCCTGGGTAAGCCACTCATGTCTGTTGTTTTTCTGTTGTCTGGTGTTCTACTTCTTTATTTCCTGCGAGTGCCTGATAACATACCTTTATATTTGTTTCATATTAATTTCATATTAATTTACTGTTTACAGGCCTCAGGTTTCCCTCCCTTATTTGTAATAAATGTTTGTACAATACCAAACCTACCCACTATCCTGTTCTCACTGTTCTAGTCTACTATCATTTACTGGACACAGTATTAAGGTCCTAAGGGTCTTGTTGGATTCGGCCTATACTGCTTGATAGAAATACAACAGAAGTGATTGCGTCATTAATAGGCTGAACTGCCCATGGAGGACTTCTGGTGTCGTGTATTGTGGTTCGCACTATTGACCTGCCATTGAAACATCATTTTTTGATGATGCGTAGATGGCAGAGCGGATAGTGTGATTCGCTTGCATGGCTAGGCGGGGTTGTCGCACGGAAGGTCCAGTGTTCAAATCCTGGGTAAGCCACTCATGTCTGTTGTTTTTCTGTTGTCTGGTGTTCTACTTCTTTATTTCCTGCGAGTGCCTGATAACATACCTTTATATTTGTTTCATATTAATTTCATATTAATTTCCTATTGTTAACCACTGTGACCGGTGGCTTGGGGCTTTTGAGAGTGAAAGAGAGTGCGGGAAAATGGTTTAGGAAAGTTAAATATAGTTGTCAATAGACTATATGTCTTTGTTAAGGGGAAGTGAAATGAGCAGAGGAGTGTTTTAAGGGAAGGGAGGTAATTCCGTAGGTCCCCTTTTGTGAGATGTAGCTTGGTGTTTTGGGTTTAGTATATCATGTGAGTTCTGAATTATGGTGGGACATATTTGCATAGAAATGTTTTAGTAAAAAGATTAGTAGAAGATTGTATGAGTTTTTAGTGTAATCAGCAAAGGGAGATGACTTTAAGTTACGTCCCTTGAAAGGTTTTGGTGAGCAATAAAAATAAACACGCACGAGAAAGTGTTGCAAAGGTGAACACATTTTAGGAGAGAACGGGGGAATGTTAAATTGGGAATAAGATGAAGATTATGATTTGAAACGCGCTTAGCGTAGGATAGCAAGTGTGCTATGTATTAAAGTTGTGTAGTGGCGAGCGATGTTTGATGGTTCATATGTCTGGCGAACAAGCCACTGAAGGTGGTTGATTGCTGTGGTAACAGTGTTGTATCAAATTGTTTTGCCGAACCAACAAGACGCTCAAACGCCACCTTTAATAGATGATAGATAAAGACAAGAAAGATAATATCGCCAGTTCAAGATTGTGTTAACAAAGTTGTCAAGACTACAAGACGAACAGGTATGTTGGGTTAGATGCAGAGACAATAGACAGTAGCTAGGGGCAGCGTAGAACAAGTGACTATTGATACAAATAAACAGCCCTGGTGGTTAGACCAGTCTTATATTAAAGATCCATCGATTAGTTTCCCCAGACCTACGTGCCTCATCATATAAGCATGACTCCAGATATTTCTCCATGCATTCTGAGGAAATGGTGGAGGGAAGTAGAAGTCACCTGATTCTCACATCAGGAGACAGGAAACTTAAGGGAGATTTGACCTTCTATTTCTCTGTTTTTAATATCAGTTGCCAGAAGTCGACGCTGGACACCAATAACAGACGGGTCTTGAGGACACTTGACGAGGCTATCTGAGCAGTTACCCCGGCATTGCAAGGGACGTGCTGCTATAACAAACACTCGACTCCTGAAAAGAAGGACGGGTCTAGACGTCACTGAAAACCATTATGTTGTATCATTTAGTGATGACCAATTCTTTAAAGACAAGAGACTAAATCAGTGTTTCCCAGACTTTTTTGGGTCACCGCCCACTTGGCTCCCAGCCCCCCCTTGCATTTCCCCACAGTACATAAAAAAAATTTTAAGAGTGAAAAATAAGAGCAACCGCTAATACATTAACAACTAATTGCTCTATTTATCACATTCTAATATAAAGCTACAGATACGCGTATTTATTAACTTAATTTAAAATGAAAAAATTAATTACTTAATGCATTATAGCAAACAGCAGTATGCGACAGTAAATTAGTAACAAACTTACTTCATTTTAACTTCAGTGAGATGAATGTGCCTGGTGTAGTGATATCAGCTTCTCAACATCAGGCTGAAAGTTGCTTAGGAGTCTCAGATCCCCACGTTCAGTAATCTGCAGTCTGTTTCTCTGCTTCGAAAGAAGTTGGACAACCGCGCTGAAACCACGCTCTAATAAAAACAATGTTGGATAGGCAATGCAGAACATCTTAACCTTTCCCCACACTGCAGGGTAGCGTTAAGAGATTTATTTCTGCAACCAAAAGTCTTGATATGATTTTTTAACATTGGCTTAAGCTCAACGTCATGTTGTAGCGATATCAGTTCCTCTTCCACCCTTCCTAGTTCCCCACAGCACGTGTCCAGGAATGGATTTATTATCCAGTCTGGAATAGTAATCAAACGAAGATCGTGAAACCTCTGAGACATGTCTTTATGCAGCATATCTAAGTGTGCAAAATATACTTGAAGATTATCCTCTGGTATTTTGTCTTTCTCTTCCAATTCTAAGAGGCTGGGAAATTGGATTAACTCGCGACGGCCAATATTACGTTTGAATTGCGTTAATTTGACCAGAAACGTAGAGACGACAGATTAGACTTTTATAAGATTAATATCATTTCCTTGCAGTTTTAGATTTATTTCGTTAAACTTTGTGAATAAATCTGACAAATATGCAATGCCATGCCTGATATTCGTTGGTTCTGTACCGAGCAAAGCTTGCGAGTCTTTGAAGACTTCTACCACAGTTTCAAAAAGAGCATAAAAGCGTCTCAGACAATTTCCTTTTGAGAGTCACCTGACTTCTGTGTGCATCAGCAAACGTTCAAACTGTTCATCATTCTCAGTAGAAAGCTCTCGAAATATTCGAGAATTGAGAGCATGGGACTTAATTTTGTTAATCGCTTTGATACCAGTATTTAATGATTTGTGAAGTCGATCACTTAGATTTTTTGCGACAAGATGTTAGCCATTTCATCTATTCTTCTTTGAACAAAGGTATTGCTGAGTGGAATTGCTTAAATTATTTGTTCAGGTGACTTATGCATAACTGTACTCACAAACTCCCTTATAGCTGGCAAAATAAAATTTTCTCCGATTGTTTGAGACTTTCCAGATTTAGTATCAGCAATGAAATTTTGTATGAAGCTCGCAAACCATCACATCTTTGTTGTGAAGTGTTGACAAACATGTCACGAACAGTATTACGTTTCTGAAAGTTTTCACGAAGTGACTGAAAATATGTCAAACTTTTGTCTGTTTTATCAGGGTGAATTTTTTTCAAATGTTCAAGGAGTCTGGAAGGTTTAATCACTTCATTTGAAAAGGCCCTCTCACATAATAGACACGTTGGCAGTTGTTGGTTATTTAGTGCTGGAATAAATCCATATTTCAGATATTCCAAGCTGTATTGTCTGCACTTCTTTTTGGTTTGTTCTGCTTTTACCATATTTGTTCTGAATTCTGGAACAAAGAATTGATTTTACAATTTTGCAGATAGAAAAATATACGTCGAGTAAACAACTAAAACTGATTTAAAAGTGGCTTTACAAAAATGTTGACACAAATGTTCTTACCAGTTTTCTCTTCTATTTTGTAAAGTTTCTTAACCCCAGCCATAAATAAATTAGAAATATACAACAATAAGAAAAAACACAATCAGCAACAGCCACACCAACACTGAAGTAACCCAATAATCATTTCATAAAGTATAATAATAGTTATTTAATATGAACAAAATATAAAATAACTCACTACATTGATAGGTCTTCAGATTTAAAAATTGGGAGACAGTGGCCTAACTAGAAAGTGTGGAGATCCCGGTAAAAAATTAAAAGGATGTAATGTAATGAACTGAACAGTAATATTCAATATACAGCAAATCTGTATCAAATTGTATCTGCTTAATTAATAATTAATGTTAGTAAAACTAATGCTAGCTCTGTGCAAACAAACAAACAAAAAAAAAGTATGAAAACTTACCTTATCGACAGGATGAAATAGTTTGATTCCCAGTACACGCTTATTTGAAACCACTGTTCACAAGAAAAGCTGAGAAAGTTTTTTGGTTTTGCTAATAGGCAGCGCCAAGTTGCAATAGACGAGAAACGTACGTCGCGCCAGTCGATTTATGAAAGTTTGAATGTGAGGTAGGAAAGCCGGTTCAGAGGTTCAAAGACTGGATTTCTGCTTCCAAGTACTGTTAAAAACTTGCTCCCTTGAACCTTTTCTCTTATTTATTACCAATCTGCGTGTGTTACCGGGGTCCGAAAGGGGAGCAAAGAATAGTAACACTGTCCCCGCCAAGCATGTCGTAGAAAGCGACTAAGGAGGGTTGGGCATGGGGCCGGTTACCCCATCCTGTAAAAAATTTAAACCACAAAAAAACTTCATCAAATATGGACAAGTCAAATAAAGAAAATAAAACACAGCCATCCAAGACAGGGGAAGGTCCTCTCGTGGGGAGGCGGATGATGCAACACAGAGAAAGCCGAAAGGAGTCTGTGTTGCTGACTAACCTTCTTTCTTCTAGGAGAACTTCCAGATTTGGCACCTGGAATGTTCGGACATTAAACGAACAAGGGAAAGTGGCGCAAGTAGCAGCAGAAATGAGGGAATACATAAGAAATGAGAAGAAGACGATGGCGATGGATAGGACACACACTGAGGAAACCTGTTGATAGCATTACAAGGCAGTCCTTGTTCTGGAACCCCCAGGGCAAGAGAGGCAGAGGAAGACCAAGAAGTACATGGAGAAGAGAGTTGGAAACAGAGGTGAAAATGATGAGGAAAACATGGAAAGAACTTGAGATGATGGCACGTGACAAGAGGACTTGGCATGTGTTTGTTGAA
The DNA here is from genome assembly GCA_024509875.1 of Oreohelix idahoensis. Classification (NCBI taxonomy): domain Eukaryota; kingdom Metazoa; phylum Mollusca; class Gastropoda; order Stylommatophora; family Oreohelicidae; genus Oreohelix; species Oreohelix idahoensis. The sequence goes on from JAMPIV010022302.1 coordinate 704,238, forward strand.
GGCCTATGCTCCTTTGGGAGTGGAGGGTTATGAAATGAAATGAAATGAACATGCCCCCGAAAATAAAGAGACAATAAAATCTGCAACAAAGCAAAGTTGGTATTTTCTGAAACACTAGCAGGTATCTAATTTCGTCCATGCCATCGGCACAGATCACTTCTCTTTCTTCGGGACTGAACGAATGGACAATAGGTGTTTGGTTGACCCCCTTTCCTAGCAGTTCCCGATTACTGTTTATGGTCAGCGTTGGTTACCTGAGCTCAGAATGGCACGTACAGACGAAACTATGCCTTGCTTAATGATCCTAGTAATACAACCATCTACATCGTCCCCGCTTCACTGATGTTGTCTCTCAAATCCACAATTCCTTTCTCCCCCGCACGTACTGAATTTAGCCTGTCAAATCCCGACCCCCCCCCCCCCCCTCCTCCCTTACTACTGAACGCCCCCGGTTTACTACTGAACGCCCCCTCCGGCCCCTTTTCTCCGTATCGCCCCCTTGGATCCTTCCAACGCCCACAGGGGGGCGGTACCGCCCACTTTGGGAACCACTGGACTAAATTATTTAACTGTTTACTGATTGAACCATGTTCATTATCTATCATTGTTTCATATAGATTTATTAAATTAATCTCTTGCTTTATATGTAAATATAAATCATTAGCTGAGCTAATTTTATGTCTGCACCCGTATGACTCATTAAAAAAATACAATATACAGAGTTAAACATACAATTAATAATTTGCTAAATCACCTTTAGTTGGGGGCTCATAAAATACGAGGCAAACATATTTTCTCATAGAAGTGGGCGGAGAATACTACGTTTATAACAACTCAGTTAGATGACTCAGTTGTTATACTTACCATTTTAAAAATCTCGATGAGACTCCCTGAAATAAAAGCACCAACCTTCTATTTATATCTCTGCTAAGAGTAATTGAGAGCGAATGTTTATACCTTGGAAAACCCTCATCCTTTTACTCGAAGGGGTCATTAGTGGACCACTTCTGCAGAGCAGGAGAGACAACCCGCGACAAATACAAATGTGATGTCAGACAATTTAGCTGCTACTTACAATGCTCTTAGACCAGAGGTCGCGAACCCGCGGCTCGCGTTTTAAGCCATCTCGTGCGGCTCTTGGCTACTTAACTCGTAGTGACATTAAATCAGGATATTCTCTGGCGTGTGATGAGTCTTGTGATGTGGATAACATTGCACACGTTGCTCTCATTTGCAGATAGGTAAACTCTGAAGGTCCACAATAAGAGTTGATTGAACTACTGCTACTCAGGGGACAGACTTGGGGAGAAGATATTGCAACTGCAATATCTGAATGCTTGCAAAAGAAAGAAATAGATATCAACAAAATCAAATCCGTTGCTGCAGATGGAGCTCCGAGCATGAGAAAGAAAGAAAAAGGTTTCATTACGTTATTAACAAAAAGTATTAACCATGTTGTGATTCTTTTTCCACTGCATTATTCACTTAGAACATATATTAAAGAGTCTTGCTCATACGTTTGATTTCATACCTATAATAACTGAATCAATTATGATTGTTTTGTTTTTAAATAACATGTAGCAAATTTAATAATCAATTAGTCTTAACAGGTTAAAATAGTAATGAAATGATTGTGAATTTTAGATGTAAATAAAATTGTCTTCACCGAGACTTGGTTTGAGGATTGATGAAAACAATTGTCCTTTTGCTGGTTCCTTTTTACAAGAACTTAGCTGATATGAGTCCTGCAGTCGTGGTTTCGTCAATTCTTCTGTGATTAGGGCCCTTCTTCACACACTCGTCCAATGTAGGCGGTTAGTGTTGATTCCCTGCTTTTAACTCACAACTAGTGGCGTAGAAACTTTAGTCTTGCAACTTCGTTCCACGAACTTCAGACAAAATAAAAAGAACAAATGCCTCTGCTAAGTACACTGGGTTGGAAGATTAACAGACGCATTGTCTCCCTGTTCACCCACCAATGTTAGCCTCTCTGAATAATTAAATTCTTGAGTATTTTCTCTGAATAATCTGAATAATTAGATTCTTGACTATACACAGTGCAACTCAGGGAAGGTGATTAAAAATTACCAATATTCTTCTGGGTATTAAACTGGGAAAATATGTGCGCGGATGCAATGATTTATGCCTGAACTACAATTATCAAGGTACATATATCTCACAAAATGATATGATACACTTGATGCACATGGGATGTAATCTTCACTCATCACTGCTCCATGCGGAGTCTGGAGTCACCTCTGCTGTCGGTTTTCTGTACGACTAGCAATAAACAATCACCAGCGCTTGCTGTAGTGGTTTATTAATATGCTACTTTCATATGTTGAGGTTGCCAGCCTCCTATGACTGGTATAACTTAACAAGTACAGACATGTTACATTTTACATTTAAAAATATATGTTCACAACTTACCCCAAATGAGATCTACAATCTCCTGGCACAGTTAGAATGGACAAAGCTACTTAGGTTAGATGCTTTCGAATCACTTGGTCTGGGAAAATTTTAGTATTCCTTTTATGATGGGTGATCTGATTCCTTAGGTCTCCAGTCTTTGTATTTAAAAATGCGGGTTTACTTTTAAGTTTCAAAGTTGCCCAAATACTCCGATCTGTCACTTTTAATTTTGGAATCCATTGTCCTATCATTTTCTCTGGCTCTGGTGAACTGCTAGCTTGACGTGGCGATGCAGTCTGATCTGTGACTTCGATTTTGCTAGATTATATTACCATTTCTCAGGTCACGTCCTAGATTGTACTTTTAGACCAACTTGTCAATGAAAGTTAGTCTATTCCGGTTCTCAAATCAAGCCAATGGAAAGCTCTTTAGAACTTTATGGGTCGGGGTGTTAAATCATAATATCCCCCGCGTGTTTTAAAATATCAAATTTTAAAATTCCAACGCGTGACGTCTTTCTAATAATGCAGTAATACTCCCGATTGCATCTTTATGCGAACTCACAAACAAATCTGTGAACTTATTTCCTGTATAGATAATTCTCCACCATATTGTCTCGTCATATTGATACAAAGATGGGCCAGGGGAAATTATTACGTATTTTTACTTGTGTTTGCGTAAATCCCTCAGACGGATTTCTTAGGGAGCCAATCTGGCGTTCTTTCCATCGATCGTGCACGACCATCTTGCGTCAACCCAGATCGTCTCTATCAGAAGTGGCTAGACAACTAAAGTGATAAACGTATTCACCGCTGACCTGTCTAATTAGCCCTGTCATACGACGATTCAGCAGGCGGAACGTAAACAAGCCTAGGAGCGGCTCAGAGCAAAAAATGTAGGACATAAAATATGCCGAATGAGGAAATTGAAGAAAAGCAGTAATACTGCCGGAGAGAACGACAGTTATGAAAAGTGACCCAAATAATAGGACGATAAAGGAGAGAAAGAAGGGCGCAAAAGTAAATGCACAAAACGTTTTGTGACAAATACTCTGATCTTCTTTCGCATAACAAGGTACAGTGGTTATCTAGAGGCAAGGCTCTGATGAGGTTTGCTGTTTGTCTTAATGAAGTAAAGATATGGATGAAAGAGAAGAAACTTGAATATCCTGAGTGATCAAACCCTGATTGGTTACAGAAATTCTACTTCATGCTGGACATGACTTCTTACTTGAACATTTTAATAAAAAAACTCCACGGAAAGGGCAATACAGCTATTTTGTTCTTGGAAGAAGTGCTTTCATTTGAGCACAAGCTGTCTTTGTTTGCTAGAGACATTGAAACTGGCAAATTATTACACTTCACGGCATTAAAAGAACATGTGCAAACTGCTGAAAGTAGCATTGACCTCAAGTTCCTCAAAAAAGATATTGAGAAAATGACAGTTTCATGTGCTGATCACTTTCAAGAGTTTAGAAAAGAAAAGGCAGCCTTGTCATTTTTGATCAAATCTCTTGGAACAGATAACACCAAACTGAATTTGTCATCCTTTCCTCAAATTGATCAAGCTGATTTTGAACTTGAATTGGTAGATTTAGAGGACAAAGCATAGTGGTATTCAAAATTTACAAAATTACCCTTCGTCGAAGGGTATGAATACTAATTGTTCCTGTTACGCGCTGGTTGCATGCATGCCGGATGCATCCTCTCATTCGTCCATCCCTGATGGTCTTACGTTTTATGCCCAATTCGAGCAGTCTTAATGAGTCATCGATTGCAGTGTCATAGGCGAGCATTAATTGTCCTCAGTATGACTCCCTTATTCATATCCAGTGCACCTTCTATTAGTGCTCTTGAGGCTAGTCTATCAGCTATTTCATTGTCGCGTACCCCTGCATGACCAGGACAGTAGATTCACATCTTTTTCTGAAGATTCGAGGCTTCTATGGCAGGTTTTTCATTCATGCCGGAGCCATTCACACTGGACCTTCCGAAGCATGGATTGTGAGTCTGATACAATAACTGCCCTTGTTAATAAAGTTTCAGACAGCCACCTTAAAGCTGCAGTAGCTGCCTTTACCTCCATTATCATGCTGGAGGTTGTCATGTAAGCCCCGCTGTATTAAGTGACGATTCTGTCCTTTACTCTAGCAGAGAAGCCCCACCCTAATTTTTCACCTCGCATTACAGACCCATCAGTGTACACTATAGTATCATCATCCGCAGCATGATCATTTAACAGCTGAACCAATTTCCAGTTCTACCTCCCATTGCCCCAAGTTCAGCACTGTCTGCCAAGGCTGGTGATGACCTGTTGGTACTTCGTCCAGTTCTCACCTGACTTACTCCACTCTTCCCCCTTGAATATATTTTCAACTGGGGGGTCACCTGCCTAGTAGTTAGTTGTCTGCGCTATCCATGACATTCATAACATCCCCCTCTTTATGCTTGCTCCATTGGTGTCAACTATATTCCCATGCAGGTGATGCCTTTTGTTCGTGCTTACTAGCATATAAGCTTTTACCTGGGACATTGCATATCTGAATCTAATTGACAGCAATCCAAGCATGTTCCGCATCGTCACTAAGGGGGTATCTCGCGTACAGCCCAAGATTATAGGCATGCCTTCAATGAAAAAAAAAAAGAAACTAACAAACAGCAAAACTGCATGAGAGAAGTAAATGGCCTTGGAGTGAGATCTTCAAAACTGCAAGTCAAGAAGATTCGAGCAAATGAAGAATTTTATTAATTTTTTTTTTCTTTCTGTCTGCAATGAACTGTTTCTATCCAAAATAATAGCTACCTCAGATGTGAAATCTTTGTTATAAGATATCAAATAATATCAAATATAGCATCTTACATAAAGTGTAGCTATGTACTCGAGATGATCTAACAACAATAAAATATAAAAATTTAAAAAAAGACTGAAGATGAAGCCATCATAAATAAAAGTCGAAAAATATCGCTGCAATGGTCGAGAAGAGAAAAATAGTTCCCAGTCAATTATAGTCCAAAATAGTCTTCAGAACAAACAGCTAAAAACAAAAAAACAAAAAACACACACACACACATAAATCAGCAAGAGACAGGAAAGATATTTTTAAAAGTTCAAGACAGCCTAATTGTCATCGAGTGTTTTCTTATGGATGAAAGTTGAGACAACTGTTGCTATTGGCAACTGCCAATTAAATTAACGACTCCGTGCAGACGTGTTTGGACTTTGTGTAGAGTTATGTTTCTTTAGCCTGTTTTTGTTTACACCAGATACCAACGTATAGAAAGTCGTAGGATATTAAAGATTGTGTCGGATCAAATGTATGACGAAATATTGTCTAAAAAACATTCTGCTCGTTCAAATTATTGTTTTAATGTACACAAAATATTTTTGTACATTTAATCATTAGATTTGAGACTTAGAAAAAAGGTGGTGTGGTTGGGAATGTAGGAAAATAGAAGAGGAATTAACTGTTAACGTGAGATAATGGCACAAAAAAGATCAACTGAAAGCTGACAGGATACATTTTTTCCTTCTTTTAAAATCATGTTTCGACAGAGTTGTTTGTTTGTGTTTGTTAATAGGTTGAAACACAAACAAATAACTAGGTTGAAACACAAACAAATAACTAGGTTGAAACACAAACAAACAACTAGGTTGAAGCACAAACAAACAAATAGGTTGAAACACATACAAACAAATAGGTTGAAACACAAACAAACAACTAGGTTGAAACACAAACAAACAAATAGGTTGAAACACAAACAAACAACTAGGTTGAAACACAAACAAACAACTAGGTTGAAACACAAACAAACAACTAGGTTGAAACACAAACAAACAACTAAGTTGAAACACAAACAAACAACTAGGTTGAAACACAAACAAACAAATAGGTTGAAACACAAACAAACAACTTGGAGCCGCGGTAGCATAGTGGTTAGTGCACTGGCTTCCTAGCGCAGTGGTCTATGGTTCGATCCCCAGATGAGGTGGGAATTTTTTAGGCCACAAACGGCTCCTGGGTCGACCCAGCCCCAAATGGGAACCAGAGCAACTCTGGGAAGGTTAAGGCGGCCGGCGTGATGCCGACCACATCACCCCAAGTGTGCCGACGGTCAAGATAAGATGGGCCTAACACCATATTCCCAATATGCCTCAATGGGCGTGTAACGGGCTCCTTTACCTGTTTTTTTTAACAAACAAACAACTATGTTGAAACACAAACAAGCAACTGGGTTGAAACACAAACAAACAACTAGGTTGAAACACAAACAAACAACTAGGTTGAAACACAAACAAACAACTAGGTTGAAACACAAACAAACAACTAGGTTGAAACACAAACAAACAACTAGGTTGAAACACAAACAAACAACTAGGTTGAAACACAAACAAACAACTAGGTTGAAACACAAACAAACAACTAGGTTGAAACACAAACAAACAACTAGGTTGAAACACAAACAAACAACTAGGTTGAAACACAAACAAACAACTAGGTTGAAACACAAACAAACAACTAGGTTGAAACACAAACAAACAACTAGGTTGAAACACAAACAAACAACTAGGTTGAAACACAAACAAACAACTAGGTTGAAACACAAACAAACAACTAGGTTGAAACACAAACAAACAACTAGGTTGAAACACAAAAGTGGACAAAAGAATTGATGTTTTGTTTACGGACACTAGCAAATAGATATAATCATGATGATGACTTTTCAGCAGCCGCAGAGTACATAAAACATAAAACATGCCAGGATTTTCTGTCCAGTGCCATTCATTCTAATTCTTTCCACGTCTTGTGTGTACGTTTTACGTTTGTCGGTAGTTATGTGTTGTCGGATTTCCTCTGTGTCTCTTACCATGAGGATTCCAGAATAGGAAATGCCTTGTAAGGCTATGAACTGGTTTTATTAATGTGAGCAGATATATATATATATATATATATATATATATATATATATATATATATATATATATATATATATATATATATATATACATATGAAAGTAAAATGATAGCCCTAAATCATAGATTGACGGAAAGACTTTAATGCAGGGGTTTTCAAACTTTTTTGGTCCGCGGCTCCCTTGACCTGTGCATAAATCACCGCGGCTCCTCTCTATACTATATATTATATATAAGCAATTGTACCCAAAAAGATATTAATGACTTCTGAATGTGCATATTTTACATCTGATACCAATTGTGGGGGTAAATGTGAATGCTCCTTAAAGGTAGAAGTGGCATTAATCTTCTATCTACATCTCTGCCAAGAGTAATCTTGCGCGCAGGTAGATACCTTGGAAGCCAATATTAGATACTCTTGAGTTTTGGTCACTGTTGGACCACTACTGCAAAGCAGGGGAGGCAATCCATGACATCAGAAGCTCACACATCATCCCATGTTGGTGCTCCAGGTAAGGTCATTCATGAATGAAAAATGTGTGAAATCTTCTAAAGGTTTAATGGTTATCTCTAAGAATTCTAAACAACTGACGTACAGGCATTTGTTATCATCATGAAACGTATAACACAAACTGTCAAGTCTTTCTCTTCGTTATTCAACAAATGTATTCGGAATCTTCAAAGGCAAAGACTCTGGACACAAGTGAAGCTTAAGAATGTCTATCACAGATTTAACACAGTTTAGAATAACTGGACATGTCTTTCTATTCGTTCAATATTGTAAAAATACTCCTTAAAGAATTTACTTTCATATGATATGTCTAATCTAAGTCATATTCAATCTCCGAAAAAAGCCGGACAAAATGCAATTTTGAAAAAAAAAGCCACCCGGACGCTCAGCCTTAGGGCGGAAAAGAGGACACATCCGGGGGAAAGAGGACAGATGGTCATCCTACTGTAAATAAACAACTGGATGATCTAGAGTTTGCCAATGACGTTACTCTTCTGTCTCACTTCAGTAACCAGATGAAAGACAAACTTAAAATACTCTATGAAAATCAACAAGTGGGTATGAAAATACACAGGGAAAACAGAAAATTCAAGGTAATAAATGAAGGAAACGATAAAAAAAACTTAAAGAAACACCCCATACACGACGTAGAGTCCTATATATATATATATATATATAGATATATATATATATATATATATATATATATATATATATATATATATATATATATATCATCATCTCAAACCATAACCCGTCATGGGTCGTAGGGGTGCCATGGTGGAAGCATCAGCAGACAGGGTCCTCCACTGCTCTCTATTCTCAGCAATGCGTACAAGTGTGGAGAAACCGTGTCCTGCCCATTCTTTGATGTTATCAGCCCAGGATTTTCTTTGCCTTCCTCTTCTCCGTTTACCTTCGACTGTTCCATGGAGGATCGTTTTCGAAAGGGAGTCATGACGAGTTACATGCCCAAACCAGGCAAGCTTTCGACGTTTCACTATTGACAAAAGTGTTTCTTGGTGGCCTGCATAGGTGTTTATCTTCTCTCTAACATAGACATTTGTTTTGTGCTCTTTATAGCAAATGCGCAAAATTCTTCTATAACATTTATGCTCGAAAGCCTGAATCCTTCGCTCCGTATCTGCAGTGAGTGTCCAGCCCTCACACCCATACAAGAGAATAGATAATACAAGTGATTTGTATAATTTGATCTTCACAGGAAAACTGATGTTACTTTTCCAGATCACATTCAACCTTGTCATGGCAGCTGAGGCCATCTCAAGTCTTGTCTTGATTTCTTTATTTGATCTTCCATCACTACATATAGTGGACCCGAGATATTTAAAGGTGTTAACTTCTTCTAACGTTTGCCCATTTAACGTAATGTTGGTCGGAACATGTTTCTTATGGCTATTAACCAATATCTTGCTTTTTTCTATATTAATTTCCATCCCATATGTTCTTGTTACTTTCTCCAGTCTAGAGGTAAGGTCTTGAAGTTCTGATTCTGTTCCAGCTCTCAGATCAATATCATCAGCAAAACGTAGATTACACAGAGGTCGGCCTCCAATCGATATGGTTGATTTATAATCGTAGAGAGCCTCCTGCATAATATGTTCTAGATATATATTAAAGAGCACTGGTGACAGGATACATCCCTGGCGAACTCCTACAGTTGTTTTGAAAAATTCTCCAATGTCGTTGCTTGCAAAAACAGCACTGCTTGCGTCCTTGTATAGTGCTTCAATGATATCTATGATGTTGGTATCAAAATTGAATTTTCTCATTATTTGCCATAAGCCTTCATGCCAGACTCGATCGAAGGCTTTTGTGAAATCGATGAAGTTATGGTATAAATCATGTTGATGCTGGAGATGTTTTTCGATCAGTAATCTAATATTGAAGATTTGTTCTGAGGTACTTCTTTTTGGTCTAAAGCCAGCCTGTTCCTCTGACAAGATTTCTTCTGATTTCTGTTTTATTCTGTTCAAAAGTATCCTTAACATCACCTTACTTGGATGACTAATAAGGCTAATGGTTCTGTAGTTCTTGCACATTTTTAGATTTCCTTTCTTTGGAAGCGGTATTACTAATGACTGCGTCCATTCTTTTGGCCATTTTTTTTGTACTCCATATCTTCTGGCAAATTGTTGTCATGATTTTTACTATATCTGGTCCTCCATATTTCAAGAGCTCTGCTGGTATATTATCCACACCCGGTGACTTCCCTCCTTTCATCGAACATATAGCCTCTTCCATATATATATATATCATATAGATTACTTCTGCATAAGCGCTAAATTTCGCTCATCAGTTCAAGACGTCAGAGCATACAGAGGTGCAGAGATCGGAAGCGATCATAACCTCTGCATAGCTAAACTGAGAATTAAACTGAAGAAGTTATACCAACCGAATAAAAATAGAAGAATAGATGTACACAGACTGCAATCAAATGATATAAAGGAGGAATATAATGTCAAAATGAACAACTATTTCGATGTTTTAGGCAAAATTGACAACGATATCACCACCAAGACAATCGATACTAAATGGGAACAACTGAGAACAGCAATGACAGAAGCAGCAGTAGCGACCACCGGATACCTAGTACATAAAAAGAAAAAATGGATGAGAGAAGATACTTGGGATAAAATACAAGAAAGGAAAACAGCAAAACTTAAACTACTAGCGGCAAGTACACATAATGCAGTTGAATCTTGCAAACTAACTTATAACTTGTTAAATAAAGAAGTGAAGACAAAAACTCGAAGAGATAAAAGACATTTCATCAATGAACTGGCCGTAGAAGCTGAAAATGCTGCAAGAACTGGTAATAGTAGGTGCCTTTATCAAATTACAAAACAACTATGTCACCAGCCTACTGCTATGGAAACACCTGTTAAAGGTAAATTAGGGAATTCAATACCAACAGAAAAAGAACAAATGAAGAGATGGGCTGAGCACTTCATGGAGGTGCTAAACAGACCACCACCAACAGTAACACCTGATTTTAATAATGAAACACCCACAACCACCTTGCCAATAACTTGCGATGAATTCACGCTGGACGAGATCAAACAAGCCGTTAAAAGATTAAAAAATTTTAAAGCTGCTGGAGTTGACGAAATTTCAGGGGAAATGATTAAAGCAGTTAATGACAACAACCTCTTGAGAATTTTAGATATTATAAATGAAGTATGGAGAGAAGAACAACCACCACAACAATGGAAAGACAGTATTATTGTAAAGTTACCGAAGAAAGGTGATCTATCAGACTGTAATAACTGGCGTGGTATATCTCTATTATCAGTACCTGGAAAATTATTATGTTGCATGATGTTAGAAAGACTTAAATTGCATGCTGACGAAAAGATCAGAGAAGAACAAGCGGGTTTCAGGCCGAAACGATCATGTATTGATCAAATATTCACACTAAGAACAATTATAGAAGAATCAGTGGAAAGGCAATCGCCACTTATTATCACCTTCGTCGATTTTCAAAAAGCCTTTGATAGTCTACACCGCCCATCATTGTGGAAGATACTTACAATCTATGGTTTTCCAACAAAATATGTGAATATAATCAAAGCGCTATATGACAATGCAAGATGTTGTGTTAGAACAAATAAAGGGAATACAGAATGGTTTACAGTAGAAACAGGGGTGAAACAAGGCTGTATTATGTCACCACTACTTTTTGGAATAGCTATTGATTGGGTTATGAGAAACTATACCCACAATGAACAATTGGGTATAAAATGGACAAATGGAAAATTCCTGGGGGACCTGGATTTCGCAGATGATGTAGCATTCTTAAGTTCAACACCAAGACAATCCCAAGAAGCAATAAATAATTTGTGTCATCTCTCGGTTAAAATAGGTCTCCAAATAAATGCCTCTAAAACTAAAGCTATGAACTTTTCTAACGAGACCTTTGATATCATCTTGAACGGGGAAAAACTACAGAAAGTTGAAAGTTTCAATTATTTAGGCAGTAAAATGACTCAGGATGGTGACACAACAAGAGAAATCCATACTAGAATTGCTTTGGCAGCTAGCGCCTTCAATAGATTATCTAACATTTGGAAATTACGATCATTGAATATACATACCAAGCTTCGTCTGTTTAATTCAAATGTTATCTCAGTGTTAACATACGGCTGTGAGAGTTGGAAAATAACAAAATCATTGGAGAACAAGCTGAATACATTCGAGAACAAATGTCTTAGAAAACTCATGAACATCAGTTGGAAAGAATTCAAGACTAATCGACAAATAAGAGAAGACTCTAGGCAGAAATATGTCTCCGACTATATAAGGAAAAGACGATGGTCATATATCGGTCATGTCCTACGAATGCAAAACAACAGAATACCACTACAGGCGCTCACTTGGGTTCCTGAGGGTAAGAGGAAAAAAGGAAGACCAAAAGAAACACTCAGAAGAACAATAATAAGAGAAGGAAGAACGTTGGGATTAAACAATGTGCAAGAGCTAAGAGGAGTGGCGTCACAACGAACAACCTGGAGAGCACTGGTTTCTGCCTTATGCGCCGTGTTTGGTGCTTAAAGAATTTATCATTATATATATATATATATATATATATATATATATATATATATATATATATATATATATATATATATATATATATATATATATATATATATATTATATATATATATATATATATATATATATATATATATATATATATATATATATATATATATATATATATATATATATATCTTGGCAACGTTGGAAGGACAGACAATGATGTGAAAATAAGAATGCAAACGTCTAGTGGAGCATTCGGTGCATTAGGATTTATATGGAAATCACAAGAGATCGGATAAAGCACAAAAATCAGAATCTGCAACTCAAATGTCAAATTGTACAACAAAAACTACAAACAAAAAGTTACAGACTTTAAGAAATAGGTGCTAGCGTTGAATAGAAGGATTAAAATGGTACCCCGGGGTAAAAAATGTGGACCGGATTACAATAAACAAACACGTGCAATTTTAACAAAGAATGAGAAGAAGATGCTGGAGATGGATAGGGCACACACGGAGAAAACCTGCTGCTAGCTTTACCAGACAGACTTTGTTCTAGAATAGCCAGGAAATGAGAAGCAGACGTAGACCGAACAATACATGTAGAAGACAGCTGGAGACAGAAGTGAAAATGGTGAGGAAGATTTGGAAAGTCATTAAGGTGATAACACGTGACACGAAGATTTGGAAAGACATTAAGCTGATAACACGTGACAGGAAGATTTGGAAAGACATTAAGCTGATAACACGTGACAGGAAGATTTGGAAAGACATTAAGCTGATAACACGTGACAGGAAGATTTGGAAAGACATTAAGCTGATAACACGTGACAGGAAGATTTGGAAAGACATTTAGCTGATAACACGTGACAGGAAGATTTGGAAAGACATTGAACTGATAACACGAGACAGGACGATTTGGAAAGACATTAAGCTGATAACACGTGACAGGAAGATTTGGAAAGACATTAAGCTGATAACATGTGACATGAAGATTTGGAAAGACATTACGCTGATAACACGTGACAGGAAGATTTGGAAAGACATTAAGCTGATAACACGTGACAGGAGGACTTGACATGTGTTTATTGAAGGCCTGTGCTTCTTGGGGAGCTCTAAGGTAATGAATGAATGAACGGCCTTCCTGGACAGGAGCAAACAGACGTGCCGACTCTAAGCTCTATGATGAGCAAGAAAGTAGCAGCCTTTTGTTAGCAAGTCAGCTGAATCTATCCAATCGTAAAACTGATTCGTTTTACGAATCTTCACTCTTCGCGTAAAGCAGTTGAAAAAAATGCTTCTTTTATACACAGCTTATGCCGTGAAGAATCGATGTAGACTTCACTATTTTTTTTTTTTTTTCGTACGTCCGCTAATACTCGAGGCGAAATCTCAGGTTATTATTTATGTCTAACCTGACATTGATTTTACGTGAGTATCCCTTTTTACTTGTACAGAGACAGGTGTCCCTCGCCATTCAGGCAAATACTCTCCGATTTCGGAGGTACCCATTACAGCTGGGTCGGCTCAGGAGCCGCCAATCCCTGGTCGACGACACTCCTTCAAATGTCCTCGCCAGGTCTCGAGTTAATCCAGTCCAAATCCCGGTCGACGAAAAATCCTCAAATGCCGTCACCCGGGTTTGATCCTGGATCACCCGGTCGCCAGAGCGGTGTGGTAACCACTACGCTAGCGCGGCTCCCACTTCACTATTTAATTCAAGTCCAATGTACGTAATGTGGTATGGTGTATGTCATGTCCCTTTTCCTCGAGATGATTGTCTAATCTTTGACTCACCTTCACCCCAAGAATTACTCCATTCTTGATCGCTTAAGGTTATCTATCTATCTTCTGTCTGTCTGTCTGTCCTGTCTGTCTGTCCTGTCCTGTCTGTCTGTCTGTCTGTCTGTCCTGTCATGTCTGTCCTGTTCTGTCCTGTCCTGTCTGTCCTGTCCTGTCCTGTCTGTTCTGTCCTTCCTGTCTGTCCTGTCTGTCTGTTTTGTATTTCCTGTCCTGTCTGTCCTGTCCTGTCTGCCTGTCCTGTCTGTCTGTCCTGTCTGTTCTGTCCTGTCTGTCCTGTCCTTCCTGTCTGTCCTGTCCTTCCTGTCTGTTTTGTATGTCCTGTCCTGTCTGTCCTGTCCTGTCCTGTCTGCCTGTCCTGTCTGTCTGTCCTGTCTGTCTGTCTGTCCCGTCCGTCCGTCCGTCCGTCTGTCTGTCTGTCTGTTTATTTGTTTGTTTAACAGTCTGTTTATCTGTCTCTATGTATGTCAGTATGTTTGCCTGTCTATCTGTCTCTCTGGCTGTTTTAATTAAACCATTATTTTTCTAACTGCAGCACAAAGAAGTTGAGAACTTATAACGACGAATAAACGAACATAATTTTGATAGAATGTGACTGAGAAACAAATAAAATAAACAAGTAAAATCGATTAAAAACATCTGGTCTAATATTTGGTTTGCTGAGTGTCACATACAAATTGGGTCGATCTATTTTCCTCTCCGGCAGTATTTAGTTAAATTTTTTGTGTACTTAATTTATGTGGTCGCCCTTTTCTTTCTCTACTATCAAGCAGATATGTTGTACTTTCAAATCATCTTACACTCTTCTCAGTGATAATTCGTCATGAACCCAGATGGGCCGGTCAGCGACCGAGCGCTGAGTTTACCTAAGGCGTACCGGACGATAAATTACCCGTCTGTGGACAGATTACAGACACGCACATATCAGTCGGACACACCTGTGAGGAAATGTTGTAATAGTCCGGGCAGATGTAAGAAGTTATTTGTAAACACTGCCGAGAGAGGATCGGATGTTTTCATTCCATATTTGAGAGACATGACCTCTGCAGTAACGCGCAGAAATTTCCATGAGGAAATAATTTGAATTACCCCACAAAACCCGCATGGTTGAAACGATTGGCAGACACTTGGAATGAAGGCACAACACCCCTTCCGATTGGAGCCCTGCTTAACATCGTAACAAACAAATGCGGGGGAAGACAGTGTTACGGTAGTTTTATTGATATCGTCCGCTAGAATTGGCAGTGCGCATTTTTAGGGTCAATGGAATTAATATAGGTGGATGTTTATACTTCGCGAATTAATGAACGCGAAATACACGGTCAAATTATGACGTGTTCGCGTCGATAAGGTCACGCTTCGTGACTTAGTTACTGGACCCTTGTTACGTTGTCTGTCAAGCCGAACGGTCGTGTTTTTTTTTTACCTCCTTCCACTATTGGGCTTTGTTAATAGCCATTTTTCTGTAAATTAATCTAAGGACTCAGGGTCAGTCCAGATACTAGTATATACGGGTGAATTCATAAGGCTAGTGATTAACCTACGTTATGGAAGGATACTTTGATAAGTAAATTGATTATTTTCGTCAAGACATCATGTGCTCACTTCTGGCTGTCTGGATCACAGCAGCGCATGTACATAGCCATGATGGTCTGTCGACATGAATTCAATAATGACACGGACGGACAAGAATATCTATGCAAGTAAATTCTAATGAACTATATGTGAATGTATACCTACATAAATGTCTCGTGTGTGAACTGTTAATAAATTCATGGACTCCAACTGAGGACTTAATCACATCGATACGTTACAGCTGTTTGTTGCATTTGCCAATGTTGATTATCATGGTAGTGAAGAACTCTTCTGATAAGAAAAAAATATATATATATAATGATGAGCTCCGAAAGGAACGAATGTATTCTTGGACATTCAACACATAATGAATCCATATAACGTTGACCCTTATTCCAAGATTATAAACGAACAAAGCACGAATTCGCGATTCAACAAAATACAGAACCAGCTTTGAACCAGCCCTACCCTTATTCAGCTAGGATTCTAGCCTTATCAGCTGGTGGCCAGATGTGGCGTGGAATTATAATTTAATTGTCAAAAAATGTTCAAGAATTATCGAGTTGAAAGAAAAAAATTCCCTTCGAGCGAAAATGGACACTTTTTGCATCTACACCTATGACGTCACACGCCCTTGACAACAGGATGAATCTTCTGTATCGATTGCAACCGCATTCCAACGTCTTTGAAGAAAAGAATTTATAAACGCTCAATCAAACATTGGAAACTAGATCCAACCAGCTTTGTCAGGCAATATAAGCTCTTCTGTCCGTTGGCGAAGCAGGCATTGTACAAATCTATCGAGGCTAAAAGCTAAGTAATTGTTTTCAGTTTACGCTGTCATGTCCTCTTTACGATTTCACCGCCATGTCTTTTGCAAATCATTGTTTAATGTTAATTGTGATTGTCATATGTATTATACATGTTAGCGGGTTTGGTTGGCGAGGGAGCTGAAACCTCTGGAAATGTCGCGAAAAGCTGACCCCAGAGATTTCAGTCGGTCTTAGGGTTTATTGAAATTTTGCAATCTGTACGGGAGCCTCCTAACAAATTAACCAGGGAATCGTTCTGCTCGACATTGCAAGATTTCGATACTAAGTGTTTTAGCTGTGCAGTTCTGTAAATTAACTGGTGTATTTTTCTATACTAATTTCATTTTTATTCAGTTTTGTAATAATGTTCGTAATCTATTTCGTCAATTCTGATCTTCCTATCACTTATTTCATAGATTTTTTATAACCGTCATGAGTCCATTGTTACGTCACTGATTTTTGAGCACATGTTTCATCTTGATTTAGTTCAACCCTTGACCTTCTTAGGTACTTCCGATTTTTTCTCTTTAGTTTATAGATTCATTTTATGTCTGAAATTGTCAGTTTGTGATGTGCCAATGTTCTGTACAGTTTAGTTTATTGTTTGTCTTAGTTATTCATTTCATATATTAATGATTTAATAATATTAGAAAGTTAGTATTAATAGAATAATTCAATAATTTAATTAATTTTGACCAAATCAGTTGATGACTTAGGTGATGTCATCTATTTGCAGTAGTAGTCCAATATACTATTGAAGCAGATTGTAGATTATGACGAGGGCACTATAGCATAATATATAGTGATAAATAACTTTGATTATTGGTTTGCCTTGAATAGGACAATCATATGAAATATTAATTAGTACATTTTCATAATAATACAGTGTTGACTTAGCACATATAATTGATCAAATAACATAATTATGGAGGTATAATACCCATAATTATTAAATATTGATATTAGGTGTATGATATAAATTCAGCATCTTAAATAAATAAATAGCTTAACTAGTTATGATGTAAATTATTATGTATATATAATATTATTTCAAATTATTATATGGTTGTGGAACTTACAAATAATAATACAATAGTATTATAATTGATTATATTGAGCAAATACATACACTATTAGGTTCAAGAATGCTTACCTTGGATCATTTCATTAGAATTGGAAAGGATTGTAATAAAAAGGTAGATGCACTCCTGGAATTTGCGACAACTGAACTTGCAAAATATAAAGCGGAATTAGAGGAACAGAAAGAAATTGCTAAACGAGAAAAAGAAGAACTTAGACAAGAAGAAGAGAATAAAATGAAACGAGAGGAAATTATAAGGCAACAAGAAATGGAATTGCAACGTCTTAAGTGGGAAACTGCAAGATTTAAGCCACACAGTGCTAATATGAGTCAGAATGATAATTCTCAAAATGGATCGTCATCCAACCAAAATAAACCTTATTACAATTTTAAATTACCACATTTCAAATTGAACTTCGACGACCTTGGATCGTACCTGTCACGTTTTGAACAGGTATGTTTAACACATAAATTACCAAAACAAACATGGGCTTTAAAACGTAGTGAATTGTTGGACGGGGAACCATTAAGTGCAGTTCAGAATGTTGACCCAACAATAGCTAGTGACTATGACGCCATTAAAGCCTTATTATTACGTCGTTTCCATTTCGACGAAGAGGGTTGCAGATTACGTTTTAAAAGTATTCTACCAGATTCTAATAAAGACTTTACAGGTTTTATTGCGAACATACGCAATACCTTTAACAGATGGGTGGAACTGGCAGGTGTCAACAAATCATACGACAAGTTAGTCGATTTGTTACTGAGGGATAAAGTGTTATCCTCTGTCAGCCCACCGTTCTTTGCCTATTTGCAAGAACGAAAACCATCTACTATTGATGAATTAGAAAAAAATTCAATAAACTATTGCACTGCTCATCCGAATGCGAGCATTTCTAACTCGCTAATAAGGGAACCTCTACCTGTGGCCTCTAATATGTCATACCACAGTCATGACAAACCAAGAACACACAGTCTAGATAGAAGTCGCTTCAAAGGAAATTATAATGTTAATTTTCATAAGGGACATAATAATTTCAACAATAAGAGTGACTTTAATAGAGGTAGACCACAAAATAGAAATTATTCACCTCAGTCGAGATACAATAATGGTCAACATAACACAAATCATAATCGATCATATAACTATAACACTAGTAACAATTGGAATAACAATAATCATAGCTCGAGACATCGAGATAACAGTTACTACAGGGGACAACGGGATAATTCTAATGATCATTCTCGTCATCGATCTCAGTCTCGTAGATCGTCTCATTATAATCATAATGCAGGGGCAGCAATTACGAATCATACAACCCCAGATGTTCCACAAAACGATAAAGTAATACAGTCTTCCTCTACATGTTATGCAATAAATTATAACGTGGCAAATAGTTGCCCAGAATGTAATCTTGTTTTTCAGAAAGCAAAGGAGACAGTATTGAACTGCGGACATATTCTACCAGAAGTAGGTCTTGCAGCCAATGATGGAACAGGCTCCCTAATATTTAACAGAGGGATAGTGAATGGGTCTATCGTCTCTGATTTGAGAGATTCCGGATCTACGACGATTGGAGTTCGACAGTCACTGATCCATCCAAGTTGTGCAACAGGGGAATACGTCAGATGCATGACGTTTGGTGGGACAATTGAACATTACCCCACTGCGATAATTCATATTAATACACCCTTCTTTTCAGGAAATGTGAAGGTATGCATGTTGAAAAATCCTATTGCAGATCTGATGGTTGGTCGCATTCATGGCAGTAGAGATTGCACCCCAGAAGAAATTAACGAATGGGAGAAACACAATCTGTGCACTGGAAATGCAGGGACTACTAGAGCACAGATTAAAATTGTAGAGAGTGTCGACACTAACAAGGCGGAACCAGACAAACATGAAGATATTGAGGTCCATTCTCCTATTGACAGAGCTACGTTTGCAAGAAAACAAAAGGAAGACACATCTTTAAAAAAATTCTTTGCTCTGGTGAATAAGTTTGATAATCTTACCTCGGGTGGTAAAGACAAACATTGATTTATTATCAAAAATGATATATTAATTAGATGTTTGATGGACACTTCTCAGGTAAAACAACAAGTCATGGTACCTTCTGCATTTAGACGATATATTCTTCAACATGCACATGATTCCAAGTGCGCAGGTCACATGGGATATACTCGAACACGTTCTCGAGTATTATCTTCATTCTTTTGGCCAGGTGTTTCACGGGACATATCACAGTATGTACGCTCTTAAACGACATGCCAGGAAGTTAAAGCACGTGGAGCTTTTCACACGGCTCCTATTCAGGCTTGTGATATTACAGTGCGACCTTTTGACAAAATGGCCATAGATATCATTGGTCCACTCTTACCTTCGGCCAGAGGACATAGATTCGTCCTCACTTGCATTGACTTATGCACACGATGGCCCGAAGCAATACCACTGAAGACCACCACTACAACAGATGTAGCTGATGCACTACATCTTATTTTTTCTAGGGTAGGTTTCCCTAGAAAGTTATTGTCAGATCATGGATCTCAATTCATATCTGATACTATGGCAGAGGTAATGAAGACATGGTACATAGATAGGAACCTTAGTAGTATTTATCATCCTATGAGTAATGGTGCAGTGGAACGGCTTAACCGTACACTGAAACAACTATTACATAAGGTTACGGTTAAACATCCTCAGGACTGGGACAGAGCACTCTCAGCTATCCTGTTTGCCTATCGAGAGGTGCCAAATGAACAGACTGGCTTCTCTCCATTTGAATTAGTTTTCGGTGCTCCACCAAGAGGTCCTATGGGACTCATAAAAGACTTACTAATTGACGCCAAGATGACTCAGGATACCCAGTCATCCTACGAGTACGTAATTAATCTTCGTAAGAATATCATTGAATCTTGCCAGTTGGCAACAGCTTCTTCTGAGGCTGCGAAAGCTAAAGCTCGTACCTTACAAACTAGAACTCGACGATTACGTCAACTATTTCCAGGCGATGAGGCTTATGTGTTACTTCCACATAATGACAATAAGTTACTTATATCATGAAATGGGCCTTACAAGGTTATTGACAAGATTTCTGACGTTGACTACGTCTTAGACATTAAGGGACACAGAAAAATATACCATATAAACATGCTCAAACAATTTCACACTCGTCCAGAACACTTGCAATCTATTTTCCACGAATTAGATGACACAGTAGTACCAAATTGTCATTATACTAATCTATCAGTGATTCAGGAAGAAGAATCCTCTTTTCCTGAGGTGCAGATGCCCTTACCTGTACCGGTATTACAACCTATGGAATCTTGGCGGGATGTAACCATCTCTTCGTCGGTTACACCGCAACAGCATCATCAGATTGCTGATCTCTTACAATCATTTCCAGATGTGCTGACAGGTAGGTCGCACATCAGTGATTACTCACGACATTACTCTTAAAGATGATACACCAATTCGTGTACATCCCTATTCTGTCCCACTACACTTTCTCAGCAAAACGACTCAGGAACTTGAGCAGATGTTGTCGTTAGGTATTATCGAGACTAGTACCTCACCATTTTCTTCACCTTTAGTCATTGTCAGAAAGAATGACAACAACATTCGCTTATGCGTTGACTTTAGGAAGCTACGAGGGGCGTTCAGAAAGTAATGCACCACATCGTTTTTCTCAGGAGCTGTTTATTCAAAATGCATGAAATTTATACACAATATACATGGATATGTCATGTAAACATCGGTATTATTCAACATAATCCCCATCAACTTGTACGGCGTTATGCCAGCGCGAAACAAGTGCATGTATTCCTAGCCCGTACCAGATTTTGTCTTGATCATGTAGCCATTTCTTCGCTACATGAATCACTCCTTCATCATCTTCAAACCTTGTCCCACGGAGTGCATCTTTAAGTAAACCAAATAGATGAAAAACAGAGGGTGCCAAATCGGGACTATAGGGTGGATGGGGTGATACAATCCAGCCCAATTTGGTGATTGCTTCACGTGTTGCCAGACTTGTGTGAGGGCGCGCATTGTCGTGAAGGAGAAGCAGGTCTGCTGGATTCTTGTGCGGCCGAACTCTGCGAAAACGTTGATTGAGTTTTTTCAATGTCTTAATGTACGCTTGCGAATTGATTGTCTCTCCTCTTGGCATAACGTCCACAAGAATCACACCTTCAATGTCCCAAAAGACAGTGATCATGACCTTTCCAGCTGAAAGAATTGTCTTGAATTTCTTTCTTCTTGGTGATTGCGGATGATGCCACTCCATAGACTGTCTTTTTGTCTCAGGTTCAAAATGATGTGACCAAGTTTCGTCACCTGTAACGATCTTAGCCAAAACGTTCCCTCCATCAGCATTGAAACGCTCCAACAATTCAGAAGAAATTGCTTTCCTTTGCAATCGGTGGTCATTTGTGAGACTTCGAGGAACCCATCTTGCGCAAACCTTAGAAAATCCGAAAGTTTTTATAACTGCATTTGCACTACCAATGCTGACTGACAGCTGTAAGGCCAATTGTAGAGTAGTGATTCGCCTATCAGTAAGAATAATGCCCTCAGCGCATTTCAACATTTCTGCGTTGGTGGCTGTGGCAGGACGTCCACAGCGCGGCCGATCAAGCAGCTCCGTATCTCCACTTCCTGATTCTTTGATTCTCGGAACCCAGCGATGACTGTACTCCTGTCGACTGCAAAACATCCATACACATCACATAGACGCTTGTGAATATTCACAATATTTTCCTTCTCTGCAACGAGAAATTCTATCACAATTCGCTGTTTATAACGCAAGTTGCTAACACGCTCAAATTCAACAGTTTAGGGCAGCCGTATTATTTGGCCGGTTGCAGTGCAATTTGGTGCACACAATTGGCATATGCCATATTTAAAGTGTGCAAAATTTCATGCTTCTAACTTCATTATTAGCTGAGAAAAACGATGTGGTGCATTACTTTCTGAACGCCCCTCGTAAATGCTCAGACCATAGCTGACAGTGAACCACATCCCAATATTGACGACTTACTTTCTCGTCTGTCCAATGCAACACTTTTCACTAAAATAGATCTAACTGAAGGTTATTGGCAGATACCACTAACCAAAAAGGCCAAATACTACACAGCGTTTTCCACTCCACAAGGTCTATACCAGTGGAATGTGATGCCTTTTGGGCTTATGAACGCTCCTGCTACCTTTATTCGCATGATGCGAACAATTTTATCAGGTAGACCAGACATCATTACATACATCGACGACATATGCTTATTTAGTTCGTCATTTGGGGAACATTTTTTCGGGGCTTAGATGTGTTTTAGAAATACTGCGGGATAATCATTTAACCGCGAAACCTACGAAAATACAAATTGCTTTTCAGGAGATAACCTTCCTGGGACATATTATTGGGGCTGGACGTATTGAAACTGTTCCTAGTACGGTTTCAAAAATCTTAAACTTATCAGTTCCTCAAACGAAGAAGCAAGTTAGGAGCTTATTAGGGATAGTCCAATACTACAGCAGATTTGTACCGAACTTATCATCTATCACGGCTGTTTTGTCATCATTGTTGAAGAAAGACATGCCGTTGAAGGTAAATTGGACCGACGAATGCGACAAAATTTTTCGAATGATACTGAACATCTTTTCAAATCCACCAAATTTGAGATTACCAGATACTTCTAAAAAGTTTTATCTTCGTACAGATGCCAGTAATTACGGTATTGGAGCTTGTTTACTTCAATATCCCGACAATATACTCCATCCCACGATGTACATATCAAGAAAACTGAAGTTACCTGAAACTAAATACTCCACTGTGGACAAGGAGTTGCTGGGCGTAGTTTGGGCAATAACGAAACTTGAAAAATTATTGTTGGGAGCATCCTTCGTGATCCAAACGGATCAGAAGGCGGTGGCATCGTTACGTCGCTCCAACCACAAAAGCCCCAAACTTGCCAGATTTTCGATTCTATTACAGCCATACGATTTCGTCATCGAAGCCATACCGGACAAGAAAATATAATTGCTGATGCACTGTCAAGACATCCTACTGAAGTCGAATAATTGTCCACAAGTTAAAAGAAACTTAACAAGATTGACTCTGAAACTCTCACTTATTCCTGTGTTATGAAATTGATGCGAACCACCTCTATACGAGAATGACACTTTGAATACTTGCAGTGAATCATTCAATATAAAAAGTTTTCGAAAGAAGATTCGTGATAGCAAGAGACTTATTTCGATGGTTCTTTTCTAACGTTTGGACTTTGGTTAGTGTCCAATCGTGCTACAACTCATTACGATATGACCGGGAATATGATACGAATCCAAGCTGGACATTTAACGTTATGCTACAGAAATTGACTAATTCAACACGATAAACGTTTATAACCAACCAGGAACGAAACTTGGTTGAACAGTTTTAAATTTCTTCTCCAAAGGAACTTTCAATAATTTTGCAAAGGACATAACGACGACTGGATCTTCATATCCGACATTATTAAGTTTAATAGTTATTAAGTTAATAAAGAATATAATAAAATTGAAGTGTGATAATAATATAAAAAGAAGAAATTGTGTCAAAAGAAAGAAGAAAAAAATGAATAAAGAACAAAATAATATCACACAAGCGAATACTTTAAATATTTTATTTATGAATATGATAGCTGTTATATGCATTTAGATATTCACATGAAATGTATGAATATTTGTTCTTTATTAAGTCATTAAGTTAATTATTAATAATTACTCGACACTCATAATTAAGTTTAAACACACATAACTAAATTAATTTATACTTTACCTTTTTCTTTACTTTACATGTCCTTACTTCTCATGTCTTTTATTATGACACTATCTCTCAGTTTTTTTAATTAGATGTTAATTTATTAATACCTTACATACTTACTATGATTAATTAGTTTAATTTTAATTAGTTAGAATAATTTTCTTTACATAACACTTCATTATTCACTCACACAGTCTTTAAGTTCAGTAGCTAATTATTTAGCGACAGTTGACATCCCTTTGTTTAATATAATAATATTATATGACTGATATATTATCGACATGACCACGACACTGTTCTAGACAGAACATCGTAGGCCATATGTCAGGTTTTTGTTAAATTTTTTGAGTAAGATAGTTCAAAAAAATCTATCTAATAGATTTTTTTTTCTACGGCGGGCAGGAAATTGTTACGGTAGTTTTATTGATATCGTCTGCTAGAATTGGCAGTGCACATTTTTAGGGTCAATGGAATTAATATAGATGGATGTTTATACTTCGCGAATTAATGAACGCGAAATACACGGTCAAATTATGACGTGTTCGCGTCGATAAGGTCACGCTTCGTGACTTAGTTACTGGACCCTTGTTACGTTGTCTGTCAAGCCGAACGGTCGTGTTTTTTTTTACCTCCTTCCACTATTGGGCTTTGTTAATAGCCATTTTTCTGTAAATTAATCTAAGGACTCAGGGTCAGTCCAGATACTAGTATATACGGGTGAATTCGTAAGGCTAGTGATTAACCTACGTTATGGAAGGATACTTTGATAAGTAAATTGATTATTTTCGTCAAGACATCATGTGCTCACTTCTGGCTGTCTGGATCACAGCAGCGCATGTACATAGCCATGATGGTCTGTCGACATGAATTCAATAATGACACGGACGGACAAGAATATCTATGCAAGTAAATTCTAATGAACTATATGTGAATGTATACCTACATAAATGTCTCGTGTGTGAACTGTTAATAAATTCATGGACTCCAACTGAGGACTTAATCACATCGATACGTTACAGCTGTTTGTTGCATTTGCCAATGTTGATTATCATGGTAGTGAAGAACTCTTCTGATAAGAAAAAAATATATATATAATGATGAGCTCCGAAAGGAACGAATGTATTCTTGGACATTCAACACATAATGAATCCATATAACGTTGACCCTTATTCCAAGATTATAAACGAACAAAGCACGAATTCGCGATTCAACAAAATACAGAACCAGCTTTGAACCAGCCCTACCCTTATTCAGCTCAGATTCTAGCCTTATCAGACAGGCAATATAACCTGACACTTCAGCCAGAGTAGAACACTGTGAAAATTCACTTGCACCAAGAAGACAACCAGATCTTGCCAGAGTAAAGACTAAAAACAGCTTTCATCTATCAGACCGGACCTTGTTTGAGCATTCTCAGGACTTAAAAGCCCAGGAATAACTCTACCATTTTAACACGGAAAACAGGAATCTGAGGGAACTGAAACACAAGTCAAAGTGGGAACTTATTGTTAAAGTAACAACACCCAAGACCAAGTGTAAGAGGCCTCTACAAGTGCCTTTATTTACCTGAGCCAGCAGCTTGTGTGCCTAAAGATTGGCGTAAGTTGTTCATTTTGAATTCTGTATTTTTTCATTATTAACATGTGAACTAATACGTATATATGTGAAGATTATTATGTGAAAATTGCAAGTGGATGTCCAAGTTATTTGAGGCTGGCAACCTCAGCATGTAGAGTGATGATTTCATGAATCACCACTGCCAGGGCTGGTGACTGCTTTATTGCGAGTTTCTTATAAGAACCAAAAGCAGAGGTAGTCCCAAGCTCCATATGGAGCAGGGAGGTAATGATGAAAGAAATAATGTACATACTTGTTATATTATTCACCTTTTCAACCAGCGTAAATGTAAAACATATTCACTATAAATGTAATGAAAGTTTCAACCTTTTCCACCAGTATAAATGTAAAATATATTTACTCTTTCATCTTTTCGACCAGTGTAAATGTAATACATATTCACTCTACATGTAATGAAAGTTTACATACTTTTTAACTGATGTAAATGTAAACATATTCAAACTATATTGTTAACATTTTCAACTTAAGTTAAATGAAAAACTATTCATTTTAAATGTAAAGATAGTTTTCGCCCACTGAGATTAAGATTAATTCTCAGAGTGTAAAAATTCTGAAGATAGACGGGATGATGGAATAGGAAGATGGGGATACATAAGTATGTGTCGGGAAACTCAATACTCAGAGGGAATTTGTTTCTCTTCTTTTGCCATACTAGTTGGTGGTACCAGTTGAGGGTACTATTTCTGGAACAAGTGAGGGTATAGGTGGCCTGAAGTCGACGCTAGACACCATCATCAGACGGGTCTTAAAGACGCGGGACCAGCTTTGCAGTTACTCCCTGATTTTACTTGGAACGAGCTGCAACTCTTAATCTTGACCAGGAACGTGAGCAATCCTGTCACCTATCTGCGAATAACCAAAACACCAGCGGGAGCAGAAACCTCATTGGCAGCTAAGTAGTCAAATAGACGTTGCCAAGTGAAACTTCCCCTTATATAATTCCCCATTAACATCATATGATGATGATCAATTTTTGTTAAAGAATATTCAATTTTTAATAACTGTTAAAACCTAAGTGATTATTAAATTTGTTACTTATATCTATCCAAATTTAAAGTTGATTTAATCATTTTGAATGTGTTGCATCCGTAAGTCTCAGATAATTTGTTAAATACACTCAATCAGAGCTTCTAAATAATAATAAGAGGAAATTCGCTGAATTAACTCAGCTGGGGTCTTGAATGAGCTATTATAAGATTACATAATCCTTCCCCAAAGTTGTCGGCAGATCCTAGAGTTAACGTGCTCCGTCAATGCAGCATTGTTCTCGCTTTTCTGAATATCTTGTGAACACAACCTTGAAATAGAAACATCATTATCCTTCTATCTACAACTCTGCCAAGAGTAATCTTGTGCAAAGGTAGACACCTTTGAAGACCCACATCAGTTACTCTTGAGTTGTGGCCTCTGTTGGACCACGACTGCAGATCTAAAGGGAGGCAACCCGTGACACTGACTTCTAAATAATGGATTGCTGCAGACGACTTACCGCAGCCTCTGAACCTATTGAAGAGTTGATAACACACTTTAAACTGTAAGCAGGTCAAATTTGCTGGGACGTTAGAGCCAGAGACAAGAAGGGAGTGTTCGAGGATAACGATTTTTAAAATTGGGACACACTAATAGCTGTGCCATTTTACGTAGTGCCCCTTTATCATATAAGAGTTACGCCAACTAAAATTTGGCCGCCATTTTCGGCTGTACCCGAATAGCAGGAAAATGGACCCAATCGCGAGTTTCAGACCTAATATGCATTTTCGTTTAGGTCAACTAATAATTTGAAATAAATTTAGATGCAAATACAGTAGCACTTATTTGTACTATTCTTTGTATTTCAACTAACAACACAAAAAGAAGAAAACTAGTTTACTTACCGTTTTATTTAATAGAATCAGTAGCGTGAATTTTTAACACATACTCCGTTGAATTTTATATTCCGTTAGAATTTCACTATTTAGCAACAAATATTCCGTACGAATTGCAACACTTAGCAAAACATACTACCTTATAAAATAATATAATAAAAATAATAAAAATTAATTATATATATATATATATATATATATATATATATATATATATATATATATATATATATATATATATATATATATATATATATATATATATATTTATATATTTATAATATATTTATAAATCTAAATATATATACAAATAACCTTATAAATATGGAAGAGGTGTTAAGAATAGACAGTCGTAGGGAACTGCATAATATAGTCAAACAATATTTAATACGAACAAATGTTAATATATAGTGGCTGGGAATGTGAAGGTCTGATGTTGTTCTTACAATACATATGACTTTTAATAGGCGAAAGTCAATTAAATATCTGTTAAAGTCAGTTATATAACTGTAACCACCAGGCCTTTACACCCCTCCATTTTAATATTATTCTTGTTCAGAGTTTCTTCTTTATTTTTTTTTTTTTAATTTTTTTGTTTGTTTGTTTATTTATTTAACGTAAAAGCATAATTGTGATTGTCCCTATTTACAATGATTTGACAAATGTGGTGCCACTTTCTCTTATCGGCAGTTGTTCATATTATTTTGAATTGAAAACAATATATATCCTAATTATTACACATCAGAGGTTTAACGGGATATTTATTTTCATTAATTTAAAAAAAAAAAAAATCTTACTCGATGCTTATTCTCGCTACTAGCCCTGGTATTGTCCAGCCGAAAATGGCGTCTACGTCGTTCAGCCTCTTTTTCGATTCTGACATATACTACTCGTCAAAAGTCAAGGGCCACCCTATTATTTTCAATACACTTTTATATAAGCGCATAGAATGATTAAATGAAGGAAGTTTTTAGTACAAATGGGGGCAATATCTTCCTCTGACAATCCTCTATGCACGTTAAGCATAAAAACAACTCACCGACAACAATGGTGATCACGTGCAATTTGGTTTGCTGACCATAAATTCACATTTTTAATCTGTTTTTTCAAACTTCCGTACAACCAAACAGGTGAAGTAATCGTGCTGATTGACATTCCACGTGCAATGGTGACTTTTCGTGAACAGAGTTCACTCTTAATTTGTTTTACAATCAGCAGACTTAGGGTAGTTTCATCACTTGCAAAAACCATGCCACCGAGAATAAGTCTTGACACCTTACAAAGAAGGAGGGCTATAGCGTGGGTTGAAAGTGGTTTATCAGTCCGTGAGGTTGCTAGACGGCTTGCAGTGTCACACTATACTATCCAAAGAATTTTGGAGCGATTTAGGCCACAGGAAGTGTGGAGGATCGCCACCGGCCAGGTCGCCCTAGATGCACCAATAGACATGATGACCGGTACCTCTTGTTGTCAGCCCTGCGCCATCGAACAGTGACTTGTTCCACTCTAAGATGTCAGCTGAGACAAACTGTAAACGTTAATGTCAGTCAAAGCACCATTCGCAGACGTTTATATGAATTTGGACTGGCTGCTCGACGTCCTGCAGTCAGAATCCCTCTTACTCCTGCTCATCGCAGAGCCCGTGTTGCTTGGTGTCGCAAGCACATCCGATGGACAAGGCAACAATGGAGTCAAGTTCTCTTCACTGATGAATCTCGCTTCACTGTGTCATTCAATGATGGCAGGATTCGAGTTTGGAGACGACCAGGAGAGCGATTTACTGATGACACAATTCGAGAGGTGGATCGTTATGGTAGGGGTTCTATCATGGTCTGGGGAGGCTTCTACAGACACGGCAGGACCCCACTCTACATCATCCAAGGCAACCTGACCGGCCCAAGATACCAGAACGAAATCTTTAGACCATTTGTTCAGCCTGCTCTGAAGGCCATAGATGGTAATGCCATCCTCCAAGACGATAAATTTCGACCCCATCGAGCTCGTGTGGTGAATGAGTTTATTCAGCAACATGGGATCATCAGGATGGCGTGGCCAGCTCATTCACCTGACCTTTCTCCGATTGAGCACCTCTGGGATGTCCTTGGTCGAAGATTGTCAACAAATCACCCCCTGCCAATTGATGTTGCACAGCTGACTGCATTTCTGCTTCAGGAATGGCAAGCTGTTCCTCGGGATACTCTTCGGACCCTTGTGGATTCGATGCGTCTACGCTGTCTTGAATGCCTTGCTGCAAACGGTGGTCATACCCAATTTTGAAATGTCTTTTTGTCCACTATCTATTGTGTGACTTTTGAAAAGGTGGGTGACACACTTCACAGCTTCATTGCGTTTGAATGTGTGTTTCCATTTCTTTACGTGACATGTCAATTTGGTATTCAATAAATGCCGTTTTGACTGATACCAATTACGTTTATATCAGATTTGATTTATGGTTTCAACCAAGGTTTTTCTAAGTGTCCCTTGACTTTTGACGAGTAGTATAGTTGGCGTAGCTCTCTATAGATCTAGGAGCACTAATTTTACGGTACCGTAAAGATACAGACAACCATTTTACTTGACCTGGATGTGACCTAGATTAATCTATGACCTATTTACTGACTTTGTTCTCTAATACGTGATGGCAGTTGATCAATCGATCGAAACGACGGTTGGGTTCTCTTGTAACCTACGCCAGAATTTGGCTGGATCATTTGTTATTTGTCTAAATTATGGACATTTAGACTATCTTTACTTTTATTTTGCCCGTGTGATGGTGATGGTGGGGGGAGGGGGGATCTCTGTTGAGACACAGTAAGAATAAGATTCTTGCTCCCTAAGGCATGTCGTACAAGGCGACCATTATGAGTTTATGCACGTGGCAGTAACCTCTTCAGTCATAACTGACTATGGGAATGCGCCCCTGAAGTGACAGTCCACATCTGTTTTTGTTCGTTTGTTGTTGTTGCTTGGCGATCCTTTCAGCGTGTTCTTTTCTCTTCTGCTTGTTGTGAGAGCTTCTATTCACCCAATCTGAGGTGGCGTCGCAGAGAGCATCGCCACTTGGTGCGATCTGCTGCTTCATCCTTCAAGGTTGCTGGATTTATGTCCAATGCCTTCATGTCTCTCTTACACACATCTTTAAACCTCAGCTACGGTAGCCCGACTGTTGTTTTGCCATCCGCCAGTTGCCCGTAGAAAATATCTTTAGGGATACGACCATCTTCCATGCGGCGGATATGGCCAAGCCAGCGTAGTCTGCGCTGTCTAAGCAGTGTATATATGCTTTGAAGGTCATCACGTGACAACATCTCGATATATGAGTTTATGTGTGAGGAATAATATATTAGAAACTATAAACCGAAGTGAATAATTTATTAGAAACAAAAAGCCGAAGTGAATAATATATTGTAAGATACCGAAAGCGGGGGAGTACTATATTAGAAACAAAAAAGCGGGAGGAATCTCGCATAAGATACCCAAAACCGAGGGAGTACTATATTAGAAACAAAAACCGGGGGAATCTGGTATAAGATACCGTAAATTAATATGAAACAAATATAAAGGCATGTTATCAGGCACTCGCAGGAAATAAAGAAGTAGAACACCAGACAACAGAAAAACAACAGACATGAGTGGCTTACCCAGGATTTGAACACTGGACCTTCCGTGCGACAACCCCGCCTAGCCATGCAAGCGAATCACACTATCCGATCTGCCATCTACGCATCATCAAAAAATGATGTTTCAATGGCAGGTCATCAGTGCGAACCACAATACACGACACCGGAAGTCCACCATGGGCAGTTCAGCATATTAATGACGCAATCACTTCTGTTGTTTCTCTATCCTGCAGTATAGGCCAATCCAACAAGACAAGGACCTTAATACTGTGTCCAGTAAATGATAGTAGACTAGAACAGTGAGAACAGGATAGTGGGTAGGTTTGGTATTGTATAAACATTTATTACACATAAGGAAGGGAAACCCGAGGCCTGTAAACAGTAAATTAATATGAAACAAATATAAAGGTATGTTATCAGGCACTCGCAGGAAGTAAAGAAGTAGAACACCTTTCTGTTATGTGTTGTCTGGTGTTCTACTTCTTTATTTCCTGCGAGTGCCTGATAACATACCTTTATATTTGTTTCATATTAATTTACTGTTTACTGGCCTCGGGTTTCCCTTCCTTATGTGGTATAAGATACCGAATGCGCGGGAAGTAATATATATGAAGAAGCAGCGAAAAATATTAAATTAAAATAAGAAAGTCTGTGGAATAATATATTAGAAACATAAAGCCCAGGGAATAACGTATTCTGGAATCGAAAGCCCAAAGAATAATCTATTTAAAAAAGTGAGGAGGGAGAACTAATATATTAGAAACAGAAAGCCGAGGGAATAATATTTGGAGTAAAAGCCGGGGGGAATGCTTTAGAAACCAAAAGCCACATAAGGACAACATTTTGGCGCACATTTGTCTTTCAAGAACAATGAAACTCAGAAACGAACATTTAAATAACCCCCCCCCCCCCCCCCCCTTTTTTTTCCTGTCCGGCGCCCCCCTCCCCACCACACACACACAAACTGCACCTGAGACGACAACGGAATGCCGTGCCATTGTTAAATGGAGGGGAAGGAGGAGGCAAGGGGGAATAAAGGCTTCTATGAAGTGTCGTTTTTATAGCGGGGATGTGAATGGTGTTCCATAATGTCATAATAATCTGCTTCCGGTCGCTTCAATGAGTTCTGGGTTTTCCTTGAGAGCTTTGTCCTTGACCTAGGCGGAATAAGTTTTATGAATGTGAATCTCATAGCTAGAGACTAGATAGTCCCACAGCAGAAATTACCGTATAGGAGTGAAGTGTTAGAGACTTCAATATACTAGGTCCAGTTTTTTTTCTGAAGTTAGGTGACTAGTTCCCTTCCACGCTGCATTTTCCTTTCCTAACTCAAGACCAGAGTCAGGTACCTATTTAAAGCTGGGTGACTGGAGCATGACGCTACCAGGTTCCGATCCAGGAACATGGAGACTGTGAAAGGAGAGCTCTCTAACAATTCAGCCAGTCGGACGCTAGAAAGTGTGCATACATTTGATTGCCGACCACTTTCCCCCCTTCGTTACATTTTGTCTAATTTTGACTGAAACTTAATAAACTACTACAACTACTGTTACTACTACTACTACTATTACTATTTCTACTACTACAACTACTGCTGCTGCTGCTTTTACTACTACTAATACTAAGACTATTACTACAACAACTACAACTGCTACTATTATTACTGTGGTAAAGTGGGATGTTATAAATATTTATAGGGGACTTAGTGTACTGACTGAGATCAGCTGTGAAGGTATCTGTATCTAATAAGTGTGGTGTATTACAGATGACCTTACTTGCTACCACATTTATACCTCAGTCAGAATTATTCTGGAATATTGTGATGACTACGTTAAATGTCTAGGGTTATGAAAATGATGAAGTGTAAGTCACAACAACAACAGACAGATAAACAATTTAATTTATTCCACAACACTTACAACACTGTGACACTCACACACATATAACACTCTATAAGACTATCTTAAATGAGTCAAGTGTAAAGTTTCAAATATACATGTAATGATTCTTTTCAATAATGGGTATCCTGATTCAACTACACAGTGAACCAGGAATCACAATCAAATGTAATTACAAGTATTATGTACACAGTTTATATATATGAACTTTGTATTGACATAGTTTATTATTATTATTCTATGTGTGTAATTTGTGCAGTAGTAATATGAGGTAATACTGGTTTTGTTCAAGCTTGGTTGTTGTGTTTCATCATGACTTCAAGTGTTTGATTATCGGGGAAATAGTATTGGGAAAAGTTCACAGTTCCTGTCATTTGAACCAATTAATTGTCCCTCTGTGTTTAATAAAATGTCAATTTTTGAGGGGGCACATAATGTTGAGCTACTCTGGCCACAGAAGCTTATCTTTCGTGATGGCGGCAGGAAAAGACTCCTCTGCTCGATTGCTTCCTGTGTTCTGGAGACACCTCACTGGTCGCTATCTGGACCAAGGAGTATGCTGTCAGCCTCTGGATTCAGCAAAACTCAGACCAGGTGCTGCTTCAATAACTTAGGACCACGGTCCCTGAAACAAGAAGGTTGTACCTACTACTTCAGAACTAATTTATAATCTATTTCCACACTGAGAACAATACATAACAAACACAGAGTTCAGCGCGGTAGGCCAACTGCTAGCTTCATCTGAAACAATTTACACCAGTATACTCCTCCCTAATGGTTACTACGCCTCTGCAATTCCAGCATTAGTTCTTTCTAGTCAATAAGATAGGTGTCAGTGTACTGTTTGGCAATTCCATGCAGTTTTACTTTTCTCCGACACCTTCTGTTCAGGTTGGAGCACTATATAGGCCTTGCCTCATGTTCGCTACTGAACCACACACATATACAGACATAAATTATCAATTTACATTCAATTTTCATTAAAAAGATATTGAATATATCAAGCTTACCACAATTCATGGAAATAATACACAGATACGTTGACTGGCGATGAATAATGGCACAAATTCCGATCTGCCTCTGTCCCAGACTTTTATTTAGAAAAATATGATCTGGCTCTCAACGCACTGTTTCTTAGTAAGTTTATTTTAAAATGTGGCACTGAACTGACGCTCCTAATTGACTATATTGGCGGGTCTAACCAATCGGGCCATGTTTACACAGCTTTTCAAAAAAAGTACCCCTACTCACGTTTCCCTAACAACAAAAAATTAGTATTTGTAGTCCGACTAATCGTGTTTAGCCTTACATTTACTTCTATCCAATCAAATAGGATTTAACATGGTGGCCTATTTCCCGTAAAATAGTGGTTTCAAAACATGCCACTGTGCGATTATTATTTGGTGTTGTCTGACACCCTCACTATTTTCTTTTGGCTATAATTTGTTAATTCCTAGACTATTTGCGTAACACTTAACATATTCTTTGTCAGCAAGTCCTAAGGAACCCAAATATATAAATTTTATGGGGCTAAGGGGCTGCGTTCAAAATATGCATTTTCTTCTACCTCCTGTTCACTTCGATACGATGTGGTGTCTGGGTACTGTCAGGCTTTCAAACGTAAACCAGTATAATGGCATGTTTCCGGATAAGCATTGTTCATGCGTTTAAACCTAACTCTCGTATGGGTAGTGTTTTTTATGACTGTCCATTTGAAGAAATGTTAGTGCTTCTGGCCTTACGCGGGGAGGGTGGCATTATATCGCGAGACGCGTGTTAGGGTTGCATGCGTTCCTGCTTTCAGCCCTCCCTCTCTCTATCTATCCTAAGTCCATCTGTCCTTTCGTTTATGTTAACGTAGTGTATAAAATGAAATTAATGGAAGTATTAATTTAGGTCATTACGCAGTGTGCCTAGCTCAAGGTTTTCTTAGAAATGCAGTACACGTTTTATTGTAGAAAGCGTGTATTGATGCAGTAGGCTTTACTATCAACGTGAAACGTTACAATTTGCAGACGAAGTAGAAAACAAGGGGGATTTTTGTACGCCATTGTGACAGCACTGTACTTTTACCATTTCTCTTTCCTTTTATTGAATTTATGTGTTAGGCTTTACATTTACCTTTTAATTTATATATGTGGATTTAGAATGTTTCACGACAAATTCTCCCCTCTTAAAACAGACGTTATATGTCAGTCTATAATTCTATATACACATAGAGAAATTTATTATTATTTCTGGGGCTTACGGTGATTCTCATCACACGGATGGCGGCTTAAAAAATCCGCTCCCAGATTTGTTTTTCCAGATATATACTCTATGCTAAACTCAAATGGCTGCATCAGTAATGACCATCGGAGTAATCTAGAATTTTCATGTCTAGCCTGCGCTAGAAACGACAAGGGTTTGTGATCCGTTTGCAACTTAAATGCCTTCCCATACAGATAAATATTGAATTTCTTTATCGCCCATATTACTGCAAGACATTCTTTTTCGCTAGTTGAGTAGTTGGTTTCAGCTTTATTCAACTTTCTGCTAGCATATGCCACTGGGCTTAATTCCCCATCCAATGCATCTGATTTCTGTAGCAGAGTCGCACCTAACCCAATATTACTGGCATCCGTCCTTACAATGAATTCTTGACTTAAGTCAGGTAATTTCAAAATAGGTTTGCTTGTGAGCTTTTCCTTCAATTCCTGGTAAGCCAATTCACATTGTGGTGTCCATGTAATTCGATCTGGATTTCCTTTACGTGTCAAATCAGTTAACGGTGCACATATGGAATTAAAGTTTTTGATATACTTTTGGTAGAAACCACATAATGAGACAAAGGATCTCACGTCTTTCTTGGTTTGTGGTCTCGGGGCTTTCTTTAGTTTCTCTAAATTCTTGGGGTCAGGGGTCATGTTTCCCTGATAAACTGTGTGTCCCAAGAATTCTAATTCTTTACATCCAACGCAACATTTGGTTGGTCGGGCTGTTAAATTCGCTTCTCTAAGTCGATTAAACAGCATGTTCAGAGAGTCAATGTGTTCCTCAAATGTTTCTGTTGCTATAAGGATATCATCCATGAAATTTGTGATGCATGGATTATTCAGAGGGTCCAATAATTTTCTCATCATTCTAGAGAAGACACTAGGCGCATTCTTCAATCCAAATGGCAATCTGTTAAACTCATAGTGTCCCTCTGAGGTACTAAAAGCTAGGTATGGTCTAACCTCAGGCTTTACTGGAATCTGATAGTATCCTTTACTCAGATCCACTTTTGAGAAATATTTAGCTTTATTTAGCCTGGCAAAGAACTGATTTGTATCCGGCAATGGATCCACCTGTCCTTCTGTAATAGCATTCAGTCTCCTGTAATCTATACAGAGTCTATGTTCTCCAGAGGGTTTCCTTAAGAGTACAACACTGGAACTATACGAAGATTCACTGTGTGAAATAATTCCTTCCTTCAACAAATAGTCTATCTCTTCCTTCAAAGCTTTCTCCTTAGCAAAAGGAATCGAATAGGGTTTCATACAGACAGGTGTGGGGTCTATCAGTTTCATATCATATTCCAATAAGTTTGTATGCCCCGGTCGGTCTGTTAACACCTCTGTATGATTATCTAGAACCTGTTGCACTCTCTCTTTCTGATTTTTCGTTAAATGTGTACTGATTTTCACCTGTGCCGCTGTCTCACAGGGGTGTAATGGATATTCAAATGATGAAAGTGGTTCCTTTTTCATCTCCATGGCAATGGACAAGGTCAACAAGTGTGTCTCTTCCTGATTTTCTCTTTCCAAATATTTCTTCAGGAGATTCACATGATAGATTTTTTCTTTCCCCTTCTTATCTATCTTATAATTTGTTCTAGACACCTTCTCTAGAACTGTATATGGACCTTGCCATCCAATTTGTAACTTATTCTGACTACCGGGTAGAAGAAGCAGTACCTTCTCTCCCACAGCCAAATCTCTGTCTTTAGCCTTCCTGTTAAAAGAGGCAGCATGTTTCTTCCTGGCTTGTCTCAAATTTTCATTGGCAAGTTTCCAGCCAGTTTTTAAACGAGTGGTCAGCTCATTCACATATTGGTATGAGGATGTAATATTTTCCTCTGCCTTTTCATCAGTCCACGTTCTTAACAGCGTTACATATGGACCTTTAATTTTGTGGACCTATTTGTCCATGCACCGGTATGGTCTCTTCCACTCGAAGCGCTATAGTGATGATTTTTCTTCCCAGAATTATCATTCACAAAACGACCGCTACCAATTCTTTTCTTGGGGCTTTCTCCCCACTTAGAATTCTTGATGAGAGATTTCCTCTCTACATCCTCTTCCTCCAGTTTGTTTAAGTCCGATTGAGGGATTTTCGGCTTATCCTGGGGTAAGACATCTTTTTGCACTCTCTGCATAGTGGCCATTGTAAAACAGTTAATTGAAGCTTGTCCGTGAAAAGGGGCTTCCCATTTTATTTGGTCCACTTTATCAAATTTATTTTTCTTTTTATTGTCAGGCCTAATTTTGCCCCGTGGCGTGTCCAGGTCCTGATCAATGTTCCCACTTGTGGGTGTTCCCTCATGTGCTATGCTACACCTTTCTACAAAATTCTCAATGTCCCATCTTGCCTTGGGCCAATAATAATTGTGAGCCACCTTTTGGATGATGGTACCTATTTTCTCATGGTCCCCATCTTGTTTCACATGTAGGCTCCTTATTAAGTCTGCCCTATCTGCATTTGGAAGAACCAACTGTCCCTGACCATTGGATCTAGTTCCGGCCTTCCTGTAAATCAACTTGTTTTTCATGTAAAAATCTCCCTTGCCTGGAGTTGTATGATAAGTTGACAATTTCCTGAAACAAGGCTTGAGTGTTTTATCCCCAGCCTGTGCCTTCCTCATCTCTTCTGGAGTGGTATCTAACATAATATCCTCCTCCTGTCTTGAGGTCGACCTGACCTGAAGGGTGGCCATATACACAGGTTTCCTTCTGCAACGGTCAGTGTCATGATTGTCCATCTGACAATTTTTACACCACCTCTTTCCTTGGTTGAAAGATTTTCTTTCATCATATTTCCTTTCATCGAATTGTGGGGTTTTATTTTTATTGTCATACCGTGGCCTATCAAATTGGTGCTTACCTTTGTTTTGATCTCTAGAATCAAATTTATTAAAGTTCTGTGGTGCCCTAAAATTATCCACCTGTTTCTGTTTATTACCTGATACCTCTGCCTGAGCTGCTTGATACCTTTCAGCAACATTTAGCAACTCACCCAGCCTCTCTGCACCTTGTTCCATGAGAAACTTTCTCAGGTCTGGAGCCATGGACTCTCTTAATTGTTCTATAAGGACCATTTCCTTAAGATCTTGGGTTTTCCCCAGAGAAGTCCATTTCTCCAAGTATGTCTCTAACCGTGCAGAGAACTGGTGATAGGTTTCACCTGACAGTAGTTTAGCATTCCTAAATTTTTTCCTATAAAATTCTGCGTTCTTTTCATATCTTAACAAAAGAGCCTGCTTTAGCATGTCATAATTTTCTTGATCACCTCTGCTCATTTTGGCAAAAACTTCATAAGCTGCCCCACGAAGCCCTTGAGATAACTTTAAGCTCCACCTTTCTCTCTCTAACCCATACGTGGTAGCTAATAGTTCATATCTATTTAGATAGCTCTCAATATCATCGTCTTTCTCAACAAAATGATCTAAATGAAAGTTCATAGCTGAGGTTGAGGCTCCCTGACTAGCAGTAGCATCAGAGGTAAAGGGACTGGCACCATTTTCAGGAGCATGGCCTTGAAACTCAAACTCCCTTAGTCGTAACTCATGTTCCCTTTGTAATCTCTTATCCTCTGCTTCCCTCTCTGCAGCCAATCGCTTGTCTTCCCTTTCTGCAGCTAATCTCTTGTCTTCTCTTTCTGCAGCCTTTTAATCTCCCTATCTGCCTCCAATGCTTTAGCCTCTTTGTCAGCCTCAATCTGCAACCTCTTAATTTCTTTTTCAGCCTCTAACTTTCTTTCAGCCTCTTTTTCTAATCTTTCAGATTCTAATTTTCTTTCGGCTTCAAATTTTCTTTCCTCACGTTCAATATATTTGTCACATTCCGTAGTGACATAAGCAATCATAATTTGCCCGTCCATTCCTAACTCTTTTGCAGTCTGCACAGCAGCAGATCGAAATTTGGCCAGGTCCGCCATTTTCTAACAGGTAAATGTATAAAATATTTAACTAAACAATTTTATCTATAACTAATTAACTAAGGACAACCACAGGCACTGATAGCTCAACGTTATTTATTTCCACCCAAGGATACCTTTTAAATTTTTATTATTCCCTGAAGTGAATTACCCCCAATATTTATAATAGGGAAAGATTCAAAATCCCGGACGGACCCCAATATATGTGGTAAAGTGGGATGTTATAAATATTTATAGGGGACTTAGTGTACTGACTGAGATCAGCTGTGAAGGTATCTGTATCTAATAAGTGTGGTGTATTACAGATGACCTTACTTGCTACCACATTTATACCTCAGTCAGAATTATTCTGGAATATTGTGATGACTACGTTAAATGTCTAGGGTTATGAAAATGATGAAGTGTAAGTCACAACAACAACAGACAGATAAACAATTTAATTTATTCCACAACACTTACAACACTGTGACACTCACACACATATAACACTCTATAAGACTATCTTAAATGAGTCAAGTGTAAAGTTTCAAATATATATGTAATAATTCTTTTCAATAATGGTATCCTGATTCAACTACACAGTGAACCAGGAATCACAATCAAATGTAATTACAAGTATTATGTACACAGTTTATATATATGAACTTTGTATTGACATAGTTTATTATTATTATTCTATGTGTGTAATTTGTGCAGTAGTAATATGAGGTAATACTGGTTTTGTTCAAGCTTGGTTGTTGTTTTCATCATGACTTCAAGTGTTTGATTATCGTGGAAATAGTATTGGGAAAAGTTCACAGTTCCTGTCATTTGAACCAATTAATTGTCCCTCTGTGTTTAATAAAATGTCAATTTTTGAGGGGGCACATAATGTTGAGCTACTCTGGCCACAGAAGCTTATCTTTCGTGATGGCGGCAGGAAAAGACTCCTCTGCTCGATTGCTTCCTGTGTTCTGGAGACACCTCACTGGTCGCTATCTGGACCAAGGAGTATGCTGTCAGCCTCTGGATTCAGCAAAACTCAGACCAGGTGCTGCTTCAATAACTTAGGACCACGGTCCCTGAAACAAGAAGGTTGTACCTCCTACTTCAGAACTAATTTATAATCTATTTCCACACTGAACACAATACATAACAAACACTGAGTTCAGAGCGGTAGGCCAACTGCTAGCTTCATCTGAAACAATTTACACCAGTATACTCCTCCCTAATGGTTACTACGCCTCTGCAATTCCAGCATTAGTTCTTTCTAGTCAATAAGATAGGTGTCAGTGTACTGTTTGGCAATTCCATGCAGTTTTACTTTTCTCCGACACCTTCTGTTCAGGTTGGAGCACTATATAGGCCTTGCCTCATGTTCGCTACTGAACCACACACATATACAGACATAAATTATCAATTTACATTCAATTTTCATTAAAAAGATATTGAATATATCAAGCTTACCACAATTCATGGAAATAATACACAGATACTTTGACTGGCGATGAATAATGGCACAAATTCCGATCTGCCTCTGTCCCAGACGTTTATTTCGAAAAATATGATCTGGCTCTCAACGCACTGTTTCTTAGTAAGTTTATGTTAACATGTGGCACTGAACTGACGCTCCTAATTGACTATATTGGCGGGTCTAACCAATCGGGCCATGTTTACACAGCTTTTCAAAAAAAGTACTCCTACTCACGTTTCCCTAACAACAAAGAATTAGTATTTGTAGCCCGACTAATCGTGTTTAGCCTTACATTTACTTTTATCCAATCAAATAGGAGGTAACATGTTGGCCTATTTCTCGTACAATAGTGGTTCCAAAACATGCCACTGTGCGATTATTATTTGGTGTTGTCTGACACCCTCACTATTTTCTTTTGGCTATAATTTGTTAATTCCTAGACTATTTGCGTAACACTTAACATATTCTTTGTCAGCAAGTCCCAAGGAACCCAAATATATAAGTTTTATGGGGCCAAGGTGCTGCGTTCAAAATATGCATTTTCTTCTACCTCCTGTTCACTTCGATACGATGTGGTGTCTGGGTACTGTCAGGCTTTCAAACGTAAACCAGTATAATGTCATGTTTCCGAATAAGAATTTTTCATGTTTTTAAACCTAACTCTCGTATGGGTAGTGTTTTTTATCACTGTCCATTTGAAAAAAGTTAGTGCTTCTGGCCTTACGCGGGGAGGGTGGCATTAATTGTGTATCGCGAGACGCGTGTTAGTGTGGCCTGCGTTCCTGCTTTCAGCCCTCACTCTCTCTTTCTATCCTAAGTCCATCTGTCCTTTCGTTTATGTTAACGTAGTGTATAAAATGAAATTAATGGAAGTATTAATTTAGGTCATTACGCAGTGTGCCTAGCTCAAGGTTTTCTTAGAAATGCAGTACACGTTTTATTGTAGAAAGCGTGTATTGATGCAGTAGGCTTTACTATCAACGTGAAACGTTACAATTTGCAGACGAAGTAGAAAACAAAGGGGTATTTTTGTACGCCATTGTGACAGCACTGTACTTTTACCATTTCTCTTTCCTTTTATTGAATTTATGTGTTAGGCTTTACATTTACCTTTTAATTTATATATGTGGATTTAGAATGTTTCACGACAATTACTACTACTACTACTAC
The DNA here is from genome assembly GCA_024509875.1 of Oreohelix idahoensis. Taxonomy (NCBI): domain Eukaryota; kingdom Metazoa; phylum Mollusca; class Gastropoda; order Stylommatophora; family Oreohelicidae; genus Oreohelix; species Oreohelix idahoensis. The sequence continues at coordinate 746,524 of JAMPIV010022302.1, forward strand.
TACTACTACCACTACTACTGCTACGACTATTACTAATACTACTACTACTAATATTACTACTACTACGATTACTACTACTACTACGATTATTACCACGACTACGACTATTAATACTACTACGACGACTACTACTACAACTATTATTACTATTACGACTATTACTACTACTACTACTACTACTACTACTACTACTACTACTACTACTACTACTACTACTACTACTATTACGACTATTACTACTACAACTACGACTATTACGATTACTACTATTACTACTACTACTACGACTACTACTACTACGACTATTACTACTACTACGACTATTACTACTACTACTACTACTACTACTGATATTACTCCTACTACTACTACTACTACTACTACTACTACTACTACTACTACTACTACTACTACTACTACTATTATTCTTCAACCATTACGACTACTACTACCATTAATACTACTATTACTACGACTATTACTACTGCTATTACTACGACTATAACTACAACTATTACTACGACTATTACTACCACTATTACTACTATTACTACTACTACTACTATTCTTCAACCATTACGACTACAACTACTATTACTACGACTATTACTACTACTATTACTACGACTATTACTACTACTATTACTACGACTATTACTACTACTATTACTACTACTATTACTACGACTATTACTACTATTAATACTAAGACTATTACTAACACTATTACTACGACTATTACTGCTACTACTACTATGACTATTCCTACTACTACTACAATGATTATTACTACTACTACTATGACTATTACTACTACTACTACTATGAGTATTACTACTACTACGACTATTACTACTACTACTACTATGACTACTACTACTACTATGACTACTACTACTATGACTATTACTACTACTTCTACTACGACTATTACTACTACTACTATGACTACTACTACTACTACTACTACTACTACTACTACTACTACTACTACTACTACTACTACTACTACTACTACTACTACTACTACTACTACTACTACTACTACTTTGACGACTACTACTACTACCACTACTACTACAACTGCTACTACTAATACTACTACTACTACTACTACTACTACTACTACTACTACTACTACTACGACTATTACTACTACTACTACTACCACTACTACTACTACTTTGACTACTACTACTACTACTACTACTACTACTACTACTACTACTACTACTACTACTACTACTACTACTACTACTACGGATATTACTACTACTATAAATATTACTACTACTACTACTATAGATATTACTACTACTTTTACTATGGATATTACTACTACTTCTACTATGAATATTACTACTACTTCTACTATGAATATTACTACTACTACGATTACTACGACTATTACCACTACTACGACTACTACTACTACAACTATTATTACTATTACGGCTGTTACTACTACTACTTCTACTACTTCTACTACTACTACTACTACTACTACTACTACTACTACTACTACTACTACTACTACTACTACTACTACTACTACTACTACTACTACTGCGACAATTACTACTACAACTACGACAATTACGATTACTGTTATTTCTACTACGGCTATTACTACTACAACTATTATTACTATTACTACTACTACTACTACTACTACTACTACTACTACTACTACTACTACTACTACTACTACTACTACCACTAAGACTTTTACTACTACACCTACGACTATTACGATTACTGCTATTATTACTACTACTACTACCATTACCACTATTACTACTACTATTAATACTACTCCTACTACGGCTTTTACTACTACAAGTACAACTATTATTTATACTATTACTACTACTATTACTACTACAACTACGACTATTACTACTACTACTGCTGTACTTTTCTTCAACGATTACGACTACTATTACGACTATTACTACTATTACTACGACTATTACTACGACTATTACTACAACTACTATGACTATTACTACTACTACTACCGCTATGACTATTACTACTACTACGACTATTACTACTACTACTATGACTATTAATACTACGACGACTATTACTACTACTATGACTATTACTACTACTTCTACTATTACTACTACTACTATTATGACTGTTACTACTACTACTACTGTGACTTTTACTACTACTACTACTACGACTATTACTACTACTACTACTATGACTATTACTACTACTACTACTACTATGACCATTACTACTACTACTATGACTATTACTGCTACTACTACTACTACTACTACTACTATGACTATTACTACTACTACTACTATTACTATGACTTTACTACTATTACTATTGTGATCAAGGCATTATTTAGTCACGTCAAAATCTTAAAATTATCAATGATCATCATCATTTTTCTTGCGCTGCTTACAGAGCATGGAACCACCACTACAGCTGGTCCCTTTGCAAGAAACCTGCACCAAGCAGTCACATGGTCCTTCATCAGTGGTTTCTGTGGCAATTCGTGTTACTTGATGAGGTTGACAGCCCCATGCTCACCCTCATATCAGTCGCCTCGTACGACATGCATGAGGGTACAGTAGTCCTACTCTTTCTTTGACTGTCCCGAGACCCCCCCGGGGGAGACGACACAAGACTTTATTAGCGATACAGCAAGTTACAGAATCCAAAAATTGTTACTAGATCTGTCTTTTGTTTTGTTTTTGCAGAGAGAAACCATAATGAGAACCAATGAGAATACATCAGGAGAATCAGTCAGCGGACATCATTATTCACTCATTCACTGCCCTTGAACTCCCTAAGGAGTATAGGCATGTAAATATTTGATGCCAAGACTCCATGTCATACTTACTTACTTACTTAGTCGTTCCCCTTCTACCGTGAGGTGTAGAGGTTTGGAAGAGAGAGCGCCAGACCATTCTATCAGCTGTCTTCTTCCTGGCCTGGTTCCATTCTAGTCCTCGGTCCTTCAAAGATTAACTAATGTTGTCCTCCCAGCGGACTCTGGGTCGTCCTGGAGGTCTGGATCCCTGGCTCTTTGTTTCCCATGCTTGTCGTGGTAGCCGATCTTCTCCCATTCTGCAGACATGGCCAAACCATCTTAGTTGGGACTGTTCTATTTGGGTCTGCAGCGGATGGGATTTTAGGCCTTGACGGATCGTCTGGTTGCGGACCATGTCTCTTCTTGTTACTTCAACCACTTTCCTCAGATACCTCATTTCTGAGGTTTGGATCTGGCTTTTGTGGGTTGTAGTCATTGCCCATGACTCGCATCCATATGTCAAGACTGGGACATAAGTGGAGCGGTATACAGCCATCTTCGTTTTCTTACCAACCTCTTTCTTGCTGAGGAATCCACGATTTATGGCCTGAAAAAGTCTCCCAGCCGCTGCTTTTCGAGTGGCCAACTCTTCTTTGATGCCTCCCTTTCGGTCTATAATAGCTCCAAGATATTTAAAGTGGTCGACCTGATCCAGGACCTGTTCTCCCAACTTAATCTGATGTTTTCTTTCTTCTCGTGATATCACCATGGATTTTGTTTTAGAGCTGCTTATGACCATCCCTCTCTTCTCCAGCTCTTCCTTCCAGACTTGCAGGTTGGATTGGAGATGTGCCTCTGATTTAGCAATCAGGGCAACATCATCAGCAAATGCCAGCTCCGAAATATAGACCTGTCTCATCTTCCAGTACCCCACTGAATACTTTCTTGTTCTCTCCTTACATGCCTTGATGACATCGTCCATAAGGAGTATGAAGAGGTAAGGTGATAGGATATCACCTTGTCTTACACCAGTGGTGGTCCTGAACTCTTCTGACTTATGGTTTGCTGTCCTCACATAATTTCTGCAAGACTTGTAGAAGCTCTGTATAGCATGAATCAGAGGTGCTGGAATATTCTTCCTTGCCAAACAGTCCCAAAGTTTGCTCCAGGGGACCCTGTCAAACGCCTTTTCCAGATCTATGAAACAAAGATGGATCTCACTCTTATACTCAAGAGCCTTTTCACTCAGCTGTCTGAGTGTGAAGATTAGGTCTTGAGTACTTCGGTTTGCTCGGAATCCGCACTGGACCTCGTCCAATTGTGGCTCAGCTAGGCGTCGGAGTCTCTGCTCTAGGATTCTAGAGTAGATTTTACCAGGGACACTGAGAAGGGATATTCCTCTATGGTTTCCACATTGTCGATTGTCACCCTTTTTGAAAATTGGTGTTATGATGGCAATCTCCCAATCCTTTGGTATGGTCTTGTTGCACCATGCTGCCTGTAGGACCTTTAAGAGTAATAGGTCGCCTGATGCTCCCATGTACTTAACCATTTCTGGTGTTATACCATCCTGCCCTTCTGCTTTGCCCATCTTGATTTTCTCTAGTGCTGCCCTCAGTTCTTCCATCTTTATGTCATCTTCACCATCATTGGTTTTCTCTTCTGTGCTAGTGGTTATCATTTCTGATGCTTCACCATGCTCACCATCCAGGAGTTCTGAGAAATATTCTTTCCATCTTTCCATTACTTCCTTCGGGGCAGTAAGCAATTTGCCATGCTTGTCCTTTATAAATTTGAGAGGGCATTGTTTTTCCTTTCTCATGTTCTTTAGGGTCATAATGAGAACCAATGAGAATACATCAGGAGAATCAGTCAGCGGACATCATTATTCACTCATTCACTGCCCCTGAACTCCCTAAGGAGTATAGGCATGTAAATATTTGATGCCAAGACTCCATGTCATGTATTACCTAATGAAGGTTTTTCCATGTTTTCTTTATCCGTTTCATGTCGGTCTCTGTTTACCTACTCCGTGTCATTTTAGATATCCCAATATCCCTCTTACCGTAGGGTTTCCACAGCAAGGACTGCCCTGTAATGCCTAGCCTGTAGGAGTGTCGCAGGTTGTCTCCCATGCTCTGCAGTAGTAGTCCAGTAATTGCCAACTTCGAGCAAAAGGATGAGGGTTTTCCAAGGTATCAACCTTCATTCAAGATTAGTCTTGGCAGAGATTATAATAGAAAGTTGGTGCTTATATTTCAGGGAGTCTCACAGGCATTTTTAGAATGATAAGTATAACAACTGAATCATCTAAGTGTGCTATAAACTTAGTATTCTTTGCCCACTTCTGTGAGAAAATATTTTTGGCTCGTATTTTAAGAGCTTTCCGCCGAAGGTGATTCAGCAAAATATTAATTTGATAGTTATATATACTTATACCCAATGAAGGCAAGACTAGATGATCTGGCATTGGGACGTCTAAAGCGTAGCAGCTTTGTGCATCGGGGGAAAAGACTTATAAGACAGCATCAAGAAGACCTATCCAGCAGTGCCCTCCAAATTAATACATCAGTCAGTGGTCTCACAAGTGGATGTGAGTATAATGATCTGCAAAAACGAACTGCTACATTGAGTATGATCCAAGAAAGCTATCCCGATCAATCATGGATACATGCCTATACAGATGGATCAGCAACTAATGCTGTTAGGAATGGAGGTGCCGGTATCTTTATCTCATATCCTGACAACCACTATGAGACTAGGCACATTCCCACTGGTAAATTCTGTTCCAACTATACAGCTGAGGTTCAAGCTCTAGAGCAAGCTGCAAATATGATTTATAACACCAACTCTGACTGCCACCAGGTAGTCATCCTCACAGATGCACTGTCTGTCCTGCAAGCTCTCAAAGGTGGTAAACTCCCGCATCTGAGAAATGAACTAAACAAGGTAGCTGCCAAAAAGAGAACCATACTTCAGTGGGTACCATCTCATTGTGGTGTACCCGGAAATGAAAAGGCAGATAAACTTGCAAAAAAAGGGAGGAGAATGTGAACAAGAAGATAATGAAGTCACATACTTTGAGAAAAAGAGAGCTATCCAGACTATCAGAAGAGAACAGAACCAACCCAAAGACGACTATCACACTCTCGACCGGCAGGGACAGATAACTATTTTTCGACTCAGGACAGGGCATAACAAACTGAATAAACACATGCACAAGCTACGATTGTCTGCTTCACCACTGTGCACATGTGGATTTAACGAAAAAACTGCTGAGCATGTTCTACAGGACTGTCCTCTGTATGACCAGTTAAGAAAGATATACTGGCCCAATGACTCAACACTAAACTCAAAGCTATATAGAGTTAAAGAGGAACTTCAAACAACAGTCGAATTCATCATGAGAACTCGTCTGACGGTGTAATCATCAAAGATGCGATCGCAAGAAGAAGAAGAATAAGAATATATACTTATACACACACACACACACAAACATATATATATATATAATATATAGATTCACTATAGATTTATATTTACATGAATACGATAACGCATTGGTAAATTATTTGATCAACAGGGTTAACCCCCCCCTCCCCCCCCCCCCCCCCCCCCCAAAAAAAAAACCCCTGTTTATTTAGGTTGTCTTCATATGAAAATCCCAAGTAAAGGTGGAAACAAGTTAAAGTGTTCATATACTGCGCCAGTATGTTACTTAACTGGCGAGGTGCGTACATATGAATTCTGGTTCAGTCACTGCTGATTCCCCGTGGAGTTTTGACTGTTCTTTCTCTTCAAGGCTCGAGTGTTTTGGTAGCAGCATGTCATCTGGAATGCCGGGATAACTGCTCAGATGATCTCGTCAAGTTTCTCCAAGACCCGTCTGTTATAGGCGTCTAGCGTCGACTTCTGGCAACTGGTGCCAAAAGCTAAGAGAAACAGAAGGTCAAATCTCCCTTAAGTTTCCTGTTTCTGATGTACGCATCAGGCGACCATCGCTTCCCTCAACCATTTCATCTTCCTCAGAGTTTCTCTCGATGCATATGAGCATTAAATCTCAACCCATGAAGTCAGACGAAAAAGTTTTAGGAGAGCGGAAGACGACAAATGTATCATTTTCAGATATGTATGTACACAATAAATCTGAATTAAAATAATATAAATATATATATCATGATGTTCTCATCCTCAACTCCCTGCTCCCTATGGAGCTTAGGGTTACCTCTGCTATTGGTTCCTTATGAAGAAACTCACAGAAGCAGTCAGCAGCTCTTGCAGTGATGGTTTTTGTGGCTAGTTATTTTATATAGTGAGGTTGCCAGTCCCACATGAATAATTTATACATGTCAATTGTAAAAAAATAAATAAATAAAATGTGCATGTTACAACTTATCTCAATAGATTGGGGGTATTATAATATATCAAGACTTTATGCTCAGAAAGGCCGTAATGCTGTGCAACTGTTTAAGATGCGGTCGTTTCTCAGGTGGTTAACGTTCTGATTAACATAAACTCCTAACTCTTCACACTTGAGGAACGTTCCTCGGACTTGTGGCTCTCAGTATTATATTTGAAATTTTTTACATCCTAATTTGAGAAAATACTCCTAGTACAATGAGCTGTCATATACTGGAATCTTTGTTACTACTCCTTATTCTAGCTGTCTATGATCTCTTCTTGACGAAGATAGGAAAATGTAGTTTTTCAAATTTACTAGATTCAAAAGTGAATTTCTGCCCACGCACAAACGCCCCCTTGTTGGGTTCTGTTAGGTGAACACCCATTCATAATTAAGTTTAGTTTGAGATTCTAATTTTTAAACCAACCACAAGTAAGGCGTTTGATTGTTAGTAAATGTTACCCCCACCATCTTTTATGAAGGTTACTATATGACCAAAATAGGTATTACCCTTTAAGTGTTATTTTTACCGAAATCACTACAGCACACGACCTGTACTTAATTACTACATCTAGGTTGCACTCACTTCCCATCTCGATTTTTACAACAAGACGTCTTGTCGAAAGTGATTATATCATTTCCTCGTGTCCCAATACTCACTATTATTATAGAGGCCTGCCGGAAATCGTTGCGTGGTATGTCTAGCGTCCAGATTGATAACACCAAGGCAACATTGGAAATGGCAATTTTCTGCAATTAAACATTCCTTATCTTAAATTACGGACATGAATTTTTGTTTGTTGTCATTTGCCGGTTAGTGTGAAGAAGATTACTCGCTTTTCTATCACCAGTCCGTCTGGTTTACATAGTAAGTCTGGCGACCAACGTCAACCAAATGTTGATCTAATCTATATTGTTCCATCTGGCTACTCGAGTACTGATCACAAATAAAGGATACATGACATGTTAGGCGGTGAGATCAAAACTTGTGGAAGTGACGAGGTCAACCCGAGGAGAAGGTAACGTTAAAAGACGAAGGCGCAGAGTAAGATAATGACCGATAAATGGCAGAGGAGTGTAGCATCAGAATAGACAGAGCAAATGAAGGGCGAATTAGTCATCCCGTGACAGGGAGTAATATAACCAAATTGTGAGATATTGATGAGGCTGTCTTTATCCAGAATCGTGAAAAAGTGCTGCTGCTAGTGTTTGATAATCCAGGCGACAGAAACCGAAAATAAGTACCGTAGGTCTTATCCTGAATTAAAGACAGCAGAGAGAACGAATGAACTTTATTTTCAAAGGGTTAAGAATTGTGCGCGCAGGCCCGTCTAACAATCTGCCCTTCCATTCTCACTTATCTTGTATACTATACGCGTTCATTCCCGCGTGTTACTTTAAGCATTAAATTAAAGGCATACACCATTGTAAAGGTTATATAATAGCATACAATGACATTACCCAATCATAATCAAAATAAAGTATTTTTTAAGCAAACAAGAATGTAATAAAAATAAGAAAGAAAAAAAAAAAACAAGAAATTAAGAAACAAAACAAAACAAAAAACAAAACAAAAACAAACAAATAAACAAATCCAAAACATCTATACAGTAAATCAGACAATAATTCGAGTATAATCACATTAGGGTAGTGTAACCGCGCCATCATGTCATCGTTATTGTCTCAGTGGTTCACTGTCTTTTTACCACATTATCTCCAAGAAAAAGATTTATTTCTAGGCTACAATAAAGCCTAGAAATAGTTGTGTGTTATATGTGTGTTTTCGCTCCTTCTAGAGCATCTAAGGCGAATATTATTTAAGTGGCCAAATTACTGCGCGCTCGGACTAAGTTGAGTGATTAGGCGTAGCGGCTTATATAAAGAAGTGCCTAAGCGTGTGAAAGACCCTATTTTGCAAGAGCCGCCAAGAGAGAACAAACGAAGTTAGGCACGCCCTGTGTGGGTAGAAGAAGAACAAAGACATGACACGTGAGTTAATTTAGGTAGAAGGTGATAGTGTTAGAAAGATATAGGGATGTAGTTCTGCTACATATTTGGTATCATGTTTAACAAAATAGATAGATAAATGTGTTTCCTAAAGAGATTTCTTTTAGGACATTTAGTTCTGAAATGATAGATGAGTGAAAATAATGTGTGGATAGATTTTACTAGTGTTAAGTCCAGATTGCGGCTGTAAGAGTTTAGAAGCAATCATTTCATTCATCAGACCGGGCAAGAAAGGCAAAGATAGTAGGAAAGTATTTCATACATGGAACTGGACAGAGATGTCATCTAGGACTGTAATTTAGATAATATTAACTTGTTGGCAAAATGGCAACCAGGGGGCCACGTGTTGATGACTGTGCATAAAGATGACGCATGTGAGCGACAATAACATGTTTAGTTACCACAAGTAGGGGTATCATATTTAGTTACCACGTGTCGGGGGAATAGGCCTATAATGTTACGCTATTTTATATTGTGTGAATTGACACGTGGGTGAAGGCAGGTCAATGTAATTTTCTTCAGTAATGGAAGAGATAGTTTTCGTGTTAAATTTCCTTTATGTAATGTATTTAGTTCTAGTTTTGTTAAGTCAAGAATAATTATATTTTATTCTTTGATGCAATGGTAATTTAGTGTATTTCACGATACTTATCATAATCCTACTGTATATCTTTAGTGGTTTACTTTGATAGTCATTTAGATTTCTGCTGAGCGCAATGCCACTCCTTTGTGTGTAAGGCACGTTGAGACAGAGGTGTTTCTCTGTTTGCTCCTTGCGGAGCATGGAAACACCAATGCAACTGGTGTCCATCACAAGCCCACAAGAAGCATTCAGATGCTCTTGCAGTAGTGTTTCGGTAGCAATCTGTGTTACATGGTGAGATTGCCAGCCTCATGCACAACACCATACTAGTCTCATTGGACGACATGCATGAGTGTGTGTATGTGTGATAGTTGAGTGTGTCAGGTGGCGTGGAAGGCCTGTTTGGCAGGTGAGAGTATCATTTCTCATTATTTAACTATTATGATTTTAACTAGCCCGTGCTTTGTTTGCGTTTCAGGATTAGCAACTGAGCACTGGCTGGGTGTTTTGTTTGTTGGTTTATTTGTTTAATGTTTGCTTCATTTTGTTCTTGGTCATTGACAGGGTTGTATGAATAAATACAGCCCCTGCCTTAGAATCAGAGTTTTATTGTTGATCGGGTCGGTTGCGAGTGTGCAAGAAAGTGATATATCACAACAGCATCATCATCGTCTCGCCCACCCTATCACAGTAGTATAGAATCGGAACTCCAGAAATATTTGAACAGTTTGCTATTGAGTGAGTAGGAACTCCGTGTTTTTCTTTGCTCTCCCTAACTCAAGAGCAGAATCAGATACAACGAACGAATGAACGTACGAACTTTATCTTCAAATGATTTAGAATTGGGCACGCAGGCCTGTCTAACATTCTGCTCATCCTTTCTCTCGTCTCCCATACTGAATTCATTTATCCTACACGTGCGTTTTCAATATTATTTTTAAAAAAATAAACAAAATCAATGAAACAAAACAAAGTAAAATCCCAACATTGTAAAAGTATAACAGTTACACACATTTACAGGACTTTATCATAATCAATAAAGAACTAAAGAACAAGGCAGACTAATCCTTAAAAAATACACATGACATTAGAAAATGATTTGGGAACATAACTAAATTAGGGTGGCAGATAATCTACACTCTTGATGTATTTGAAACTAGGCGCATTGCACGTTATTGTAATGAATGGAGTCTCTGTGTGTTGTGTGAGAGAGAGAGAGAGAGAGTGGGAAGAGAGAGAGAGAGATAGACAGAGAGAGAGAGAGAGAAAGAGAGGTTATGGTCATTTTTGTGTGTAAATAAAATGTTGCCTCGTTTTGGTGAGGCGCGTCCCATTGAACTTAGTCGGTTATATTAGGACGCATGTCCAAATATAAAAGACCTTTAGGTGTGATCCACATTATTCTAGTCATCTCGAGAAGCAAACTTCTATAAATCGCACTGCCTAATTAAACGGCACAGTTTTAAAACATGTCCATGACAGAGTAGCACAAGCAAAAGCGACATACCATATTTGTTAAAACAGCTTATGCAACAAATCTTTCTCAAAGGAAAAGCCAGAAAGAAAGTTCTGCAGATTTACATAGAGCTAGGCATTACAAAGCTGTTCTTGATTAATACTAGACTGATGTGGCACCTGGAAAAAAAAACCAAAACATTAACCCCTCACCAAGCAGGATTCAGACAACAAAGATCCACTGAAGATCAGACCAGATATATTCATTCATTCATAACCCTCCACTCCCAAAGGAGTATAGGCCTTCAACAAACACATGCCAAGTCCTCTTGTCACGTGCCATCATCTCAAGTTCTTTCCACGTTCTCCTTATCATTTTCACCTCTGTTTCCAGCTCTCTTCTCCATGTACTTCTTGGTCTACCTCTGCTTCTCTTGCCCTGGGGGTTTAAGAACAAGGACTGCCTTGTAATGCTATCAACAGCTTTCCTCAGTGTGTGTCCTATCCATCGCCATCGTCTTCTTCTCATCTCTTGTTCCACTGACACTTGTCTAGTTCATTGTCATCAGTTCCACGTTGGTAACCTTGTCATACCATTTTAATCCCTGACCACATATATAGCTCAGGAAATCGAAGATGCCTTCTAAGAGAAAAAGCACACGCTGGTGGTTTGGGTAGATTTGGAAAAAGCGTTTGATAAAGTGTGGAAAGAGAGACTGAAAGTCAAACTGCAAATAAATGGTGTGTGTGGGAGAATGTATAAATGTATGGGTCACTACCTTGAGAACAGAACCACCAGAGTACAGCTACAAGGACAGACAAGTAAGAAATTTATATTGGAGCAGGGGGTTTCTGAAGTGGGAGTCCTATCAATTATACTGCTCCATGCATACAAAAATGATATAATATAAAATATTCCAAGAAGAACACGCAATGCCTCCTTTGCATATGACTTGGCTTTGTTGATCTCTGAAGAGTATATCCTTCTCCTTATCGATTTCCAGAATGGTACTGAGACTGAAATTGGAGAAAACTGTGCCACATGTATTTATTTTGTTGGCCCGTAATGTAGCTGTTGCAATGACAGCGTTAGCATTACAATAAGATTGCACATTCTTTAATTATATCACTACTGCAAACATCTGATGCAGTAAGCACTAACATCACTAGAGGAGTGAACCAAAACATGGCTAATGAAGATAAATGAAGGAAAAACAACATACTCAGTGTTCTCCCTCTCAAATAAAGTACAGAACTCCAAACTGGTGCTTAACGGGAAAAATCTACATCTGGATGAACATCACAACTACCTGCGCATTACTTTTGATCGCCGTTAGACTTGGAAAAAAAATATGTTGAAAGAAAACAAATGAGGGCAAGACAAAGAATGGCGGTCATGAAAAAATACTTGCTGCAACAGCTTGGGGGGCAGATGAGAGCGTGCTAAAAACGTTATGCACAGGGAGAGTGAGACCAATCCTTGAATATGGCATTGCAGCATGGGCAACAGCATCTAAGTCAAACTTCGATAAAATCAGCAGACTACAAAACCAAGCAATACGAATCATAACAGGAGGCATGAAGTCAACACCTATAAAAGAACTCGAAAAGATTACATACCTCCAGCCAATGGAGGATAGAAGGGATGGCAGGGCCCAATAACAAGCTGAAAAATTCAAGAAACTAACAGACAACCCAGTGTACCATAGAATAAATGCTCTTGGAAGGGTAAGACTCATGCGAAGCAACTTTGTAGAATCACCCACAACAAAGATGAGAGAAGTTTTCATAAATGCAGTATCAACGAACTAAACCCGTCTACGCTGTACACAAGCTTCCAGTTTGGAAACAACATCGTTTTCCTGAACTAACTCACATCTGCAGTCTTTGGACAAGGTGCAAAATCAAACTCTCAGGCTCATTACAGGAGCCATGAAAACTGCACCAATATCAGAGATGCAGAAAACTGCTGGATTACAGACATTGTCTTATAGAAGAGACACAAAAAGCATGATTCAGATGGAAAAGTACAACAGTATGCCAACGCACCCAATGAAGGCAAGACTAGACGATCTGGCATTGGGACGTCTAAAACATAGCAGCTTTGTGCATCGGGGAAAAAGACTTAAAAGACAGCATCAAGAAGACCTATCTATGAAGACAACACCACTTAAACCCACCCTATACCCTGTACCATGGGAACAGGCCAGCAGTGTCCTCCAAATTAATACATCAGTCAGTGGTCTCACAAGTGCATATGAGTATAATGATCTGCAAAAACGAACTGCTACATTGAGTATGATCCAAGAAAGCTATCCCGATCAATCATGGATACATGCCTATACAGATGTATCAGCAGCAAATGCTGTTAGGAATGGAGGTGCCGGTATCTTTATCTCATATGCTGACAACCATTATGAGACTAGGAATATTCCCACTGGTAAATTCTGTTCCAACTATACAGCTGATGTTCAACCTCTAGAGCAAGCTGCAAATAAGATTTATAACACCAACTCTGACTGCCACCAGGTAGGCATCCTCACAGATGCACTGTCTGTCCTGCAAGCTTTCAGGGGTGGTAAACTCCCGCATCTGAGAAATGAACTAAACAAGGTAGCTGCCAAAAAGAGAACCATACATCAGTGGGTACTATCTCATTGTGGTGTACCCGGAAATGAAAAGGCAGATAAACTTGCAAAAAAGGAAATAGAATGCGAACAAAAAGATAATGAAGTCACATACTTTGAGAAAAAGAGAGCTATCCAGACTATCAGAAGAGAACAGAATCAACCCAACGACGACTACCACATTCTTGACTGGCAGGGACAGATAACCATTTTTCGCCTCAGGACAGGGTATAACAAACTAAATAAACACATGCACAAGCTACGATTGTCTGCTTCACCACTGTGCACATGTGGATTAAACGAACAAACTGCTGAGCATGTTCTGTCTACAGGATTGTCCTCTGTATGACCAGTTAAGAAAGATATACTGGCCCAATGACTCAACACTAAACTCAAAGCTACATGGAGCTAAAGAGGAACTTCAAACAACAGTCGAATTCATCATGAGAACTCTTCTGACGGTGTAAATATCAAAGATGCGATCGCAAGAAGAAGGAGAAGTTTTCCTGAAATGATAGAAAACATTCCTGGCATTAACAGAAAGAAGAGCCAGAATGTAACAGGCAGAAAAGCCATAACAACAAAATACATAGAGAAACATTACCCAAGCAACACCTGGACCCATGCATGGGTCAGAAACAAATGCAACAGAAGATGGAGGCGGAGGTGTACTTCTGCGCTCAAGCAGTGGTACACAAGCAAATATGTCAGTGGCAACAAGGAAATTCGCAAGTAACTTCAGAGCAGAGACAGAGACTTCAGCAGGGGTTCTAATGGCAGAGGAAAGCACCTACAGACAAGTTGTTTTCTTCATAGACTGGAAAAAGATGACATACTGTCAGTAGTTGCAGCACTGAGGAGGCAGAATAATGCAGACCTAGATGATCTAAGAGTTGTGCTCCGCAAACTATGTCAACGATTGAAAGGAGTTGTTATACAATGGATCCTATCTCATTGTAGCATCTCCGGCAATCAAGAGGCCGACAGACTGACAAAGGAAGGGGGAGAGCGACCTCAATCTGAAACAAGTATTACTTTCGAAGAGGCAGAGTTTTATCAAAACCAGGTCGGAGCCGCGCTGGTATAATGGTTACCACATTGCGCTGGCGATCAGGTGTTCAAGGTTCAAGCCCGGGCGTGTGCATTTGAAAGAGTGTTATTGACCGGGACTTTGACTGAATAACCTGAACGGCTCCTGAGATAAACCCTCTGTGGATGGGAATGAGCGAAGCTCCTGACCGGGTTGGAAGGATGGTCCATAGGCTCCCCAGCCTCGCCATGACATGTCATTGGGCCGAAGGGCTGAAAGCCCAAGTGTCGCTGGTTAAGGAAAAAAAAATCAGAACCAGGTACAGAATCACATGGGATGCAGAGCATCCACGACACACCGAAAATGATGAATACAACAGCTCAGCTGAAGAGAACAAGTGATAATCTTCAGACTCTGCAAAGGCCTCAACAGATACAGGCCTCAACAGATTGAGATATCATATGTTCAACAAGCTAAAGTCAGAAACTACTGATCAGTGTAACTGTAGCACTGATAACAAATGACTGCTGAATATTAGCTTCAGAGATGCCGAACTTATGAGCAACAGAGAAAGCATATATGGCCGTCATCAGTTCAATTCGTGGAAAGATTATGGAGATACAAACAGCGTGAAGTTGACCACTGATTTCTTTGACAATATTCAAGAAAACGTCTGAGAGTGTACGAAGAAGAAAAAGAACAACATACAACCAATCCTATCATATAGAAGCATTTTATGGACAATTAGTAAGCAAGTAAGAAAATTATTGAAGGCCAAGATAAATTTACAGAAGAATGTTAATAATACCATAGACAGCTAATACGAGTGATGATGTCCTGAATGAAGTCACTGCGCGAAGGAAGCGTACTACGCGTATCAGAAAGAAGAAATCCTATGTCTTTACGCATCTTATGACAGAGAAAATTGGGCTATAATTTGACAACAGGAAAAATCGATGGAACAAGAGTCAAAGGGCGATAAAGATCGAAGATATTGAGCATCATCGTGGCATATGGGAAATGGGGGGGGGGGGGGAACATAGCAGAATACAACACTAGATACAGGAAGTTGTGGAGAGACATGATCGCCTACGGCAAAGGCCATGACACTTGCAGAAAGAAGGAGAAAATTTAACATGGAAGAAAAGATGCAGAGGAAGAAACAGGAGAAGAAGAAGAAAAAGAAAGAAGATACTTTAAAAAAACCAGGTGGCCACCAGAGCTATCACACAATTCGAGAACCGAACAAAACACGTCGGTCAAACTCACCAGGGTTAAAAAATCAAATTCAGCCACCATCTTGCTGTTGTCACACCTGAGGCCATATCCCATGAGCATTGCAAGCAATGGCCTCGTTTCTGTGACTGACAGTCGGGGACTTTCACTGCAGTTTGAACAGTGACACGAGAACAAGGCGAGGGCTAGAGAAAATTCGGTCACACTACCTCCCGTACCTCTCAGCGATACCTCCCAATTTTTCATGAATGCAGAAAAATGAACAGCGCACAAAGCAGACCGGGATGTGAAGAGTAAAAATAAAAAAAAAAAATTAGTTTAAAAATTTGACTGAGCGCACCTGCCACAAATCGTCTGTGTTTTTTTTTTAAACTCTCATTGTTTGATGACGTAGATAAGCAGGGTATTTTCTTCTTCTCTCAGTCCCCGTGTATGTTAGTTTCCTCTCTTTACCTTTTTTTTATAGGATGCAAGTTCATTGTTGGATTGTCAAGAAATGCGTGTGTATTATGTTGGACACTCAGAGCTCATTGTTGGATTGTCAGGATGTTCGAGTATATTTGGTGCCACTTTGAATGTGAACTTTGTGAGTCTGAATTTTCTTTGCGTCTTTGTCTGAGAGATTAAGTGAATGCATGCTTGCATGTGGGAGTGAGTGAAGCCTTCACAATCTTATTGTTCCATGTGGAGCTTAGAGCTGCTATATTTGCTCGCCACAAATTTCTAATTCCGGACGAAGCAGTTCGAGCCGTTCCTCTCGCCATACAGTTACCAAGGTCCGGGATCGAAACCTGGTTACGTCACGTTCCAGTCTACCCAGCTGTAAATGGGTACCTGACTCTGCTCTTGAGTTAGGAAAGGCAAAGGCAGCGAGAAAGGAACTGGCCACCTCGTTTCATCAAAGGTTGGACCAAAAATGTTAGTCTCTAACACTTCCCTTCCCTACGGAAGTTTCTTCCATAGGTCTACCTTACTTTACTTACTAAGAGATTACAGTTTACTTAGCTTCCTCTTCCATCGTTCTTCCTCAGGTTACCTGTAGCTTCCCCACTCTTCTTTTCCTCTGTGGGTTCTAGTCAAGAGAGTGTCTGGCAATGCTGGTTGGTTATTTTCAGATAATGTGCCCAATCCATCCCCACTTTTCTCTCTTTAATGGCTACATGTTTTAAGTTACAGCTATGGTATGGACCCCTGAAGGAAAGCGAAAGAGAGGCCGACCAAAAACAACTTGGCGGAGAACTGTGGAGGCCGAGATGCAAAGAATGAACCAGGGCTGGGGCACTGCATGAAGGATGGCCGACCACCGAGCAAAATGGAAGCAGTTTGTTGCTGCCCTACAAGACGCCACCAGGCGTGATGGCCACTGACAGCTTTGACTGTCAGCGGCTAAGGATCAAAGAAGTAGAAGACGTTTTAAGTGAATGAGTGGAAAGATGAATAAATGAGGGGGCGCGGTTAAGGGTGTTTGGATGAGTGAGCGATTCAGTGAACTGATAACTACTCATATTGTAAGGAAAAAAACAATGAATTAATACAAACAATACAATACGTGAAAACTTACTTACTTAGTCGTTCTCCTTCTACCGTGAGGTGTAGAGGTTTGGAAGAGAGAGCGCCAGACTATCCTATCGGCTGTCTTCCTTCTGGCCTGGTTCCATTCTAGTCCTCGGTCCTTCACAGATTGTCTATTGCTGTCCTCCCAGCGGACTCTGGGTCGTCCTGGGAGTCTGGATCCCTGGCTCTTTGTTTCCCATGCTTGTCGTGGTAGACGATCTTCTCCCATTGTGCAGACATGGCCAAACCATCTTAGTTGGGACTGTTATACTTGGGTCTGCAGGGGGTGTGATTTTAGGCCTTGACGTATCGTCTGGTTGCGGACCATGTCTCTTCTTGTTACTTCAACCACCTTCCTCAGATACCTCATTTCTGAGGGTTGGATCTGGCTTTTGTGGATTGTGGTCATTGCCCATGACTCGCATCCATACGTCAAGACTGGGACATAGGTGGAGCGGTATACAGCCATCTTCGTTTTCTTACCAACCTCTCTCTTGCTGAGGAATCCTCGATTTATGGCCTGAAAAAGTCTCCCATAAAACAACAAATTCAATTGTAAATGACAATAGGTATTTTAATATAACATAACTGAAATAAGACTGACATTAAATACCCTAATTATAACTGACAAAAGGTTGAACAGAGTAGACCAAAATGGTGGACGAGCGGAGACAAATGATCATTTGAAGCTAGTCCACTCTTTAGTGTTAGATTGAGTGATATTGGTGAATTTAGCATGTCAAATCCTCAACCAATTGAGTGATATTGGTGAATTTAGCATGTCAAATCCTCAACCAATTGAGTGATATTGGTGAATTTAGCATGTCAAATCCTCAACCAATTGAGTGATATTGGTGAATTTAGCATGTCAAATCCTCAACCAATTGAGTGATATTGGTGAATTTAGCATGTCAAATCCTCAACCACCGACTTACTACTTATAAGACTATGCGTGGCCTTGTCCATGATGATCTTCCTTCTGGTGCTTTATCTCTCCATATTTTTTTATAGTAGTCTTGGTAAGCCTTCCTTTTACATGCTTCCTAAGTTGCATACAATTGCTAACCCTGGTAGGCCTATTGTTTCAGCCTGTTTTTGTCCCATTGAACGTATTTCTGAATTCCTTGATAATATTTTCCAGCCTTTAGTCGCCAATCTGCCTTCTTATTTGAAGGACACTGCTCATGCTATCACTACCTTTGATTCGATCAGATTCACGCCTGATCGTACTTACCGTCTTTTCCTCCTAGATGTTTGTTCCCTTTATACGTCTATTGCGCATGCTGATGGTCTCAAGGCACTCCAATTTTTTCTCGACCAGCGTACTGATCTTACTATAAGAACAGGTCCGCTTCTTCGCCTTGCTGAGTTGGTTCTTATTTTCAACTCTTTTGAGTTTAATGGCCAATTCTTCAACCAAATCAGTGGCGTCGCTATGGGTACTAAGATGGGCCCTAGTTACGCTAGCCTGTTTATAGGCCACTTTGAATATTTGGTCTTTCAAAGTTACGATGGACCGATTCCTGAGTTTTACCGCCGCTATATTGATGATGGTATTGGCATTACAGACGTGTCTGAGGTACACTTACGTCGATTTATTGAATATGTTGGTAATTTCAATCCTGCATTCAAATTCACTTCTGAAATTTCTACGACTTCAGTGAACTACCTTGACATCACTGTAACTATTAGCCCTACTGGTCTTAAAATGTCTGTCTATTATAAGGCTACTGACGCACATGGTTTCCTTCTTTATACTTCATCGCATCCTCTTAGTTGTAATAATTCTATTCCCTTTTCTCAACTTCTTCGCTTACGTCGGTTATGTCACGATGACGATGGTTTCCATCAGCGAGCTCAAGAGATGCTCGAGTTCTTTCGCCGACGACTTTATCCAGAACATGTTTTATCTGACAAATTCAATTGTAAATGACAATAGGTATTTTAATATTCTCTTCTTCTTTGATCCTTAGCCGCCGACCGTCAAAACAGTCAGTGGCCATCACGCCTAGTGGAGTCTTGTAGGTTAACAACAAATTGATTCCACTTTGCTCAGTCGGTGGCCATCCTTTGTACAGTGCCACAACTCTGGTTCATTCTTTGCATCTCAGCCTCCACAGTCCTCCGCCAGGTTGTTTTTGGTCGGCCTCTCTTTCGTTTTCCTTCAGGGGTCCAAAGCATAGCTGTTCTTGTGATGGCATCGGGGTCTCTTCTGAGGGCATGGCCAACCCAGCTCCAGCGTCTGCCAGCTATGATGGTGTGCATGTCCTCTTGCTTGCTCCGAGTAAGCAGATCTTGGTTGGTGATGGTATTCTGCCAAAAGATTCGGTGAATTTTTCTTAGGCATGTTGTGTGAAAAGAGGACAATTTCGACATTTCCTTCTCTGTAACTCTCCAGCATTCCGCACCATAGAGAAGCACAGAAAGCACACAACTCTGATATAATCTTAATTTTGTGCTTGTGCTGTATTGAGAGGACTTCCAGATGTTGTTTAGGCTAAAAAAGGCTGTTCTTGCCTTATTCATTCTGATGTTGATGTCTTTGCCTGCACCGCCGTCTGGTGTTACTATGCATCCTAGGTATGTGAAGGTGTCTGTCTGTACCAGTTGCTGATTCCTTACTGATATGGGCTCAGGGTTGCTCACATTGAGCGTCATGACCTCAGACTTCTTTAAATTGATGTTCAAGCCCACCTGCTGGCTAAACTTATTAAGTCTATCCGTTTTTTCCTAGATGTGTTGATATGAATGTGCTAGTAGTGCATTGTCATCTGCATATTCCAGATCTTCCAATGTAGAAAATGTAGACCATCTTATTCCTCTTGGACTGCCCTCTGTTGTCTGGCGCATCACCCAGTCTATGACTGTTAAAAATAGAATGGTTGATAAGGGGCATCCCTGTCGTCTTCCTGTCTTCACCTCAAAGGTTAGGTAGCTTTGCCCAACACTACACGTAAAGTTGGCATTTAATATAACATACCTGAAATAAGACTGACATTAAATACTCTAATTATAACCGACAAATAGGTTGAACAGAGTAGACCAAAATGGTGTTTGGCAGACAGGTTTTATCTGATGCTCTTAATCGCATCACACGCGTCACTCGTCAGATGGCACTCACTACTAAACCATCTGTCCAATCTGACAGACTCAAACTGGTTCTAACTTTCCATCCTCACTCTCTGGTGGTGAAGAAAATTCTGTTTCGACATCTGCCTATTCTTCACTCTCATCCTGATACCAGAGAGTTGTTTCGTGATACATCTTTGGTGGCATATCGTATGGGTAAGAATTGTAGGGATATTCTTGTACACAGCCACTTGAGACATACTAGCTCTTCATACTTTGGTACTAAACCGTGCCAACGCCGTATATGTAAGAGCTGTCCGTTTGTACTCCAAACTCAGACAGCCACTTTTCCGAAAGGAAAATTTGTCATTAGAGAGTCTTTCACGTGCGAATCCAGAAACCTGATTTATGCTATCATCTGCAAGAGGTGGGGCATTACCTATATTGGTGAAACTGACAGCCGTTTGGCAGACAGGTTTCGTGAGCACTTAAATGACATCTATCATGGCAAACATTCACCGGTGGCCCTTCATTTCAATAGGCCTGCCCATTCAGGTAATTCCAATATTCATGTCACTGCACTCCTTTCATGTGTCGGTGATGACCGGACTAGCTTTTCGTTGGAGAATCGTCTTATTTTTCAAATGGGCTGTTTATCTCCAAAAGGCCTTAATGTCCAACATCATTTTGCATAAATTCTGGTGGCTTTTTTCTCTTTTTCATTCTTCTTTATTCGTTGTTTTTTCGATCTATCTTCTTATAGTTTTGGTTCGTTTCGCATCCTTTTTTATCTTTGTAAATGGTCGCTATCTTATACGTCACTTCCTTAGACGATTTCTTGGACAAGGTACCTCAGTGTTCTATTCCAAGTATCTACGGATCTAGCTAAGTGACCTTTTACTTGTTCCGAAGTTTTGTTCATTCTTTTTTTCGTTTCGTTGATTATTTACTTTCTTGTTTCGGTATTTCTTTCAGGTTTTACGATTTTCTTGTATTATTATTGTTCTTTTTTCGCTCATCACCATGGGTGTTTACTTTTTCCATCTGCTTGTATAGCTCATTTGGTGTATGTTTCTCATCATTGTATGTTTTTGTAGTACCTATATGTAATTCTTGTCCTTGTCACCTGTTTGTAACTGTGGCTGACGAAGGGTAAAACTCGAAACGTCCCTTGTTTCACGTGAACCGTTATTTGTAGAACTGATTCAATAAAGTTTTATTGGTTTATATACTTATATTACTACTGAACGCCCCCCTGCCGCCTAATTTTCCCTTATTGTCCCCTTGAATTCTTCCAAGGCCCGGGGGAGGGGGGGGGGGGGGGGGAGGAGTACCGCCCACTTTGGGAACCACTGCTTTAAATTAATGCTTAATGTGGGGATGAAAGGTCACATTATGCAAGATGTGTGAGTGTCAAAGAGAGAGAGAGAGAGAGAGAGAGAGAGAGAGAGAGAGAGAGAGAGAGAGAGAGAGAGAGAGAGAGAAAAGGCAGAATGTAAGGCGCACCTGCTCGCCCGATTCTTAACCCTTTGAAAATAAAGTTCGTTCATTCGTTCGTTCGTTCGTTCCTCTCATTTTCTTTAATTAAAAAAAACAAACAAACAAAACAAATTCAGCGAATATGTGTGCGAGTCACTTCAGATGCTCACGAAAGAGTGAGTGAACAGAGAAGAAAACGAACGAAACCGCGCTCGATGTGTGTGCGAGTGAGGAAATGAGTGAGTGAATAAGTGGTAGTGAGGTATGTGTGAGTCAGTGTGCGAGTGGATGTATATGTTAGTGAGTGGATGTGTCTATGAGTGAGTTAAAGAGTGTGAACGAGAGTTAATACGTTCTAGAATGAGTGTGTAAGGGAAAGTATGTTTGACGTTGAGTTAATGAGTGAACGGATGCGTGGGTTGCATTGTGACCAAAAACCAAAAAGATAGTATCAAGGGATGGAACTTTGTCTCGGAGCGCATTATGGTTGTAAAACTAAAAGAAGGAGAAACCATAGTCAACCTGGTCATAGTGTATGGGCCAAATGAGGATGAGAGAGCAGAGGTCAAGGAGGAATTCTTCGAGCTGCTTCAAAGGACAGTGGATGACTGCCTAGATGAAATTATCATGCTTAGCGTTATTTTGCCGCTACATCCTACATATGATTTATATTTCTGTAATGTAGGGTTGATTACTTTAAAAAAAAAATGGCGAGGCGCGTCCCGTTAAATCTAGCCGGTTATATTAGGGCGCATGTCCAAATATAAAAGACGTTTAGTTCTGATAACTAACTACACTACATTTTGGCAAACCGGTTACATTCTTTAACAGTCAAAGAATTATAACTACTATAAATATTCTTTTCCGTATTCTCTTAAGAGTTACTTCCCTTACTTGTTCTACGCATTATTCGTGACAGACTACAATTTAACATCAGTTGATGTCACTAACTGCAAGCACAAAATATTCCCAGATGTTTGTAGAGGGAATAACAGAGAATAAGGTAGATAACAGGATAAGTGGCATATTTATTTTAGCTCCCTGCGGAGAACCGGCCGTTATCGAATACACGCCAACCCATCCTGCCCTGTGCTGTCCGTTCAAGGTTTTTCCATGTCTTCTCTACCCTCCAAGTCTATGTATATGCATGGAGGCATATCGGGAGTCATCCTCATATGACCACCAGCTATGCACAATGCTACAGAATACATATGTGGGAGTGAAATCTGTCTGTGAGGCTAATTACACCCTCATTGACTCTTGAAATCATCCACACACTTTCTGGGATTCTCCCTGTGGTGAAACTTGTTGAGAACCCAGCATTGCACACTAAGATTGGAGAAGTCACTTGAGCCCCAGATGTGATTCTTTGGCTTTGACCTGGTTGATTGCAGAAGGATCTCACTAAGGACCCAGTGATTGGCAGGGGGATCTGAGAAATGGCTCTGTGCAGGATGTGACAATTCCCTGGGAGAGCCCAGAACCAGAGCACAGTATTTTAACTCTGCATAGTTGGAGAGCCCCATTGGATGGCGTGGAATGCACAGTATGCCATGCACTTCTTATTCCTAGCTTGGAACCAGATGTGACGATCCTTTAAATGCAAGCCAAGTTGAAGAAACTGGAGCTCATGGCTTCAACTCAGCACGTTTCGGAATGGGAGAAAAGCCACAGACAAAGCCCAGCTCTACAGTGTAGACAATACAAAGGAGTCTTCAACTTGCTATTGGCTGTAAAACAGCGAGAAGCTCAGTAGTTCTAGTTAAACAACAACACCATGTCTATGTCTAATGCCCCTTTACATATTTATGTCTCCCTCTATATCTCAGTGGAATCCAGAACTTGGCTACCTGATGCAATTCAGCCCTGCTTCACTCAGCCAAGCACTAATGATGTATGTGCAACGTGGCCCCTACTATAGACCAGACAGAGACATCCATCATCGATGATGACTACACACACAAACATACTTTTTCACTGACTGAATCCCTGAGACCAAAGCCGTCTCTCCCCTGTAATTTAGTTGATTAATGTTACGCCTAAAGTAATAAGTACTTTGTTACTTTCTTGGAATACTCGTATTCCATTGGCTACAGGCCTTTAACAGTTTTTTACTTGTTTGATTTTTGACTATTTTAAATTCGTACTTTCTCTGTACTTTAATTACTTTGTTAGATTTTGAGTGTTGTGGTGTGAAACTGTGAGTGCCTGCTTTTGTGTGACTATTTTCATATACTCCTAACAGCTTCAGTCCATTGCAATTGTTAGTAGTGCCTATGCCAAGTTTTTCGTAAGTTAAGTACTAACATTTTTACTTTCACTTACCTGGTAAAGTTCATTAGTCTAAAAAGTTGTGATTTTCGTGTTAACACTGCTTTTGTTATTGATATTTTTTCCTATTGTCGCAATGAGTGACCACTATCCAATATGTTGCACGTGGTCAAAGAATAAATATAAAGCTCACAGAAATAACATATAAGTATTAAATTTAAAAGTTTCAAAAATTTCAACCATGAACTATTTTTACATGATTTGCGAGCTGCACCTCTAGCCAGTGTTTACCAGCTTTCTGATCCCGATGACGTCATTGATCATTGGACACGTATCTTTCATTGTGTGTTTGATAACCACGCACCAGCTAAAGAAGTTCGTGTGTAGCGACAGATAAAATCTCTTTGGATCACACCAGCAGTGCTAGAAGCCATGAGGCAACGAGATCGAGCTCACAAAAATAAAGACTAACACATACAGAGCACAGAGAAACAAGGTACAATATTTAATACGTAGAGATAAGAAAACATACTTTAAAAACTTAGTTCAGAACAAAACAAACAGTAAAGATATATGGAAAGCAATCAATACTTCAGTAAACAAACGAAATTCGCCAGACTCGTTAACCCCCAATACCTCATTTACGTGTACAGACTTCAGCAATTACTTTCAGGCAGAAATAACTAGTCTTAAATCTACGATACCAGATTCCCCTTGTGACCTTGGCCAACTGTCAGCATTCTGTGAGAACAAATGCACCAACACAATCCCATCCGACATTCCCTTTATTACAGTTAATGAAGTGTATAACTATCTTCTAGGCCTTAAAGAAAATAACTCATCAGGACTTGACGGAATCAGTAATCGAATACTGCGCTATGCTGCGCCAGTTATTAGTGATTCACTAACATATATATACAATCTATGTATCGCAAAGAGTTATTTTCTGTCGCACTTTAAAGTCGCTAAGGTATATCCTCTTTTCAAACCTGGTGCCTCCGATAATTGTAACTTTGGTAACTATAGGCCAATCTCTCTAATATCATCGCTATCTAAACCACTGGAAAAGCATATACATAAAATAACACTACAACACCTAGTCAACAACGACTTGCTAATTGATAGTCAGTCGGGGTTTAGACCTAAACATTCATGTCACACTGCTTTAACAAAGATGATAGACAACTGGCACCTAAATATTAACAACGACAACATGTGTGGGGCAGTCTTTGTAGACTTTGAAAAGGCATTTAATATGATAAATCCCAATACTTTAATTAGAAATCTAGAAACATCAAAAGTAAACTTTCAACTAGTGACAATAATTAAATCATTCCTGTCAGGCAGAAAACATGTAGTTTCTTACAATAACTCCTATTCAAACGAAGCAGTGATAAATACAGGCGTTCGTCATGGTTCTATACCTGGTTCTCTACTTTTTGCCATATACATTAATGACCTTCCACTACACATCAAGCACTCATCATGTGACCTGTTTGCAGACGACTGTACTGTTTACATGAGTGATAAAAGTTGTAACACACTCGAACTATTGCTACAAAAAGATACAGATATGATTAAGTGGAGCAACGGAAATCGCATGTTAATAAATATCATTAAAACAAAATGCATGTTAACATCAACTAGACAAAAATTACAAAATTCAGAGAAAACAACACTTCAGATCTACATTGGTACCTCACTAATTGAAAAGGTTAATGCACATAAAACTCTAGGCATAATCGTCGACCAGCATCTAAATTGGAACTCACATGTACATGCACTGACCAAGCAAACGGCACAGAAAATTTACCAATTAGCTAAAATCAAACATTTCCTAGATGAAGAAGCACGAAAATTGTTCTATATATCTCACATACAAGCAAACCTTGACTATTGCTCCACAATCTGGGATGGTTGCTCAATGTCCAACACAAAGAGACCCCATTCTCTATAAAAGCGTACAGTGCGTCTAGTCTCTGACAACTGCCTAACTCAGTGTGTAGATCTATATAAAAATATTCAAATACTGCCCTTAAGAAAGCGCCTTCTGTTTAACAAAGCTAAGTTTGTTCACAAAATCCTGTCACATAATGTTTAAATACAACGAAAGACGCAGTCAACTCTAACAAATTGCAAGTGCCCAAGCCTAGGCTTGACTTATTCAAGAAAAGCTTAGCGTACTCTGCTGCTCATCTTTGGAATTGTCTTCCACATAACCTAAGAAACAACCTCAGTCCCTATTCATATAATCGTAGACTTTTCGAATACTTTATTAGTTCTGATTACATGTCTCCCTAATAAGATTATCTTTTCTTATAATATCAACTGTAGGTTCTAATGACGATGTTTGTACTTTTCAACATATTTTATGTCATGTTTATAAGTAGTTAATGTTAATATGAGTGTGCTATTTTATTTTATTTTACTTTACAACGTTTAATTCATTGACATTGATATGTAAAATGCATGTGAGAATAAATGAATTCAGTATGAAAGGTGAAAGAAAGGAAGGGCAGAATGTCAGACGGGCCTGCGTGCCCACTTCTCAACACTTTGAAAATAAAGTTCGTTCGTTCGTTCGTTCTCTTACACTGGGGATTCCATAACAATGATTGCCTTATAATGCTAATAACTGGTTTATAACGCTAATAACTGGTTTATAACGCTAACAACTGGTTTATAATGCTAATAACTGGTTTATAATGCTAATATAACTACTAGCACATTCACATCAACACATCCAGGAAAAAACGGACAGACTTAATAAGTTTAGCCAGCAGGTGGGTGTAGAAGGCTGTTTTACCAGATGTAATGAGCTATACTGGGACTGTTACAGTTGTAATGCTGGAAAGCCCATACTGGTCCTCCTTAGACACCATGGATGTTGCAGGTTGTGTAGTAGGGTGTCTTGTCTGGTATGTATGCTTGATGTAGGTAAGATGTAGGTACAAATGAAGATACAGTCCACATAGGACGTCACTGACTCACAGGAAGGAAGTCATATAAGCTTTTAACTGCTGGTGACGTTTTATGATCATTTATTAAGACGCCACAACGACGGTTACGTTTACATGGATGAACATAGGTCACAGTCAATGTAGGATACAGCAACAAGGCATAATAATAATTTCATCAGTAGATCGTACAGGAATCAGTAAGTCGATCTTCCTGACTATCGCTTACAATAATATCAGCTCCATAGCAATACTCCAAGAGTGTAATCAAATCCACCCTGATATTAGTAAATCAAGGGCGTACATAGTTCTACCACGGACCATACGAACATGGCGGGTTATGAGTACCGTTCAGGTTGACCTTTTGTAGGCGTACCTAAGCATAGCCTCCAGAAAAGGTATAGACGCTAACATAGCGAAGTTTATAGGAGAAAAGGAACTGTTCTCTGGGTCTAGGGTGACCCGAATCATATAACTTTAAGGTATGAAGATACCTGGTGAATTTCCTAGTAGAAAGGGGGCTCTCACTGCGTGAAGATGGTGCGACAATGTCAGAATCTTAGCAGACTGTACATATTGATAATAAGAGCTCCATTACCTTCGTTCAGAAATATCACCACACACATATATGCCTCCAGGCAAGTAGAATCATCAAAGGGAATCCTCGTTAGCCAAGCTAACACACATGAGGATAGCCAATATCCCAACCACAGATCACAGACGTATCAAAACTTTTTTTTTAAACCTTTATTTAGGTCAATACATCGATGTTATTTACAGAAAATTTTTACAATTATCACATGGTAAAGAATAATACCCCCCCCCCCCCCTTTCCCCCCTCCTCCCAAACTAGCATTGCAACAAGTCAATAACTATAGCAAACAATATACCTCCAAACAATATAAAGTATCAAATTTACCAAATTATTAAACAATATCACATAATAAACTTACTAAAGATAACCCCCCCCCCCTTCTTTCCACCCCCCCCTCCCCCCCCCAACATACCTTTATTACAAGTCAATACATCAACTACTATGGCAAAGGAACATGGATGGTGAAAGGAAAGATTAATGAGTATTTACATTTTATAATTTATAATTTATAAACCACGAAGTATTTACATTCAAGGCTACTTGCCTTGTATATATTTACATTATGTAATTTAAACACGAAGTATTTAAAGCAGGGTGTACATCAAGGAAATGTTAAAGTTGTTCTATTATGTCTTGTGTCATGCGTTCATATATTTGTGTAAATATTGTACTGTCGTAATGTCTACTGTCATATACGGCCCTATTTCTACACGTCCAAACAAGGTATCTGAAGTTAGCTAGTAAAGTTAGTAGTTTAAGTTCTGTTCGTCTCGTCATTCGTGGTAACGTGTTAAGCATGACTGCTCTGTATAAATTAAGTGTTTGTTGTGAGTTTGGGGCTATTAATTTCCTTAATTTGTTTAATGTAGGGGCCACTGTTTTACATGTGTAAAACAGGTGGTCTTCTGTCTCTATAATGTTGTCACTACACAGTTTACATTTTGGTGCTAATCTGTTTGCCTTTATTGATGATTTGTTAGCAATTGGTGTTAAACTGTGTAGTAGTCTGAAAGTGACTTCTTTTGCTTGTGGTTTGATGTCTATTGCATGAATGTTTGTAAAACTCTGTGTGTAATCGGTTATAAAGAGGTTGTACCCTCTTCGTGTGTTTAGAGGTGTTTCTTGTGCTGCAACTAGAAGTTTGTATATAAGTTTGGTGTCTTGTTTTGTTAAATGTTTATTTCCTTCTAAATTTTGTAAACATATTGCGTAGAAGGGTGGTGGTGTACCAAAAAAGTGAGGTTGGTTATTGTTTAATTTATAAAGATTTGATAGTCTTAACCCAATATAATAGTGTGCCAGTGGGTATAGACCCGGGCACTTTATAACTTCCCCTACCTCCGAAATCGGCGAGTATTTGCCTGAATGGCGAGGGACACCTGTCTCTGTACAAGAAATAAAGGGATACTCACGTAAAATCAATGTCAGGTTAGACATAAATAATAACCTGAGATTTCGCCTCGAGTATTAGCGGGCGTACGCAAAAAAAAAAAAAAAAAAAAAATTCCCCTATGTATTTAATTCTTAAAGCTTTAATTTTAGTATTGATATCCTGTAAGGCTATCCCCCCTTTATTTTTAGGTTGCATTAGAGTAGTGTGTTTAATACTGTGCCAAGTATTCCTAAAAATGAAGGTCCTAATTAGTTTATTTATTTCTGTTATAATCTTTTTAGGTACAGTCTGTATATTTGCTGTATAAATTATTTTTAGCATAATAAAACAATTTACTATTACACTTCTTCCGAAAATTGTGGCCATTTTATATTTGTAAATTTCAAGCATACTTTAAATTTTTTCCATCAATTTTGCCCATGTTTCTTTGTTGGGGTCTTGAGGGTTAAAAGAATAGTTAATGCCATAAATTTTGATTTTATTTACTTGCGTTAATTGGAATGGGAAATCTGATCTATTTCCCCATCTACCTATTCCCATTATACTAGATTTTTGAATGTTTAGTTTGGATTCACTAGCGTATCCAAACTCTTTAAAAACCTCTAATATATTTTTTATAGAATCCTTTGTTGTTGGAAAGAATATAGTATCATCGGCGTAGGCCAACAGTTTCCTTTCCCCTATACCGGGGACGAAAGTTCCCGTGATATTTGTATCTTGTCTTATTCTTTCCAAAACAGGTTCTAATGTTATTATATATAACAGGGGCGACAATGGGCACCCTTGTCTCACTGATCTCGTTAATTTGAAGGAGTTGGTTAAACTGTGGTTAACCAATATTCTACTTTCAGGTTTGTTATATAAAATTTTAATCCAAGTTCTAAAGTATTTCCCTACGTTATTTGCTTTAAAACTTTTATGTAGGAAGGCATGTGATACTCTATCAAATGCCTTTTCCTGGTCTAAAGATAATATGGCGCTCTGGCACTGCCTATCATGTGTGTATGTAATCAAGTCTCTAATAAAATGTGTGTGTCTACAAATGTTTCTACCATGTACACTACACTGTTGATCTTCATTTATTATTGCGTGCATGTGTGGCTTACGCTTCAGGGTAAGTGCTTTGGCTAGAATTTTATAATCAACATTTAAAAGGGAGATAGGTCTAAAATTCTTAATTGACTTTTTGTCATTACTGTCTTTAGGGATCAGGGTAATATATGACTGATTTAAACTTTCCGGGAGTTCCCCTTTTAAAAAAGCTTCTTCAAATGTTTTAATTAGGATGGGGCCTAAACATGGGAAGAAAAACCTGTAAAATTCTGCTGTTAGCCCATCTGGCCCGGGTGCTCTATCTTTTTGAAAAGTACTAAGGGCCCCTTGCAAATTGTCTAAAGTTAAAGGTTGGTCTAGCCTTTCACTTTCCTCATCACTTAGACTCTTTGTGTATTGTAAAAATTTATCTTGTATGTTTGCGTCACTTTCTTCTTTAGTATATAGCTGCTTGTAGTATTCGAAGAAAGCGTGACTGATGTTGGTATTGTCTGTGTGCTGTTTTCCTTTCATGTCAATTATTTCGTGTATCTGTCTACTGCGCTGAACGTTTTGTTCAATTGCTAAATATTGCCTACTAGGGATTTCCTGTGTTATAGTGTATAATTTTGTCCTAAGTAAAGCTCCCTGGTAGGTATACTGCCTAAATTGATCCAACTGTTCTTCTAAGGTGTGGATGTAAGGGTTCGTGTTATCTAAACTCTTAGTTAAACTAATTGCTTCTTCTAAAATCCCCTCATCTTTTTTAAATTTCCTATGTATAAGTGTAGCCAAAATCTGTGTCCTGTCTCTTATTGTATTTTTTAACATGTCCCAATATTGCGCGATGTTATTATTGGGAATGTCTTGTGCGTAACCTTGTATTAGTTGTGTTATTTGTTCTGTGTAATAAGTATTTTTAAGTAGATTGTTGTTAAATTTCCAATGTGGGGATCTCTTTACTTGTTTGTGCGTGTGCCCCGTACTTAAGGATGTGTAGACTGCCTTGTGGTCTGTAAATTTAAGAGTACTTTCTATATGGTATGTTTTGTGTATATTGTAGGTACTAGATGCATATATTCTGTCCAGTCTTGATGCCTGTCTCAAATATGGGTTCATTTTGTCGTAAAATGTAAAGGTTTGTTTGTGAGGCTCTATTTTTCTGTATACGTCCGAGAGGTCATGTTCGTCTAGCATAGTACGTATTTGTCTTAAGAGCGAAGACTTTTCTCGTGCCTGTGCTCCCCCTACGGAGCTCCTAGACAAATCTAGGTCAGACAGGACACAATTAAAGTCTCCGCCCAAAATTTTCCTAGTCCCTTTGTAATGTTTTGTTAGAGTGTCATGTAATTTGTCATAGAAACTAGGTCGTTCTTCTCTTGTAGCTGGTGCGTATATGTTGATGAGCGTGTGTGAGTCTTGTCTGTTGTGTCTGTTTTGTATTTGGATTATGGCAGTTCTGCCACAATTATCTGTTCTATAATGTACTGCTTCCCAGTCTTCATTGATTTGTAGAATGGCTACGCCACTACCATGACTGGTGCCTAAGGCGAACCAACCATGTTTAAGGCCTAATCTAGTTACTATCTGACCGGCATGATAATCAGAAGTAATCCCTGTCTGTTGCAAAAACAAGAAATCGGGTTTATCTTTTTTAATCAGTTTAATTACATGGTCTAGCTTATTTCTCAAACCATTGATATTGAGAGATATTATCACTAGACTGCATGACGGAGTGGTAAGCAGAGGTTGGCCACCCGTTGTAAACTGTCTACCTGGCAAAGTGGCAGAGTGGTCACTTGCCATATCTAAACTATCTGACGGAACGGGGACTGAGTGCAGACCGTCCGTCTTCCTTGAATTACAAGGCAAGGTAGTGGTCTGAGGCTGGCTACCTGCCACAGGTGAATTTCTCAACAAAGTGCTAGTTGATGGCTTATTCTGTGTTGTAATGATTGTACCAGGCAAAATGATAGACTGGTCACTTGTTACACATGGCTTACACAGCATAGCGGTGACTGTAGGCTGACCGCTTTCTGTCATAACTAGGCCCCTCGATACGTTCATGTTTACATTGCTTGACGAGGCGGTGCATAAGGGCTGACCGGTTGACCTAATTACATGACTGCTTGACGGAATAGTGACTAAGGGCTGGCTATCCGTTCTGCTCTGATAATTTTGGCTAAGCGCAGATGCAACCGCGCCGCCTAACCCCCCCCCCCCGGGGGGGGGGGGGGGGGAGAGTTGACTGCTTAAATGAAACTGTGCGCATTTAAGTGTGTAGGAACCAAAACATCAACAAAAAAACTATTTACAATAAAGAAAAAAATTCCAACTCTTAAAATATAAGCCACACATTCTAAACTATAGTTATTTTCACATTTTACTTTTAAAGTTACAAAACAATTGGCGAGTTTCTGTAGGGCCAACTTGAAAGAGAGCATCTTCCCACGCACTGGTGTTGTTGTGTCCGTCTCGTGAGTAAGCCCACAGGGGGTGATGATAGCGGGGTGTATCTTGGGCGTGCCCATACATGCACCATTCGTCATCTGACCTCTGGAACTGACACCTCGTACTTGTACGGCGTTGGACATCATCAGTTTACACTGGGCCCCAGTGCATGGAAGAAAGACTCGTATTCGCAAGCTCATTCACTCACGTCTTCGAAAGGTTGCCCGTCTATAAACAGGCTTGCTTCTGACAACATGGCTTCCATGTCATCTTCCTCTGTTGCTGCTGCCCAATTTGAGGAAACTTGTGTGTTCACCGGTGTTGGCGCCTCTG
The DNA here is from genome assembly GCA_024509875.1 of Oreohelix idahoensis. Classification (NCBI taxonomy): domain Eukaryota; kingdom Metazoa; phylum Mollusca; class Gastropoda; order Stylommatophora; family Oreohelicidae; genus Oreohelix; species Oreohelix idahoensis. The sequence continues at coordinate 779,780 of JAMPIV010022302.1, forward strand.
GAATCCCGGGTGTTGTTGGTGACCCTCTTGTAGGGCTGTTAGGCGTAGACACTGCCCTCTCATCGACTACAGGTGTCGACGAAGTCCACCTCGGGGAGGGCTCTGGTGTAGGTGCCCTTGGCGATGGGGGTAAATCCCTTCTACTGGGGGAGCGCTTACATGGCGACTTGCTTTCGTTACGTTTTACTTCTTTTACTTTGCCCGGTCCCATTGCCTGGAGCAATAATCTGTTCCTGGTCTTGTTATCTTTCTTAGAGAGGAATGTTGTAAAGTCCTCCCCATCAACACCGGCTTGGGGGCTATCTGGGGCAGGGAGCTCACTTGCCCTGCTCTGTTCCGCCGGCGTTCTCTCGGCGACTGCCTCTTCCTCTCTTGTCTCTCTTGTTTGTTTGGTCGGGGGGGGGGGGTGGCGCCCGCTTGTTGGGGCACTGGCTGATCCAGTGCGTGTCGAGCCCACATATCGCGCACTGAACTCTCCGCCCGGGCAGGGCCACCGATACCCTCAAGATTTTGTTCTCCGCCGCTTTCAGGTGTACAAAGTGCGGAATTTGGTGTTGAGAAGGCCTGTACAGAAAGTTCCATTTGTCATAGGCTGTTTTGATCCGGAAGACCTCCGCATCTTTGTCTCCTGATACCTCGGCCGCAATCCTCTGCACTGCCTCAGGCTTTATTGTAGGGGGCATCCAGTGGAGTACGCCTTTAGATTTTTCTTTGTCCAAATGTTCTATGTATATGGACATCTGCGGGTTAGACCATTCGAACTTTTTGCCATGTAGGCCCTGGTAATATTTCATCTGTGCGGCCGCCGTCAGCGTAGCGTACCATTTGAAAGGTCCGGCAAATCTGTAAAGTGTGGCAATGCCACTCAACCCAACTCCTGCTGGCCCAGCCAGAATACTCGATATAAGAGAGTATGATGCTCTATTGGCCTGCGGCCCAGTAATGGTAATTACTAAGGTACCCTGCCTGTGCAAACTACCTCCTTCCAGATCTTTCTCCATATCAATCAAGATTGTTGGCACAATAGGTGCAGACATTTCTATATATTAATTTCCTCTTTGGCCCTGAAACCAACTGGAAATGAAAACCAAAAACACAGATGTTAGCTAGGCTAACGCCTAACTGTTAAGGTCGGTGTATTGGACACCACACTGATAAGGTGTAATATGCTTGACATCAAATTGATAAAGCTTTGTTCCTCGCACCAGTCACAATGTTCGGTACATAGGTCAGGTTACCGACTGTTGGGGCCCTGACAAGGTGTACTGTTAAGTCCGTATATACTGATGCAATGGGTGAGTGTGAACATCAATAATGATAAACGCGAATGGATGATAGTTCGACAGGTGCACAGGTCACTCACTCCAATCACAGGTGGAAGTCAAAGATGGCTGGACTACTGTGGTCGTTTCATATTATTTAATCGGACGTACACATGGACAGTACGAGCATCGTTACAGGAACATAAGTTGACATAAACAGCATAGTGTTGATCAATGGTCTACCATCATAAGTTAGCATTCATGTTGAATAACATTGCAATGGAACATCTGTAAACAAGCACTTAGATTTCCATTGTCTATTAATACCATCGTCAGGCCTTACTGACCGAGCATGTCAGTTAATACATACAGTTCAAACTTGACTCCTAAACAGGACCTCTTTCCTAGCGAAGATTCCTTTAGGTAAATTACAGCAAATCTATGTGAAGATAATGTTAACCCACTAGTATTGGGTTTTCTTATAACTGTGATCTCTTAATCATCACCTGATAATAAGGGGGGCATTCCCGTTCTCGGATTGATGATCGACAATAAGTAGGATTCCAAAATACATAGAATTCCAAAATGGCTTCTGGTTCCCTGTTGAGCATCGCTCACTATACGAATGTATAGCAAATCTTCAATAAACGCTTTGTTCATAAACATAAATGATTCTACCAGAATCAGCATATTCTGTCCTCATAATTGCTGCATATAAACATATTCAGTGCTGCTAGATAACATGTCGTCCCGACATACAGACATAGGTAAATTCCTATCGACGTCTGCCCATCTGAGCCTAGGAATGAAAGAGTTCAGTGAACAGTTCTTTACCTTGCCATACGAAATATACTAGCAAACACAAAAACTCTCCTGGCGTTACTGAATCAACACTGGGGAACTCATGGATTTAACCATCCTAGAAGAAACTATCTTCGTCCCCGAAATCAATCAAAGAGATCACAAACTTTGGACAGGTCTAAGACATGACGTCCCGCCAGGCTCCTTCATCACCGAAGAAATCTCTAACCTATCTTCATGCGCCGAAAACACCTGACCCCAAAGTACAGTACAAGGAAAAATAGTTCCACTTAAACATACCAAGATATCACGATATAAGACATACTCGTCCTACATAGACAAAAACTACACATAGATTCGGGCCATAGATATTCTGAAGCAAGAACAATCTATTTCTAACCAAACACAGAATAGATCGCTGTAAACCTAGATTCCTCCGCTGAGTTCGATCTTCAGGAAAGATACAAGAACCGATAACTCACAGAATGAATACACATCGCCTAATCTGAGTTCCGTCCCTTTAGACTGAAAATCGTGAATTAAAGATAAATATATTTTTATCAGACAAATAAATACATTTCAAATTTGTATGCGTATTTACTGTCATCTGTGCGCCACACAAAAGAATATGTGCGCAACACTAACTAACACCAAAGTCCGAGAAAAACACCAAAAATCCAAGAATTGAAAAAAATCCAGCAAGCAGACGTATCAAAACGGTTTGCTCTGTATGAAAATCTACGGTACACTCTTGGACGGAAATCATTTCCAAAACCAAACACAGTTCTGGACATGCGCAGAAGCGCTCGGCAACCTCAGTTCGAATCAGGCGACCCGCAAAAGGGCACATACCCAGAAAGATGCGAATAAACGCGCCTTATAAGGATAGGGAATAAAACTCAATACAGGTTGGAAAGCATTCCAAGAAATCTTTAAGATTTCTGACCAAACAAGGAGAACTGCCTGCCGTCGGTCTAAGAATAGAACGGCAGTTTAAGTCACAAGAACAGGTAACAACCAAGGTTAAAAAGTAGACCCAGTTATTAACGAGTTACATTCCCTTGACTACCAGACAAGGTTTGTGCAAGCGGATTCTGTTCGCAACAGTGGGCTTGAACATCAATCTAAGGAAGTCAGAGGTCATGACGCTCAATGTGAGCAACCCTGAGCCCATATCAGTAAGGAATCAGCAACTGGTACAGACAGACACCTTCACATACCTAGGATGCATAGTAACACCAGACGGCGGTGCAGGCAAAGACATCAACATCAGAATGAATAAGGCAAGAACAGCCTTTTTTAGCCTAAACAACATCTGGAAGTCCTCTCAATACAGCACAAGCACAAAATTAAGATTATATCAGAGTTGTGTGCTTTCTGTGCTTCTCTATGGTGCGGAATGCTGGAGAGTTACAGAGAAGGAAATGTCGAAATTGTCCTCTTTTCACACAACATGCCAAAGAAAAATTCACCGAATCTTTTGGCCGAATACCATCACCAACCAAGATCAGCTTACTCGGAGCAAGCAAGAGGACATGCACACCATCATAGCTGGCAGACGCTGGAGCTGTGTTGGCCATGTCCTCAGAAGAGACCCCGATGCCATCATAAGAACAGCTATGCTTTGGACCCCTGAAGGAAAACGAAAGAGAGGCCGATCAAAAACAACTTGGCGGAGGACTGTAGAGGCAGTGATGCAAAGAATGAACCAGAGTTTGGGCACTGTACGAAGGATGGCCGCCGACCGAGCAAAGTGGAATCAATTTGTTGTTGCCCTACAAGACGCCACCAGGCGTGATGGCCACCGACTGCTTTGACGATCTGCGGCTAAGGATCAAAGAAGAAGAAGAATGCTAATAACTGGTTTATAATGCTAATAACTCACCCGTGTGTTACCGGGGCCCGAAAGGGGAGCAAAGAATAGTAACACTGCACCCTACCACGCATGTCGTAAAAGGCGACTAAGGAGGGTATGGGCATGGGGCTGTTTACCCCATCCCATAAAAACTTCGCACAGTGGGCTGATCACCTGCTTGCCAACCAATCTGATTACGGAAACAATGATAGATTGTTTGGTCTGTTTTTGTTCCACAAAGACGCCACTAGGCGTGGTGGAAACAGCGATAGATTGATCAATTTGTTGTTGCCCTAAGACGCCACTAGGCGTACTGGCCACATACTGCTTTGCCGGTTGATGGCTAAGGATGGAAGAAGAAGAAGAATGCTAATAACTGGTTTATAATGCTAATAACTGGTTTATAATGCTAATAACTGGTTTATAATGCTAATAACTGGTTTATAATGCTAATAACTGGTTTATAATGCTAATAACTGGTTTATTTGAATGTGTGTCATATCCAGCGCTTTCCATACTTTCGTTACCACGTGTTCAGTTGATTCCTTCTTCTTCTTCTTCGTTCGTCCTGAAAAGGACGTTGGTTGCGTTGTGTCCGTTTACAGCCAAACTGCTTTTGCGCCTTTCGGCCGACACATCCGACTTCAGCACGGCATTTTTTGGGACCGGGTTTGCCTTCCCACTTCGATCCCTACTCTCTCAGCCAGACTGCAGTGAAGCAGCCTGTTTCCAGGACCACCCTGATTCCTTCTAATTTAATGTATTTCTCAATGCAGTGAAAACTCCTTTTGCCCTTCTGCGTTATCATTTTGATATCATTGTCTGTTCCTCTAACTTTGTCTATATTTATGCCAAGATAAGTGTATGATTCTACATCTTGTGGTGGTGTATTTCCTAGTGCAATCTAACTATCGTGTGTCACATTTATTCTTATAACCTTTGTCTTTTCCCAGTGTATTTTCTGGCACAATAGATGTGAACACTCAACAAGTAGCCACGTTATGTCTTGCATCTGGTTAGGGTTATGGGACAAAAGATGCAGGCAGTTGGGAAAATCTAGATCGACAAACTGTTTTGTCGGAATCCACTGTAACCCAATTCTGTTCATTACTGCTGTAGTTTCAAAAGTAAAAAGGTAGTCCGATAGCAGAAACTGTAGGGGAGTGAAGTGTTAGAGACTTCATCATACTAGGTCCAGTTTTATGAGGTGGGGTGGCCAGTTCTCGTTCTCGCTGCCTTTGTCTTTTCTAACTCAAGAGCAGAGTCAGGTACCCATTTACAGCTAGGTAGACTGAGGCAACCAGGTTTTGATCCTGGAACCTGGTAAATGTGTCTCGAGAGGAGAGCGCTCTAACCGCTTAGCAGGCCGGACGCATGTTGAAAGAACGTGTGCGGTTATCGCTAACCAGGTAAATCTTCAAGCAGTCAAAGAAACCTAACCATTATAATGTTATTTTTCAACACATGATTAAAAGTTATTCCTCCTGACATTGGTCGGTTTTGGGTACAAGTCATGACCTAGCATTTGAACGCGCGCGAACAATACAAACCAGATATCATCACTATCTACCAACTAAAACATAATTCCGATAACAGTATATGGAAGAATAAAGCACGCTACATGATTAGTGACACATATAGTGCTTTAAAACCCGATGGAGGGGATAGAGAGAGAGGGGGAAAGAGAGAGAGAGAGAGAGAGAGAGAGAGACCAATGAAAAAAGGAGGGAGGGGTGGGCTATACAATTTTCAGTCAAGCCACAGGTGTGTCGAATTTCATGATCTATTTATAACTTAAGTCTACATTAAAAAAAAAAAAAATCCCTGTCTAACTATTGTGATGTGGGGGAAAATTCCCAGTCCTTTGCATGCCTTTATTCAAGCACTATTTTTAGCTTAAGAAGGCTCAATACCTTCCAATCTAGGATGTCTGCGCTACATCCTTGGTATTTCGTGGAAGGACAAAGTGACAAATGTCGAAGTTCAATCACGTGCTGGCCTTAAATTCATGTATACGCTGCATTGACAGCGCAAGACCACGCTGGCTTCGTCATGTCCGCTCATAGACGATGGTCTCATCCTCAAAGATATTGTCTATGGACAACTGGCAGAAGGAAAACAAAAAAGAAAAGCCGGGAGACCGCAGCTGAGATTCAAAGATGTCTGCAAGAGAGACATGAAGGCACTTGACATAAATCAAGCAACTTGGGAGAATGAAGATGCCTATCGCACCAAGGGTTACTTATAATAATAGCACCTTCAGTCATAACTGATTATGGGAATGCGCCACTGATGAGACAGCTCTCAGCTGCTTATTTTCCTGGTGTTCCTTTCGACGTTTTGTCCTTTCTTCTGCTTTTCGTGAGAAGTTCTTTTTGCCCAATCTGAGGTGGCGCCGTAGAGAGAACCGCCATTTGGTGCGATCGGCAGCTTCATCCTCCCAGTTTGCTGGATTTATGTTCAGTGCCCTCATGTCTCTCTTGCACACATATTTGAACTTCAGCTGCGGTTGCTCAACTGTTCTTTTGCCACCTGCCAGTTGTCCATAGAAGATATCTTTCGGGATGCGACCATCTTCCATGCGGCGGACATGGCCAAGCTAGCGTAGTCTTCGCTGTCTAAGCAGTATATATATATATGTTTTGAACGCCAGCATGTGACAGCACCTCAACATTTGTCTTTCCACAAAATACCGCAGATATGGCGTAGACACTGTAGATGGAAGGTATTGAGCCCTCTTTCTTGACTAGCATCGGTTGTCCATGTCTCGCTGGCATATATAAGTGTGCTCGTGACACGGGCGATATATACCGCAGTTTGGTCTTCATTGTGAGTTTGGAGCTTCCCCAAACACGCGTTGTGAGGCGGGCAAAGGTAGTTGCAGCTTTGCCAATCAGGCTGTCAATTTCTGTGTCCAGAGAGAGTTTGTCGTTGATGGTAGATCACAGGTATGTGAAGTGGTGCACCACTGCCAATTCATAGTTATCGATAGTGATAACTGGTGCAGCACCCACATCCTGACTCAGCGCATTTATTTTCTTAAGATTGATTGTGAGGCCAAAGTCCTTGCATATTTGGGTGAAGCGATTCATCAAGCTCTGAAGCTCCTGTTGACTTTGAGTGACGACTGCAGCGTCATCAGCGAATAACAAGTCTCTTATAATGATCCTTCTGATTTTTGTTTTTGCCTTCAGCCTTGCGAGGTTAAACAGTCAGCCATCTGACATAGTGTGAAGGTATAGTTCCAGTTGGATCTCTGAATGCATGTTTCAAGAGTAAGGCAAAAAAGATCCTTTGGTTGGAGCCAGAACTCAGCCTTGTTTAGCGCCACTGCGTATGTCAAAGAGCTGCGATGTGCTTCCGGCAAATTGAACTGTTTCCTTCATGCCTTCATTTCCAGAAAATGAAGAGAGTTACTTACTTATTGCTTATAGAGTTAAACACGAATCAAGGAAGCTCAATGAAAATAAAAAATAAAAAAATAAATGTGAAATCTTGTAAACTTGTCGCAAGGTTTGCGGTTTAATTATCACAGTTTGATTTAATATCTTCTTCTTCTTCGTACACTCTCAGACGTCTGCTTGAATGTATTCAACGAAAGCAGAAGTCAGTTTGAGGCTATTTGCTTCTCAGTAGAGCTTTTCTACAAATGGTGCTGGTGATGGCCATATGCGCTTTCTCTGTTCAACCTATGTTGGGCATCTTTGGCTGAATATCTGAGTTCCAAAGATCTGTTGAATCATGTAAATATTGAAGAATCCCTCCGAGTTTTCAGGATAGGTTAGAAATATTAGTACACATATTTGCAATTGGTTTTTCACGGGTGTTTCTTGTGATATTTTAGTTCAGTATCATGCCTGGTCTAATAATCCAATTCACCACACAGTTTTTGCTCATTTGCACGTCTGTTGATTGGCCAACGTATTGCCTGACCCTGGCTTAGAAGTTTTCCCGGAGGGGGGTCTCTGAATAGACAAAGGAAGAGTAGAACTACTGCACTCTCATGCATGTCGTACCAGGCGAGTAATGTGAGGTCGTGCATGGGGCTGGCAACCTCATCACGTAAAACAAATTGCCCCAGAAACCACAGCTGTAGTAGCATGTAAATACTTGGTACTGACTTCCTGCACAGGGACCAGCTACAGCGTTGGCTCCATATTCCGCTGGGAGGGCAGATAAAAATGATGATGATAGTGATGCTGATAAGATCCACCGGAAATTGAAGTGTATGGATTGTAGCGTGAGGTTTTTTATTGTATCTAGGATCAGTATAGTACTGACAGTACAGAAATAGAATTTCTGCAGGAAAATTGTGAAGTCCCAGTGTATGAGAGAACTACTGGTATCACAAATTAGTTACGGCTGTGAATGATCTGATCTCAAAAAATTAGTAGAGTGGAGACAGTCATAAAATGCCACCCTGCTGTGTAACTAACTGTGATATTAAAACAAGGAAACAGATTTCACTTAACAATTATAAACTTGACAAGTTTTTCAAATACCATTTCCTTCTTTATTAAGTATATACACTATCTACTCTTGTGCTGAAAGGTGGATGTTGGAAGATGGAATGTAATGGATTTGTAAGTTTACATATATATATATATATATATATATATATATATATATATATATATATACATATATATATATATATATATATATATATATATATATATATAACCTCTACACCTCACGGTAGAAGGGGAACGACTAAGTAAGTAGTATATATATATATATATATATATATAACAACGTCTTCCAATTATAGGAAAAAAATTATAGAAACTTAATCAGCTGTGCTGTTAATCTTGTCTCTCACTACGCTAAATCACTTTTTCTTCATTGACAGTTAATTGCTCACACTTGCCGACGGAAATGGTACTAATGTGTACTCATCTCTTAAAACAGTTCTGTCCTTCTTAATTTGACGCACGCAGATAAAGGGGATAAACAGAGGTGCGCCGGAAGTCTTAGGTAACGATATGACATCACTGTGAAAGAGGCCACGCGTGTTTATTAATTTTAATATTTTCACATACGCGTGGGATGAGTAATGATAAACTTCCCTACCCAAACAGTGCTAGATAGATTGGATTGGTTCACCAGAATCTACTATGATTTGATTGGAACTTTCGGCGGAAACACAGATGGGATTTGAAACTAAGGATTGTGAGATATAATCTAACAAATTCGGAGTCACAGCACACAGACAGACTGCATCGCAGCGGCAACTAAACACCTCCTACAAGTTAGAGGAAAGAGGAATTATAGATTTCCATACCAAGTGTCTCACCCGTCATAAGAGGGATTATAGATTTCCAGACCTATTGTTTCACCCGTCATAAGAGGAATTATAAATTTCCAGACTAAGTGTTTCACCCGTCGTAAGAGGAATTTCTCAAACTTAAGTGATTCGAACCACATCTAAATACAAGGCTGTGGGTCCATTCTAATCTGCGCAAGGAGAAGTGTGTATTCCCAAAATTTTGGGGTAAGTGTAAACAATTTATTTACTAATGTAAATTTTACAGGTTTCTTGCTAAGTGGTTATATACTCAACATATGAAAATAGTATATACATGAACCACTACTGCAAGAGTTTGTGATTGTTTCTGACTAGTCGTTCGGGAAACCCGACAGAAGATCGACCCTAGACCCCGACGGGAGTAGCGACGAGAACGAATGATGATTATATCACATGTGCCTAAAGTGCAAAAAATCATGTTGTGAGATTTATATACCTTTATTAATTGTAATTCAGGTAAATCATTATCCATGCACTCCAGACGCAATTTCCTAGTTGATACCCAGAAGGATATTGGTGAATTTTCATCATATTCCCTGAGTTACATTGTGTGCTCGGGAATTTAATTCGTCTGAGAGGTTAACATTCGTGGTTGGAGCGCATGGAAATGGGCCTGTTAGTTTGCGGAGAACAGATGTACTGAGGCATTTGTTTCTTTCTAAGTTGTCACAGTTCGTGGTTACAAGACATCATACTTAAGTACTGAAGTTCCTACGCCACAAGTGTGAGAAGAGTATCACCACTAACCGCCTACAGTGGACGAATTATGTGGAGAAGTGTACTCATCACCAAAAAGAAGTGACGGAAACCACAGCTGCAGGACTCATCTGGAGTTAAGTTGTGTGTAACAGGCTACAGCAAAAATACAGACATTATTATTATTAACACCCTACCAAAACCTCAATGAGGAAACATTTTATATAACTTTCACCCAATTTTCCATATTTATTTTCCCATGTTACAGACTAATTGACTGTTAAATTTGTTGTATGTTATCTTAAACTAAACAATAATAGTTGATTGTTTATATGTACGAAAGCTAACATATGAGCCAGTTCTTCTTGATAAATACATACGGTATATATAAATATAGAGCCATTAATTATAAGAGGGCATTCGTTGGATTACTTCAACTGGGGGCTTGGCGGGCCAGAATCATTGCATATACCTTTCACAAAAGGCGACGGACCAGATAATAAGTTAACAAATTTGCTCAGCCCTTAAGCAGCGTTTGTTCTTGACTTCTGGGAATTTCTTGTGAAGGCTCCCCTAAGGTAGAAACGAAATTCATCTTCTATCTATATCTTTGCCAAGAGTAATCTTGCGCGATGATAGATACCTTGGACGACCTACTTTTAGATACGCTTGCGTTGTGACCATTAGTGGACCACCACTGCACAGCAATGGGAGGCAATCCCGTGACAAACCTCTGTCCCTCTTTCCCTAGATGTTCCAGAACAAAGCATGCCTTGTAATACGTTAGTCATGTACTTTTGAATAATTTCAACTTTTCTTTCCAATGTCCCATCTTGTGTGAAGACGCTTCACAGGTACTTGAATTGATCACCTTTTCCTCCGTGTAGTTCCCGTGGGGGAGGGAGAGGAGGGAGGGGATCTATGTGTAGACAAAGAAAGAATGTGGCTATTGTCCCTTCATGCATGTCGTAAGAGGCGACTACTACGAGCAGTGTCGGGTTAATGAATTCCAGGGCTCTAAACTATGAAAATATCATGGTTTCCCCTTCTTATAACATGTGAAATGATTGCATTAAAACAGCTTATTTTTTAGATTTTTTATTCCGAAGTTTATGATTAGGCCCAGAAATTTAACAAATAGTAAAAAATTTTCATTTTTATAAGAGTTAAATTCCAAAAGATTACATTTCCTAACTCAACAACTACTGTCCTGCAGTTAAAGTTGTCCCAGGATTGGACAACGAACAATTGAACAGCTTAAAAAAAAAAAAGTAAATCCGCCTATGCCGGTCCCAAGCCCGGATGAAAAAGGAGGAGGGCGGCCTGCATGGAGGCCGTAAGGAGGCAGCCCCTCCACCATGCTAAGGCACAACAGGCCAATCACCTGTTTGCTTTAAACTATGATTACGAGCAATATAAGAGAGAAAACCGGACTGATTCTAAAGGCGACGAACTGGAACGGACTACGGACTACGACTTATGGAACTTGGAACACAAGAAGTATAAATGGGAAAGAAGAGGAGCTGATGGACGAGATGAGGAAAGCAAAATTAGAAATCCTGGCTATTACCGAAACAAAGAAAAAGGGACAAGGAGTCATGGATCTCGATGGCAACACGCTGTTATACAGTGGTGTACCCACATCTGAAAGAGCTAAAGGAGGCGTGGGTTGCATCGTGGCCAAAAACCAGAAAGATAGTATCAAGGGATGGAACTTTGTCTCGGAGCGCATTATGGTTGTAAAACTAAAAGAAAGAGAAACCATAGTCAACCTGGTCATAGTGTATGGGCCAAATGAGGATGAGAGAGCAGAGGTCAAGGAGGAATTCTCCGAGCTGCTTCAAAGGACAGTGGATGACTGCCTAGATGAAGTTATCATGCTCGGAGATTTTAATGCCAGAGTTGGAAATGACCATGCTAGATGGGGTGGAGTTATCGAAAGATATGGAGAAGATACTCTCAATGACAATGGAAAGCGACTCCTTAGATTCTGCAGTGAGCAGAATCTGATCATCACAAACATAAAGTTCCCCCATAAGCGCATACATGCATACACTAGATGTGAACCAACCAAGAATGAGAAGTCAGTGATCGACTATGCCATTGTTAGGAGAAGCTAATTCAAATATGTCCGGGATGCTAGAGTCTGGAGGGGGCCAGAGATTGGAAGTGATCACTACCTGCTAACAATCAAAAGAACAACTGAAAGAGTTGCTCAGCCTAGGAACTGCCCAACATCACGCAAGAAACCAAGTAAACGAGCGGGAGAAATGAGCATTAGGACCTACAAGCGGAAAGAGCCAGAAATTAAGACCAGATATCAGGGGCTTATTGCTGCAGCGGTGAGCAACACAGAAGAACGACCTGATGACTTGGAAACCTTCTGGAATAAATTCAAGGATATCATAAAGACAGCTGCAGCAGAAGCATGCGGTGAAGTCCGACTTGGGAACAAGAGAAAGAGGACACCTTGGTGGACAGAGGAAGTCAAAGAGAAAATAAGAGAGAAGAAAATGGCATGGAAACAATACTTAGGAGCTAAAAACACAACAGGACAGATGGAAAATATAGAGAATATGTGACACTCAGAACAGAAGCAACGAACAAAGTGCTAGCAGCAAAACAGAAGTCCTGGGAAGAATTTGGAGAAAAGCTAGAAAAAGATGCACAAGAAAACCAGAAATTGTTCTATAAGACCCTAAAGAACATGAGAAAGGAAAAGCAATGCCCTCTCAAATTTATAAAGGACAAGCATGGCAAATTGCTTACTGCCCCGAAGGAAGTAATGGAAAGATGGAAAGAATATTTCTCAGAACTCCTGGATGGTGAGCATGGTGAAGCATCAGAAATGATAACCACTGGAACAGAAGAGAAAACCAATGATGGTGAAGATGACATAAAGATGGAAGAACTGAAGGCAGCACTGGAGAAAATCAAGATGGGCAAAGCAGCAGGGCATGATGGTATAACACCAGAAATGGTTAAGTACATGGGAGCATCAGGCGACCTATTACTCTTAAGGGTTCTACAGGCAGCGTGGTACAACAAGACCATACCAAAGGATTGGGAGATTGCCATCATAACACCAATTTTCAAAAAGGGTGACAATCGACAATGTGGAAACCATAGAGGCGTATCCCTTCTCAGTGTCCCTGGTAAAATCTACTCTAGAATCCTAGAGCAGAGACTCCGACGCCTAGCTGAGCCACAACTGGATGAGGTCCAGTGCGGATTCCGAGCGAACCGAAGTACTCAAGACCTAATCTTCATACTCAGACAGCTGAGTGAAAAGGTCCTTGAGTACTGTGGTAAAGTGGAATGTTATAGATATTTATAGGGGATTTAGTGTACTGACTGAGATCAGCTGTGAAGGTATCTGTATCTAATAAGTGTGGTGTATTACAGATGACCTTACTTGCTACCACATTTATACCTCAGTCAGAATTATTCTGGAATATTGTGATGACTACGTTAAATGTCTAGGGTTATGAAAATGATGAAGTGTAAGTCACAACAACAACAGACAGATAAACAATTTAATTTATTCTACAACACTTTACAACTCTGTGACACTCACACACATATAACACTCTATAAGACTATCTTAAATGAGTCAAGTGATTAAGTTTAAAAATATATGTATTAATTCTTGTCAATAATGGATATCCTGATTCAACTACACAGTGAACCAGGAATCACAATCAAATGTAATTACAAGTATTATTTACACAGTTTATATATATATGAACTTTGTATTGACATAGTTTATTATTATTATTCTATGTGTGTAATTTGTGCAGTAGTAATATGAGGTAATACTGGTTTTGTTCAAGCTTGGTTGTTGTTTTTCATCATGACTTCAAGTGTTTGATTATCGGGGAAATAGTATTGGGAAACTTTCACAGTTCCTGTCATTTGAACCAATTAATTGTCCCTCTGTGGTTAACAAAATGTCAATTTTTGAGGGGGCACATAATGTTGAGCTACTCTGGCCACAGAAGCTTATCTTTCGGGATGGCGGCAGGAAAAGACTCCTCTGCTCGATTGCTTCACTGTGTTCTGGAGACACCTCACTGGTCGCTATCTGGACCCAGGAGTATGCTGTCAGCCTCTGGATTCAGCAAAACCCAGACCAGGTGCTGCTTCAATAACTAGGACCACAGTCCCACAATTCATGGAAATAATACACAGATACGTTGACTGGCGATGAATAATGGCACAAATTCCGATCTGCCTCTGTCCCAGACTTTTATTTAGAAAAATATGATCTGGCTCTCAACGCACTGTTTCTTAGTAAGTTTATTTTAACATGTGGCACTGAACTGACGCTCCTAATTGCCTATATTGGCGGGTCTAACCAATCGGGCCATGTTTACACAGCTTTTCAAAAAAGTACTCCTACTCACGTTTCCCTAACAACAAAGAATTAGTATTTGTAGCCCGACTAATCGTGTTTAGCCTTACATTTACTTCTATCCAATCAAATAGGATTTTACATGGTGGCCCATTTCCCGTAAAATGGTGGTTTCAAAACCTGCCACTGCGCAATTCTGATTTTGGTGTTGTCTGACAGCACCACCATTTTATTTTGGCTATAATTTGTTAATTCCTAGACTATTTGCGTAACGTTTAACATATTCTTTGTCAGCAAGTCCTAAGGAACTCAATTATATAAATTTAAGGGAGTGTCGTGAATTATTCTAATCCCCATATATAAATTAAAACGTAAATGCAAAGCCTAACAAATAAATTTAATAAAAGGAAAGAAGAATGGTAAAGAACAGTGCTGTCACAATGACTGTACTCGAAATCCCCCTTGTTTTCTACTTCGTCGGCAAATTGTAACGCTTTCACGTTGATAGTAAAAGCCTACTGTGTCGCTGCACGCTTTCTTCAATGAAACGTGTACTGTATTTCTTGGAAAAACCTTGAGATACGCAAGCTGATCAATGACCTAAATTTAATATTTCATTCATTCCATTTTATACACGGCGTCTCTCCACATGTAAGCCTACCTTGCCGTGGTTGGAGAGCTTGAGCGCCTCAATGATCCCGGGAGCTATGCCGGCGGGAGTTTTACTCCTGGCAGGGTCACCCAAGCCGGACAGGTCCTGGGTGAGGGGCCAGACTAAATGGGCTGAGGAGTGGGTGGAACCCTATAGGTGTAGATGCAGAACCCACCGGCGAGTGGTACATGCTCTGGTCTGCACCAATCCACCCCCACTTCATGGGTTAAATGCTTTCTTGCCTCATTCTTCACTGTTTGTCGTCTATCACGCCCATGGCGACCGTTGCCTCAATTGGCTGTGTGTGGTGTACCCGGAAACGGGGCCTCCCAGTACTGAGGCAAAGTTAAGTCCCCGATGTCACTTATCGGTGCAGAATTGAGAGAGATGGCTGAGCATCACAATCCCTCCTGTGTTGCAGCATGATGAGAACCCAGCATTGCACACTGAGCTTGGGGGGATCACTTGGGCACCAGACTTAATACTGGCTCTTGACTGGATGGCCGCATGCAGGAGATTTCTACAATGGAGGGTTGGCAGGTGGTGGGTATCGGGAAGTGGCTCTGTGCAGGACGTGAGGATTCCTTGGGAGAGCCCAGAACCAGAGCACAGCATTGTGCAAGCTCTGCATAGTTGGAGAGCCCCCTGGATGACGGGGAATGCACAGTGTGCTACCCCACCTATCCCCAACTGCTAACTTAGAACCAGAAGTGGGGTCCTCTGTATGCGTGCCAGGCCAGGATAAAATGCCTGGGAAAGAGACTGGAGCTCAGAACTCCCTAACTCAAAGTTGCAGGATGGCAGAAAAGCCACGGGAAAGACAGGGCTATTTTGAAGATAACGCAACCATATTTTCACCATACGAGCTCGGACGCCGCCTCGGTAAACAAGGTCCGCGCAGAGCAGTGACACCCCCAGGCTGCTTGCGAATAGTCTACTACTGGGAACATAAACAGATTAGGGATGAGCCCACTCTCCCGTTGAACAGGTGCTAAAGTCGTAGATACTGGGCCAGAAGGCGCACCGGAAACCACAGTATCATGCAACTCGCTTTTTTTTTTCTATGGAGAGTACACCGTCAAATAAATCTCGTTCTGGTGCTCGCCCTGTGGAGCTCCACCAGGCAGGTGCAGTGCCGGGCTCTGAGCCTCGACAGAGCCCACCCTCAGCTACTGGAGGACCCTCTAGACCGTCTTGTGGAGTCAACAGACGGCGGAGGAGAACTACTGACCAAAACAAAACAGAAAAAGAGAAACCCAGAGTGCCACTTGTCATGATGCACTGGAATGCAGAGGGAGTGAACAGCAAGCAGGCTGGATACAGCAAAAAGACAGAGCTGGAAAACATCTTGTATGAGAAGCAAGTCAGTGTTTGCTGTATCCAAGAGACTCACTTGAAAGCAGATCAAACCTTTAAAATAAGGGGATATCAATGCTTCAGATCCGACAGACAAGATAGACGAAAAGGAGGAGTACTTACTCTTGTAAGGAATAACATTCCTGCACACGAAAGGAAAACCTTCATGGATGGAGCAGAATATCAGCTGCTGCAGATAAAGGTAGACAAGATGGAAATAGAACTCCTGAACTATTACTGTCCGAACAACAAACCCCTGAGTCTCAGCTCTATACAGGTACCAGCCACCAACTTTATAGCAGTTGGAGACTTTAATAGCCACTCCCAGAGCTGGGGCTATAACCATCTGGATCACAGAGGTGAAGAGGTTGAAACTTGGCAAGATGATCACTCCCTAATCCTAGTCAATAATGCCACAGATACTCCTACCTTCTACTCCAGAGGATGGCACACAACCTCAACACCAGATCTTGCCTTCTCCACACCAGATATAGCTGGATCTATTAGTAGAGAAGTAGGAGACCAACTAGGGGGAAGCGACCATCGCCCAATCTTTCTTACTGTCCAGAGTGCAACTCTCAGTACAGGCCCAGCCATTACAAGATGGAACTACAAAAAAGCCAACTGGGGTTTATTCAGGCATCAGGTGAACACGCTGCTGTCTACCCTCAAGGTACAGAACAGAGACATTAATGAAGTGGTAAAAGACTTCAACAGATGCATACTACAAGCTGCAAAAGAAACCATTCCCAAAGGATGCCGGCGTAACTACATACCATACTGGTCCAGCACACTCCAAGAACGTCAGGAAGCTATGGACAAGGCTAGAAAGGACGCAGAGTCTCAGCCTTCACTTGAAACTCACAACAAATGGAAAAAGGCTGTAGCAGAGTTTCAGAGAACAAAGCTAGAAGAAAAGCGGAAAAGCTGGAGAACTAAAACGGCATCGCTGAACCTTGAGAAAGACGGCAGGAAACTTTGGAGATTAGTCAAGTCTCTAAATGAAGAGCATTCCTCACCAAGGCAGACTATCACATTGGATGAAGGTGGCAAACTTTTCAGAGGAAAACAAGCTGCAGACTTGTTTGCTAGAAGATACAGTTCAGAAAGCAACTTACCCATTAACATAGACCATCAGAGAGAGATAAGAAAAGAAATACTGGCAACCATGGGACAGACAGATACTCCTGCCCCAATGAGGGAACCCATCACACTAGGAGAACTACAGAAGGCTATTTCCAAGCTTAAGTTTCAAAAGTCACCCGGCCCAGACAAAATCAGCAACGAAATGCTAGTAAATCTGAGCTCAGCAGCAAAGACAAAACTGCTTGAGATATTCAACCACAGCTGGTTGAAAGGATCGGTACCCCAAGTATGGAGAGAAGCCATCACAATACCCATACTAAAGAAAGGGAAATGTAAGACCGAGGCTGCAAGTTACCGGCCAATCAGTCTCACAAGCTGTGTTGGGAAGACTATGGAGCGAATAGTCAACCACAGATTGAAATGGTATTTAGAGTCTGAGCAGATCCTGGTGCCGGAACAAGCTGGATTTAGAGAATGCTACAGTATAGAAGACCAAGTTACTTACTTGTCTCAAGCAATAGAAGATGCCTTCCAGGAGAAGAAAAAGGTCCTAACGATCTGGGTCGACTTCAAGCAGGCCTTTGACAAGGTGTGGAAAGATGGCCTCATTGCAAAACTTAGGAGAAGTGGAATCCAAGGCAACATGATGAAATGGATCCAGTCATACTTGCATAACAGGAGAACTAGAGTCACTCTTGACGGTCTGCAGAGCAGAAAAGTGTTGCTCCATCAGGGGGTACCTCAAGGAGGAGTAATTTCCCCAACACTCTTCCTTGTTTACATCAATGACCTGGTGAAAGATCTCCCTGCAGGAGTTAAAGCTGCCTTATATGCAGATGACCTAGTACTCTGGTGCGCTGATGAAAATGTCACCACAGCAAATTATAGAATGCAGCGGGCAGCAGACATGCTAGTGTCATGGGCAGAGAAATGGCTTATCACAATAAACACAGACAAAACCTCCACAACACTGTTCTCCCTCGCCCCCAAGGACAAATCAGCTAACATACACCTAGGGACAACCGTGATCAAGGAAGAAAGCTACCCCACCTATCTTGGGGTGACATTTGACCAAAGGCTTACATGGAATAAGCATATTGAAAATGCAGAAGGAAAGGCCCGAAGACGACTAGGCATACTCAGAAAATTAGCAGGTACCAACTGGGGAGCAAATGAACGAAATCTAAAGAAGATTTATAATGGAGTAATAAGACCACACTTAGAGTTTAGCTCAGCAGCATGGTCATCAGCTGCTAACTCACATCTGCAGTCTTTGGACAAGGTGCAAAATCAAGCTCTCAGGCTCATTACAGGAGCCATGAAAACTACACCAATAACAGAGATGCAGAAGGTTGCTGGATTACAGACATTGTCCCATAGAAGAGACACAAAAACCATGATCCAGATGGAAAAGTACAACAGTATGCCAATGCACCCAATGAAGGCAAGACTAGATGATCTGGCATTGGGACGTCTAAAGCGTAGCAGCTTTGTGCATCGGGGGAAAAGACTTATAAGACAGCATCAAGAAGACCTATCCATGAAGACAACACCACTGAAGCCCACCCTATACCCTGTACCATGGGAGCAGGCCAGCAGTGCCCTCCAAATTAATACAACAGTCAGTGGTCTCACAAGTGGATGTGAGTATAATGATCTGCAAAAACGAACTGCTACATTGAGTATGATCCAAGAAAGCTATCCCGATCAATCATGGATACATGCCTATACAGATGGATCAGCAACTAATGCTGTTAGGAATGGAGGTGCCGGTATCTTTATCTCATATCCTGACAACCACTATGAGACTAGGCACATTCCCACTGGTAAATTCTGTTCCAACTATACAGCTGAGGTTCAAGCTCTAGAGCAAGCTGCAAATATGATTTATAACACCAACTCTGACTGCCACCAGGTAGTCATCCTCACAGATGCACTGTCTGTCCTGCAAGCTCTCAAGGGTGGTAAACTCCCGCATCTGAGAAATGAACTAAACAAGGTAGCTGCCAAAAAGAGAACCATACTTCAGTGGGTACCATCTCATTGTGGTGTACCCGGAAATGAAAAGGCAGACAAACTTGCAAAAAAGGGAGGAGAATGTGAACAAGAAGATAATGAAGTCACATACTTTGAGAAAAAGAGAGCTATCCAGACTATCAGAAGAGAACAGAACCAACCCAAAGACGACTATCACACTCTCGACCGGCAGGGACAGACAACTATTTTTCGACTCAGGACAGGACATAACAAACTGAATAAACACATGCACAAGCTACGATTGTCTGCTTCACCACTGTGCACATGTGGATTAAACGAACAAACTGCTGAGCATGTTCTACAGGACTGTCCTCTGTATGACCAGTTAAGAAAGATATACTGGCCCAATGACTCAACACTAAACTCAAAGCTATATGGAGTTAAAGAGGAACTTCAAACAACAGTCGAATTCATCATGAGAACTCGTCTGACGGTGTAATCATCAAAGTTGCGATCGCAAGAAGAAGAAGAAGAATACACGGCGTAACTAAAAGACAGATGGACTAAAGGATAGAGAGAAGGGAGAGGCAGAAAGCAGGGACACGTGCAACACTAAACACGCGTCGCGCGATACACAATTGCTGCCATCACGCGTGTAAGGCCACATGCACTAACTTTATTTCAAATCGACAGTGATAAAATTCACTACCCATACCAGAGTTAGGTTTTAAAATCCTGAAAAACGCTTATTGGGAATTATGACATTATACCGGTTTACGTTTGAAAACATGACAGTACCCAGACACCCTCAAGTTTGGAAGTGAGAAGGTAGTAACTGCACGACTATCCTAGAAGAAAATGCATATTGGCTCCATTAAATTCGTATATTTGGGTTCCTTAGGGTTTGCTGACAAAGAATATGTAAAACGTTACGCAAATAGTCTAGGAATTACCAAGTTATGGCCAAAATAAAATAGTGGGGGTGCCTGACAGCATGAAATCATTTCTGCTCATAAAATTTTTTTTATAACGTGTTTGAAAAAACATTACGTTACGGAAATAGCCTACCATGTTAACTCCTATTTGATTGGAGCGCAACAAATGAAAGACTAAACACGATTGGTCGGACTATAAATACTATCTTGTGTTGTCAGGGGAAACGTGAGAAAGGGGTACTTTTTTGAAAAGATGTGTAGACATGGTTTGATTGGGTAGAGCTGCGAATATACTCAATTCAGAGCGTCTGTTCCTTGCCACATCTTGTAATAAACCTATTAAGAAACAGTACGTTGAGCACCAGTGTATATTTTTTATAAAATAAAGCCTGGGACATCGGCAGATCGGAGTTGTGCTATATTCATTGCCAGTCAACGAAACTGTTTATTATTATTTCCATGAATTGTGGTAAGCTTGAAATATTCAATATTTTTAAATGAAAATTGAATGTAAATTGATAAATTATGTCTGTATATATGTGTGGTTCAGTAGCGAACATGATGTAAAGCCTTTAGTGCTCCAGCCTGAACAGAAGGTGTCGGAGGAAAGTAAAACTGCATGGAATGGCCAAACAGTACACTGACACCTAGATTATTAACTAGAAAGCAATAATGCTGGAATTGCAGAGGCGTAGTAACCATTAGGGAGGGAAATACTGGTATAAAGTATTTCAGATGAAGCTGACAGTTGGCCTAACGCTCTGAACTCAATGTTTGTGATGTATTGTGCTCAGTGTAGGAATAGAGTATAAATTAGTTCTGACGTAGAAGGTACAACCTTCTTGTTTCAGGGACCGTGGTCTTAAAGTTATTGAGCAGCACCTGGTCAGAGCTTTGCTGAAGCCAGAGGTGGACAGCATACTCCTTGGTCCATATAGCAACCAGTGGGGTGGCTCCAGAACTCATTAAAGTAATCGAGCAGAGGAGTCTTTTACTGCAGTCATCACGCAAGATAAGAGAGTGTGGCCAGCGGAGCTCAACATTATGTAACCCCATCTTAAAAGGATATTGTAAAATAAAATTAAGAGGGGAATTTAATTGTTTTAATACCAGGAACTGAGAACATCTCCAATACTAGTTCCAATAGAAACAAACTATTGAAGTCATGATGACAAATACCAACAGAGCTTGAACAAAACAAAACCAGTATTACCTCATATTACCACTACACAACTGACACACATAGGATACCATTAATAATATATGTCACTACAAGAATCATATTAATAAATTCTGTACATATAACTTGTAATTAAAATTGATTGTGATTCCTGGTTCCCTTTGTATTTGAATCAGGACACATATACATTCATGACTACACTGAATACATATTGTTATTTGAAAAGTTATCAGTGACTCCTTTAAGATATCCTCTTAGAGTGTTTTATGTATGTGAGTGTCACAGTGTTGTCAAGTGTGGTGGAATAAATTAAATTGTTTATCTGTCTGTTGTTGTTATGACTTACACTTCATCATACACATACCCTAGACATATAACGTAGTCATCACACTATTCCAGAATAATTCTGACTGAGGTATACATATGTGGCAGCAAGTAAGGTTATCTATAATACACTACTCTTATTAGATATAGATACCTTCACAGCTGATCTCAGTCAGTACACTAAGTCCCCTATAAATATTTATAACATCCCACTTTACCACATATATTGGGGGCTCGTCCGGGATTTTGAATCTTTCCCTATTACAAATATTGGGGGTAATTCACTTCAGGGAATAATAAGAATTAAAAGGTATCCTTGGGTGAAAATAAATAAGGTTGAGCTCACAGTGCCTGTGTTGTCTTGAGTTAATTAGTCATAGATAAAATTGTTTAGACATTTATCTGTTAGACAATGGCCGACCTGGCAAAATTTCGATCTGCTGCTGTACAGACTGCGAAAGAGTTAGGAATGGACGGGCAAATTATGATTTCTTATGTCACTGCTGAATGTGACAAATATATTGAACGGGAAGAAAGAAGATTAGAAAAAGAGGCCGAAAGAAAATTAGAGGCTGAGGCTAAGAGGTTGCAGATTGAGGCTGAGGCTAAGAAATTGGAGGCAGAAAGAGAAGACAAAAGATTGGCTGCAGAAAGGGAAGAGAAGAAATTAGCTGCAGAAAGAGAAGAAAAGAGATTAGCTGCAGAAAGGGAAGCAGAAAGGGAAGAGAAGAGATTAGCTGCAGAAAGGGAAGCAGAAAAGGAGGAGAAGAGATTACAAAGGGAACATGAGTTACGACTAAGGGAGTTTGAGTTTCAGGGCCATGCTCCTGAAAATGGTGCCAGTCCCTTTGCCTCTGATGCCACTGCTAGCCAGGGAGCCTCAACCTCAGCTATGAATTTTCATTTAGATCATTTTGTTGAGAAAGACGATGATATAGAGAGCTATCTAAATAGGTATGAACTATTAGCTACCACATATGGGTTAGAGAGAGAAAGGTGGAGCTTAAAGTTATCTCAGGGACTTCGTGGGGCAGCTTATGAAGTTTTTGCAAAAATGAGCAGAAGTGATCAGGAAAATTATGACATGCTAAAGCAGGCTCTTTTGTTAAGATATGAAAAGAATGCAGAATTTTATAGGAAAAAATTTAGGAATGCTAAACTACTGTCAGGTGAAACCTATCACCAGTTCTCTGCACGAATAGAGACATACTTGGAGAAATGGACTTCTCTGGGGAAAACCCAAGATCTTAAGGAAATGGTCCTTATAGAGCAATTAAGAGAGTCCATGGCTCCAGACCTGAGAAAGTTTCTCATGGAACAAGGTGCAGAGAGGCTGGGTGAGTTGCTAAATGTTGCTGAAAGGTATCAAGCAGCTCAAGCAGAGGTAACAGGTATAAAAAGAAACAAGTGGATAACTTTAGGGCACCACAGAACTTTAATAAATTTGATCCTAGGGATCAAAACAAAGGTAAGCACCAGTTTGATAGGCCACGGTATGAAAATAAAAATAAAACCCCACAATTCGATGAAAGGAAATATGATGAAAGAAAATCTTTCAACCAAGGAAAAAGGTGGTGTAAAAATTGTAAGATGAACAATCATGACACTGACCATTGTAGAAGGAAACCTCCTCATTGTGCTGCTATGACATCGGGGAAAAAGGAAAAGAAGGTCAAACCTGAAGAACTACAGGAACCATACCACCCCCCAGTGTGTGAAGATGTCATCTGTAATGGTGTCACTATAAGGTGTTTATATGATACCGGTTTAGATTACGATTCCGTTGTGAGTTCTCACCTGGTGCAGGCCGATCAATACACCACAGAAACAGTGGAGATTCAAACTG
Organism: Oreohelix idahoensis; assembly: GCA_024509875.1. Classification (NCBI taxonomy): domain Eukaryota; kingdom Metazoa; phylum Mollusca; class Gastropoda; order Stylommatophora; family Oreohelicidae; genus Oreohelix; species Oreohelix idahoensis. Next base: position 803,412 of record JAMPIV010022302.1, read on the forward strand.
CAACCAAGGATGTAGCTACCATGACACTTCCCGTCGCCCGAATAAAAGTGAAAACGCGATATGTGGAAGGAATCATAAAAGCAGCAGTGATAAATGAGCCAATCTACCCTCTGATATTGGGGTGTAGATATGTCTTCTTGGGGAATCCCAAGAGACCTGTGATATTGGCAACAGTGCAGACCAGATCACAGTCTAAAAAGGAGGAGGATAATCCAATAAATACTCACCCAGATGAGATGAGGAAGGCACAGGCTGAGGACAAAACACTCAAGCCATGTTTCAAGAAGTTGCCCAAATCTCATACACCTCCAGGCAAGGGAGAGTTTTATATGAAGAACAAACTGATATATAGGAAGGCTGGATCTGAATCCAATGGTCACGGACAGCTGGTCCTTCCCACTTCATATAGGACTAAAGTGTTGGAACTAGGGCATGCGATTCCCTTCAGTGGTCATATGGGAATCAGCGCAACAGGACAGCGAATAGCTTGTCATTATTTCTGGCCAGGAATAACTGAAGATATCAAACGATATGTAAAATCCTGTCCAGAGTGCCAACGAGTAGCACCTAAACATTGGACTGCACCAGCAACTCTGGGGGAAATGCCCATAGTGGGAACACCCTTTGAGAGAGTTGCCGTGGATCTTGTGGGACCTCTCACCCGAACCAAGAGAAGGAACAGCTACATTCTGACTCTGGTGGACACTTGTTCTATGTGGGGAGAGGCAGTAGCCCTGTCATCGATTGATTCTAAACATGTGGCAGAGGCATTGCTCACAATTTTCACAAGGTTAGGCTTTCCCAATCAAATCTTGACTGATAATGGCTCTCAGTTCAAGGGGAAACTAACTGAAGAAGTTTTCAGGATCTTCCAGGCCAAACACTTCCATTGTAGTGTGTACCATCCCCAAGGGAACGGCCAAGTGGAAAGATTTAACGGCACGTTGATGTCGATCCTGAGAAAGTTGGCACACGAAAAACCAGATACATGGGACCAGTACCTGCACGCCGCCCTCTTTGCTTATCGGGAGGTACCCCATAGTTCAACCGGTATGGCCCCGGCAACATTATTGTTTGGAAGGCCAATAAAAGGTCCACTCGAAGCTTTGTTAAGAACGTGGACTGATGAAAAGGCAGAGGAAAACATTACATCTTCATACCAATATGTGAATGAGCTGACCACTCGTTTAAAAACTGGCTGGAAACTTGCCAATGAAAATTTGAAACAAGCCAGGAAGAAACATGCTGCCTATTATAACAGGAAGGCGAAAGACAGAGATTTGGCTGTGGGAGAGAAGGTACTGCTTCTTCTCCCCGGGAGTCAGAATAAGTTACAGATTGGATGGCAAGGTCCATATACAGTTTTAGAGAAGGTGTCTAGAACAAATTATAAGATAGATAAGAAGGGGAAAGAAAAAATCTATCATGTGAATCTCCTGAAGAAATATTTGGAAAGAGAACATCAGGAAGAGACACACTTGTTGACCTTGTCCATCGCCATGGAGATGAAAAAGGAACCACTTTCATCATTTGAATATCCATTACACCCCTGTGAGACAGCAGCACAGGTGAAAATCAGTACACATTTAACAAAAACTCAGAAAGAGAGAGTGCAACAGGTTCTAAATAATCATGCAGAGGTGTTAACAGACCGACCAGGGCATACAAACCTATTGGAATATGATATGAAACTGATAGACCCCACACCTGTCTGTATGAAACCATATTCGATTCCGTTTGCTAAGGAGAAAGCTTTGAAGGAAGAGATAGACTATCTGTTGAAGGAAGGAATTATTTCACACAGTGAATCCTCGTATAGTTCCGGTGTTGTACTCTTAAGGAAGCCCTCTGGAGAACATAGACTCTGTATAGATTACAGGAGACTGAATGCTATTACAGAAGGACAGGTGGATCCATTGCCGGATACAAATCAGCTGTTTGCCAGACTAAATAAAGCTAAATATTTCTCAAAAGTGGATCTGAGTAAAGGATACTATCAGATTCCAGTAAAGCCTGAGGTTAGACCATACCTAGCTTTTAGTACCTCAGAAGGACACTATGAGTTTAATAGATTGCCATTTGGATTGAAGAATGCGCCTAGTGTCTTCTCTAGAATGATGAGAAAATTATTGGACCCTCTGAATAATCCATGTATAACAAATTTCATGGATGATATCCTTATAGCAACAGAAACATTTGAGGAACACATTGCCTCTCTGAATATGCTGTTTGCTCGACTTAGGGAAGCAAATTTAACAGCCCGACCAACCAAATGTTGCGTTGGATGTAAAGAATTGGAATTTTTGGGACACACAGTTTATCAGGGAAACATGACCCCTGACCCAAAGAATTTAGAGAAACTAAAGAAAGCCCCGAGACCACAAACCAAGAAGGACGTGAGATCCTTTGTCTCATTATGTGGTTTCTACCAGAAGTATATCAAAAACTTTAATTCCATATGTGCACCGTTAACTGATTTGACACGTAAAGGACATCCAGATCGCATTACATGGACACCACAATGTGAAATGGCTTACCAAGAATTGAAGGAAAAGCTCACAAGTAAACCTATTTTGAAATTACCTGACTTAAGTCAAGAATTCATAGTAAGGACGGATGCCAGTAATATTGGGTTAGGTGCAACTCTACTACAGAAATCAGATGCATTGGATGGGGAATTAAGCCCAGTGGCATATGCTAGCAGAAAATTGAATAAAGCTGAAATCAACTACTCAACTAGCGAAAAAGAATGTCTTGCAGTAATATGGGCAATAAAGAAATTCAATATTTATCTGTATGGGAAGGCATTTAAGTTGCAAACGGATCACAAACCTTTATCGTTTCTAGCCCAGGCTAGGCATGAGAACTCTAGGTTACTCCGATGGTCCTTACTTTTGGCTCCCTATAATTTTAGCATTGAGTATATATCTGGAAAAACAAATTTGGGAGCGGATTTTTTAAGCCGCCATCCGTGTGATGAGAATCACCGTAAACCCCAGAAATAATAATAAATTTCTCTATGTGTATATAGAATAAAGGACTGACATATAATGTCTGTTTTAAGAGGGGAGATGTCGTGAATTATTCTAATCCCCATATATAAATTAAAACGTAAATGCAAAGCCTAACAAATAAATTTAATAAAAGGAAAGAAGAATGGTAAAGAACAGTGCTGTCACAATGACTGTACTCGAAATCCCCCTTGTTTTCTACTTCGTCTGCAAATTGTAACGCTTTCACGTTGATAGTAAAAGCCTACTGTGTCGCTACACGCTTTCTTCAATGAAACGTGTACTGTATTTCTTGGAAAAACCTTGAGATACGCAAGCTGATCAATGACCTAAATTTAATATTTCATTCATTCCATTTTATACACGGCGTAACTAAAAGACAGATGGACTAAAGGATAGAGAGAAGGGAGAGGCAGAAAGCAGGGACACGTGCAACACTAAACACGCGTCGCGCGATACACAATTGCTGCCATCACGCGTGTAAGGCCACATGCACTAACTTTATTTCAAATCGACAGTGATAAAATTCACTACCCATACCAGAGTTAGGTTTTAAAATCCTGAAAAACGCTTATTGGGAATTATGACATTATACCGGTTTACGTTTGAAAACATGACAGTACCCAGACACCCTCAAGTTTGGAAGTGAGAAGGTAGTAACAGCACGACTATCCTAGAAGAAAATGCATATTGGCTCCATTAAATTCGTATATTTGGGTTCCTTAGGGTTTGCTGACAAAGAATATGTAAAACGTTACGCAAATAGTCTAGGAATTACCAAGTTATGGCCAAAATAAAATAGTGGGGGTGCCTGACAGCATGAAATCATTTCTGCTCATAAAATTTTTTTATAACGTGTTTGAAAAAACATTACGTTACGGAAATAGCCTACCATGTTAACTCCTATTTGATTGGAGCGCAACAAATGAAAGACTAAACACGATTGGTCGGACTATAAATACTATCTTGTGTTGTCAGGGGAAACGTGAGAAAGGGGTACTTTTTTGAAAAGATGTGTAGACATGGTTTGATTGGGTAGAGCTGCGAATATACTCAATTCAGAGCGTCTGTTCATTGCCACATCTTGTAATAAACCTATTAAGAAACAGTACGTTGAGCACCAGTGTATATTTTTTATAAAATAAAGCCTGGGACATCGGCAGATCGGAGTTGTGCTATATTCATTGCCAGTCAACGAAACTGTTTATTATTATTTCCATGAATTGTGGTAAGCTTGAAATATTCAATATTTTTAAATGAAAATTGAATGTAAATTGATAAATTATGTCTGTATATATGTGTGGTTCAGTAGCGAACATGATGTAAAGCCTATAGTGCTCCAGCCTGAACAGAAGGTGTCGGAGGAAAGTAAAACTGCATGGAATGGCCAAACAGTACACTGACACCTAGATTATTAACTAGAAAGAAATAATGCTGGAATTGCAGAGGCGTAGTAACCATTAGGGAGGGAAATACTGGTATAAAGTATTTCAGATGAAGCTGACAGTTGGCCTAACGCTCTGAACTCAATGTTTGTGATGTATTGTGCTCAGTGTAGGAATAGAGTATAAATTAGTTCTGACGTAGAAGGTACAACCTTCTTGTTTCAGGGACCGTGGTCTTAAAGTTATTGAGCAGCACCTGGTCAGAGCTTTGCTGAAGCCAGAGGTGGACAGCATACTCCTTGGTCCATATAGCAACCAGTGGGGTGGCTCCAGAACTCATTAAAGTAATCGAGCAGAGGAGTCTTTTACTGCAGTCATCACGCAAGATAAGAGAGTGTGGCCATGGAGCTCAACATTATGTAACCCCATCTTAAAATGACATTGTAGAATAAAATTAAGAGGGGAATTTAATTGTTTTAATACCAGGAACTGAGAACATCTCCAATACTAGTTCCAATAGAAACAAACTATTGAAGTCATGATGACAAATACCAACAGAGCTTGAACAAAACAAAACCAGTATTACCTCATATTACCACTACACAACTGACACACATAGGATACCATTAATAATATATGTCACTACAAGAATCATATTAATAAATTCTGTACATATAACTTGTAATTAAAATTGATTGTGATTCCTGGTTCCCTTTGTATTTGAATCAGGACACATATACATTCATGACAGCACTGAATACATATTGTTATTTGAAAAGTTATCAGTGACTCCTTTAAGATATCCTCTTAGAGTGTTTTATGTATGTGAGTGTCACAGTGTTGTCAAGTGTGGTGGAATAAATTAAATTGTTTATCTGTCTGTTGTTGTTATGACTTACACTTCATCATACACATACCCTAGACATATAACGTAGTCATCACACTATTCCAGAATAATTCTGACTGAGGTATACATATGTGGCAGTAAGTAAGGTTATCTATAATACACTACTCTTATTAGATATAGATACCTTCACAGCTGATCTCAGTCAGTACACTAAGTCCCCTATAAATATTTATAACATCCCACTTTACCACAGGGAGCTAGGTGGCTGCGTTCAAAATGTGCATTTTCTTCTACCTCCTGTTCACTTCGATACGATGTGGTGTCTGGGTACTGTCAGGCTTTCAAACGTAAACCAGTATAATGTCATGTTTCCCAATAAGCATTTTTCAGGTTTTTATACCTAACTCTCGTATGGGTAGTGTTTTTTATCACTGTCCATTTGAAAAAAGTATTGCTTCTGGCCTTTCGCTTGGGGAGGGTGGCATTAATTGTATATCGCGAGACGCGTGTTAGGGTTGCATGCGTTCCTGCTTTCAGCCCTCACTCTCTCTTTCTATCCTAAGTCCATCTGTCCTTTCGTTTATGTTAACGTAGTGTAATTAATGCTATTATTAATTTAGGTCATTAATCAGCTTGCGTATCTCAAGGTTTTCTTAGAAATGCAGTACACGTTTTATTGTAGAAAGCGTGTAGTGATGCAGTAGGCTTTACTATCAACGTGAAACGTTACAATTTGCAGACGAAGTAGAAAACAAAGGTTTTTATTGTTCAACTAGCATGACGTTCTATTAACACAGGCGTACGCTATTGGAAAGCACGGGTCTTTAACCATTTCTCTTTCCTTTTATTGAATTTATGTGTTAGGCTTTACATTTACCTTTTAATTTATATATGTGGATTTAGAATGTTTCACGACAAGTACAAGAGTGAGATCCATCTTTGTTTCATAGATCTGGAAAAGGCGTTTGATAGGGTCCCCTGGAGCAAACTTTGGGATTGTTTGGCAAGGAAGAACATTCCAGCACGTCTGATTCATGCAATACATAGCTTCTACAAGTCTTGCAGAAATTATGTGAGGAAAGCAAACCATTAGTCAGAAGAGTTCAGGACCACCACTGGTGTAAGACAAGGTGATATCCTGTCACTTTACCTTTTCATACTCCTCATGGACGATGTCATTAAGGCATGTAAGGAGAGAACAAGAAAGTATTCAGTGGGGTACTGGAAGATGAGACAGGTCTGTATTTCGGAGCTGGCATTTGCTGATGATGTTGCCCTGATTGCTAAATCAGAGGCACATCTCCAATCCAACCTGCAAGTCTGGAAGGAAGAGCTGGAGAAGAGAGGGATGGTCATAAGCAGCTCTAAAACAAAATCCATGGTGATATCACGAGAAGAAAGAAGACATCAGATTAAGCTTGGAGAACAGGTCCTGGAGCAGGTAGACCACTTTAAATACCTCGGAGCTATTATTGACCGAAAGGGAGGCATCAAAGAAGAGTTGGCCACTCGAAAAGCAGTAGCTGGGAGACTTTTTCAGGCCATAAATCGAGGATTCCTCAGCAAGAGAGAGGTTGGTAAGAAAACGAAGATGGCTGTATACCGCTCTACCTATGTCCCAGTCTTGACATATGGAAGCGAGTCATGGGCAATGACTACAACCCACAAAAGCCAGATCCAAACCTCAGAAATGAGGTATCTGAGGAAGGTGGTTGAAGTAACAAGAAGAGACATGGTACGCAACCAGACGATACGTCAAGGCCTTAAATCCTACTCCCTGCAGACCCAAGTAGAACAGTCCCAACTAAGATGGTTGGGCCACGTCTGCAGAATGGGAGAAGATCGGCTACCACGACAAGCATGGGAAACAAAGAGCCAAGGATCCAGACCCCCAGGACGACCCAGAGTCCGCTGGGAGGACAACATTAGACAATCTTTGAAGGACCGAGGACTAGAATGGAACCAGGCCAGGAGGAAGACAGCCGATAGGATAGTCTGGCGCTCTCTCTTCCAAACCTCTACACCTCACGGTAGAAGGGGAACGAGTAAGTAAGTTAAAAAAAAAGTGAGAAAATACCACTGTTACCATTAATTACAAATAAATGTAATCAAACTTGCAGATCGAAGTGGTTACATATAATTCATACAATTTTATCATCAAATAAATTGTATGTGTGCCCCTGGTAGCCTGGTGCCATACTGCGTTGCATATTAATAATGCGGCCTTGACTAGGAGGTTGTACAAGGGGCAATCATTCTCATTGTATAAAATAAATTGGTACAGAAATAACCTGTGTGAGATCACGTGTCTAATTTAGAGCAAGCTTTCTGTAAGGATACCAGCTACAGTAGTATACCCAGGCTCCATGGGGAGGAAGAAGAGAAATGATAATTAATATGGCGATGAATGACCACGTTTGATTGACAGAAATGTTGAGTTTCTTTGCACTTATCCACTGCTTCTGTTCTAAATATAGCAATCTTCATATAATAATAATAATAATAATAGCCCCTTCAGTCATAACTGACTATGGGAATGCGCTCCTGAGGTGACAGCCCTCAACTGCTTATTTTCCTGGTGCTCCTTTCGACGTTTTCTCCTCACCTCTGCTTCTTGTGTGAGCCTCTCTTCGCCCAATCTGAGGTGGCGCCGTAAATAGCATCGCCACTTAGTGCGATCGGCAGCTTCATCCTCCCGTGTTGCTGGATCCATGTCCAGTGCCCTCATATCTCTCTTGCACACATCTTTGAACCTCAGCTGTGGTCGCCCAACTGTTCTCTTGCCATCTGCTAATTGTCCGTAGAAGATATCTTTTGGGATGCGACCATCTTCCATGCGGCGAACATGGCCAAGCCATCGAAGTCTGCGCTGTCTAAGCAGCGTATACATACTTTGAAGGCCAGCACGTGACAACACCTCGACATTTGTCACTTCATCTTCATATTCTTCTTCTTCTTCTTCCGTCCTTAGCCACCGACCGTCAAAGCAGTCAGTGGCCATTACGCCTAATGGCGTCTTAGGGCAACAGCAGATAGGTTTTCTTTGCCATTATTTCCCATCACGCCTAGTGGCGTCTTTAGGGCAATGGCAAATCAATCCATTTGCTGTTGTTTCCGTAATCGAAGTGACTGGCAAACGGGTGATCAGCCCGTTGGTATCTTCATATTACTCTGTTCTAAATATAGCAACATTCCTATTACGTCATACAGTTACGTGGGTAAGGTAACCAAAGAATATACGAAGAGAATCGGTTGAAGAGGTGTGAAAAGAACGAATAGGTCCTGGAACGAGGAAATTAAAGTACGAACATGCAAGAATAGGCAGAAGCTCTGTTTAGTTTAAGCATTGTATGGAAAAAAAAAACTTAATGAAATCAAACGTTTTATTATCTTTATAAACTATGTTCAGATGTTGAAAGAGGGAATGTGTTTTGTGAATGAGAGTTCTGACTTCCGCTGATGTAGACACGTCATAAGCCATCAGGCCAACTCAGTATTTGAAATTTCCTATTTTCAATTTACAGGCACGTGAATGGGAAGTCCGTCAGCTAAAAATAAAACACTGAAGTATCGACATTTCGATACCTAACGTACTCGTTCTATCCTTTGACTCAATGAAGAGTCCTATTTGTGATATGATGATAGGAAACTCTATATAGAGCGATACAACAGGAGGCAATCTGATATGTATTCTCTATGTAGTAATTACGCTTCCGTTAAACTGTGTTAGCGCCGCCTGACTTCAGTTTTTTTTTATACACTGACGAGAAGTGTTAAATTGGCAATCATTGTTGATTAGGAAATGTTATGATTTTTCAGTTATCATGATCTCTTTGATTCTCAAACTATGTCTAGAAAATTTGGTAATTAAATACATATTACACACATAAAGGTATGTTTCAGGCACTCGTGAGAGATAAAGAAGTAGAAAACTAGACAACAGAAAAACCACAGACGTGAGAAGCTTACCGGAGAATCGAATACAGGACCTTCCGAACGGCACCACCGCCTGCTACGAAAGTGTATCACACTATCCTCCCTGTCAACTAGGCACCACAGTTTCCTTATTTCCAAATTAAACTATAAACCGGTGACGAAAGTCATGATAAGCGTACAAGTATACCCGTCTAACACTGATGGGAGAACAATTAAAGCCAACATCTTAAATTATCAGAATATGCAGCACATTTAGAAGACCGAGAAGTAGAAATAGTTAAAACTAGTGTAATTTGACTAATTAAATAACAGCTCGTTAATCACACTTTCTGTGTGTTTTAATATGCGGTTATCTTTAAAATGTTTGCCTTGGTAGATTTTGTCATGGATACACACTTTGAAATTGTCTGGGTGCTAAACTCGCGTGAATGCTACATAACGTTGATCACGAGCAAAGACTGCTGCTGGGAAGTTTAAACCTAGACGATTTTTTTTTTTTTGTAAATAAAATTTTGCCTCGTTTTAGCATTTCATTCATATCAAATTCTTAATGTCACGATTCTCGATTGCACCAGATAAGAAACTTAGCCGGTTATATTAGGGCGCATGTCCAAATATAAAAGAATTTTAGGTCTGGAGAATGAGGTGTGTTAGTTGTAAACCTACATGATCAAATGATTGTCCCTGTGCTTTTTTTTATTGTTGTGGCAAAAGCTAAAATCACAGAAAACTGACGACGTCTCAAGATGAAAAGAAGGCTGATATTGCTTGGCTCTAACTGATGCGTGGAATGAAAACTCATCGGTCAATTACTGCCTGTGATGATTTTTTTGTGTTAGGAAAAAAATAAGGTCCTCTGTTTATAGTTTTACGTAAAATAAGAAATAATAAAAACAATAACAAATAAGCATGAAAAGGTATTTGGTGGCTCATCCATTATAAAACTAAATTTTTTAATGTGTCTGTGTTACGTACATTTATTACCTAAGGGGGTAGTCTTCGGTCCTGCCAAATGTACGCACCAGTTTTATATAGTTATATTATTTGAGCGTTCGATTGATTCACGCACTGACGTGCACAATGCAGTGTGAGTTGCTTTGGACGCACGGGTAACCTAGTTGAGGAGGGTGACGTCATGTTTTGTCGGGGCTGTACGGACCATGTTTATGTCCGATATATATTTCCTTGGAATTTTGCTGGCAAGTTTGGAAGAAGCCATTATGTTGTATGATCTCTACTGGTTCATGTTGAAGCCAACAGTAGTAGGATCAAGTAAGTGTCGCCCCATGTCATTAAATGTTTATTGAGTAAATTAAAGTGTAAGGCCGCTCATAGTTCTGATCTAGCGGGAAATCCATCACTGTATGTTATTTTCTAGAATGGACAGACGGAGTCGGTAGCCTTTTGAATTACCGTAGCGGAAGAATACCTACGAGTACACAAAGTTGATTGAATTATATGCTTCTCATGTTTTATATGCCGTATGTTAGTCAATGCCAAAGTCATGGCATGGATATAGAGAGGTTAGTCAACACAGAACTCTAACCTGGTCGTGTTGTTGTGGATGACTTTATTTGGATATTTATATATATATGCTGCCTAAGTATTGTAGGAAGGAAGCCTGGAATCATGGCAAGTCTGATAAGAAATATTACTCATTGAGTATGAATCCGTTGGTCATAAGATACGTCCTTGAGAGAAGGTTAACGGACGTTATTACAATACATATACTATGGCAAAGGAAGGGATCCTTAGACATTTGAATAAGAGGACTTAATTGTTAGAGAATCTTCATCCCTTGAAAAGTGATGATCAACATTGTGATATATGACTTTTTTGCACCTGTAACTATGACTGTCTTGTTCAACGCCGTATATGTCACGTTCAATAAAATCTATGTACATTCATCACAGCCTTGCGTGCTGCCTATCAGTGACCAGTTGATCACTACTTGTTGGAGTTCGTTTCAACTTAAGAACATTTTCTGAAATATTTTCATTGAGAAAACATTCGCGTAATGAAGGTCTTTACCTCTAGAAGAAACGACACAACAGTAAATGGTGTGCCAACGTGGGCTGGAAATAACTAATTTCCAAAGGAACGAACTTAATCCAAGTATCGATTGAAAAGAAGATTTGAACTTTCAAGGCGCCAACATCTCGAACTTGGAACCCAGTGGGATGAGAAATCAGAAACAACTTACGTTTACCAAGGTCAAGGTCTTCAATCCACCTCCACGTTAAGTTTCACAGTGACTGACATCCTGGGGATTACCTCTTCATCATTATTGCGTGCGAGCTGTAATCTAGATACGCAGAACGAAGTATTTTATCCGTAGACGTACATCCACGGAGACGAGGCACATTGATTTTTTACCTGCACGCGAGATGAGTATAACGTGTTTTCGTTATCCATTTTATCACGTTTAGATGTGCCTTCGATACTAATGTCCACATTTGTATTTTCCATGTTATATGTTATATGTTGTGCATTCTTCGTGGGAGGTAGGGAGGTTGATCTGACGAACGAGATCCATCTCGAAGCCAATTCGGGCTCTTCGTCAGACGTTCTGTAGGGCTCAACTTGTAAGTTTCAATTGAGCGATAGTTCCGGTACAAGGCTAGAAACCTTGCCGAAGTTCCGATCGCTAGTTGCTTCTTATAATAGTATCTATTTAGCTGTTTCGTCACGTTTAATTGTTGTTTTTGGTATTTATTTTACTCGTACCTTAGTTTTATAATGTATTTTGTTTGTATATTACGTCATTCTCACCTTTCCTGTCGTTCAGTTTTTTACAAAACCTATGTTTTTACACTGTGTTGTCTATTGTCTTGTTGATTATTTGATCGCAGTTATCATCGTAACTCTTTACGACATTCTATTTTTAGTTTCACATTTTTATTTTTATTGGATTTCTGCGACTGTTTTCTATCGTCTTTGATTATCGTGTCTTGTCGGTATTGTTTCTATTGTTTGTCACGTTATTACTTTCATGACATTTGATTACATAAATTTATTGATTAATAACATATTTAATAATTATATGATAACATTATACCGTTCTAAGGACAGGAACGAAGACCACTAGTTGTAGTAACACTTTTAAATAGTATTATTACATAATAATATTGAATAATGGCTACCTTAGACTATTTTATTAAGCAAGCTAAGGCGCTTAATATACCTCAGGAAGAGATTAGATCATTTGCTATGACAGAATATAAAGAATCTCAAAGGTTGGAATCTCAAAGATTGGATGCTGAAAAGTTACGTTTGGAAAATTTGAAATTTGAGGCAGATCAAAAACGGACTGAGGCTGAGGAAGATGAAAAGAAGAGGAAATTTATAGCTGAGGAAGAGGAGAAAAAAATGAGATTGGCCGCTGAATTAGAAGAGAAACGATTTCAGCGAGAAGCAGAACAGAAGCAAAAGGAGTCTGAAGAAAGACTTAAAATTGAAATGGAAGTTAAACGAAAAGAAATGGAAGAAAGAAGATTAATAGCTGAAAAAGAAATGGAAAATAAACAAAAGGAATTGGAAGTTAAACAAAAAGAAATGGAAGAAAGAAGATTAATAGCTGAACAAAATACAAAACGACTTCAGCTTGAGATGGAAGAGAATGAAAAAAAAACGACAGCATGAACTGAAATTAGCAGAGTCAGAATATGAGAGAATTAGGTTTACTCAGGAAGCTAATTCTCAGAGAACTTTTGAAAGCCAAACTTCATCCAGACATGATCATTTTAAGGAAATTAACCTTAAATTACCTAAATTTAATCCCCCGTCGGATGACGTAATATTTTTCCTAGATAGATTTGAGGCCACTTGTAGGTCTTACAACGTGGATAAAACACTGTATTGCACATATTTATCCAGATTACTTACAGGGGATGCATTAGCAGTTTATCATACCACCAGCATTGGTGAGAAAAATGACTATAATGCTCTTAGAGCGGCACTTCTGCAAAAATTCCAAATGACAGAAGACGAATATCGATTAAGATTTCATACATTACTACCTCAATCTAGCAGAAATTTCAATGATTTTCTGTCACAAATACGACTAACACTAGAAAGATGGATTGAATTATCCAAAATTGAAAAGTCATATGAAGGTCTCTTCGATTTACTGATGCGCGATAAGGTACTATCGTCTGTAAATCCTACATTTCTCGCATTTTTGCAAGAACGGAAACCTTTATCAATAAAAGACTTAGAAGAACATGCAAAAAATTTTTGTACTGCTCACCCAAACATGGATCTAAGTAACGCACAGATTAAGAATGAATTGCCTGTTGCTTTTGCAGCACAACAAAACAATTTTTCACGCAATCGTTCTTTTAGTGCTGATAGGTATGTCAATAAGGGAAATAATTACAATTTTAACAATGATAACTTTTACAAAGGGAAGCAATTTCAACAATCTGCTCCATTTAATGTTTCTTGGAACCAAACTCACAGATCACGAGATTTTGGTAACAATAATTTTAAAAATAATCAAGGACATTATAATAAACAAAACTGGAGATCAAAATCTCAGGGTCCACAAAACAGACAAGGTTCTTGGAATAAAAATTTTAAAGAACAGCATAATTTTAATTATACAAACTATCGGACTCATCCAAATTTTAACTCTAGTAGAAAAGACAATTATGGCAATTTTAATGCAAATAATCAAAATCGATCGCGTCGCAGAGAAAGATCGTCGAGTAATACGGGTAGACATTCTAATGTCTCTTTAATTGATACACAGGCTAACATTGAACAGGGTAAAGTAGCTGAAACTCACAATGCTATGTCTTGTTCTCTTGATTGTACCCAGGTGAAAGACTGTCCAGAATGCTCGACTCTTTTCCAGCCTAAGGCGATCACGACACTGCGTTGCGGACATACCTTGCCTAGTCTACCTGCAGTCTGTACGGCCACTGCTGCGTCAGTACACCAGGGACAGGGCTCTCTTAAGTTTAACAAGGGATTTGTCAACAACATTTCATGCTCTCTCCTATTTGACTCAGGTTGTAGCACTGTGGGCGTCCGGACTTCGCTGATCAACCCAAGTTGTGCCACGGGCAGGGTTGTCAAGTGTGTGACGTTTGGTGGCACCGTCGAAACATTTCCCACTGCTATTATTGATCTTAATACACCATTTTTTTCAGGAAAGATCCAAGCATGTCTCCTTCCGAATCCAATTTGTGATTTAATACTTGGTCGCATACATGGTATTAAAGAGTGTACACCACAGCAAATTGCTGAATGGGAAGAGCGACATATTCAAACTGCAAATGCAGTAGTGACTAGAGCGCAAGCTACTAATATGTCGCATGATACACCTATTGAACCTACAGTTCATACCACTTGTGATGATGATGCTCCTATTTCACGGGAGTTGTTTGCAACATTGCAAAAGAATGATGATTCATTAAAAAATTTTTTTCAGTATGTTAACAAAAAGAATACAAGCAACAAACTTGCAAAATCTAGACATGACTTTATACTTAAAAATGGGATTTTGGTTAGAGTAATACGGGAAAAGGATTCATCCTTATGTTATCAGATCTTAGTCCCATCCTCTATGAGATCTCGTATATTACGACATGCGCATGACTCGCAATGTGCGGGCCATATGGGTTTTTCGCGTACCAAATCCAGAGTGCTTTCGGCATTCTACTGGCCAGGCGTCCATATGGACATCACTCTCTATTGTCGGTCCTGTTTGATATGTCAGGAAGTTAAGGTACGGGGTCCATTTCATGCGGCTCCTATTCAAGCTGCGGACATCCCGATTAGACCATTTGATAAAATGGCCATTGACATTATTGGTCCGATGCTTCCATCTGCTAGAGGGCATACGCATATTCTTACGTGCATTGATATGTGCACTCGTTGGCCTGAGGCCATCCCTCTCAAGAACACTTCATCTGCCAGTGTAGCAGAGGCATTGATGTTAATCTTTTCACGCATTGGTTTTCCACGGAAAATCTTGTCGGATCATGGGGTTCAGTTCATTTCTGAATCCATGTCTCAAGTTATGAAGACATTAGGTATAGACAGATCTCTTAGTTCTATTTATCATCCGATGTCAAATGGGTTAATTGAGCGTCTCAATAGGACACTCAAGCAGTTGTTGGGTAAGATGACTCAAGACCATCCCCAAGACTGGGATCGGGTCCTACCCGCTTGTCTCTTTGCGTATCGCGAAGTACAAAATCAAGCCACGGGGTTTTCTCCATTCCAGCTTGTTTTTGGCATGCAACCACGCGGTCCTATGTCGTTAATCCACGACTTATTGGTTGACGAGAATATTGAAGAGGAAACTCAATCCTCTTATGAGTATGTGATCTCTCTGAGAAAGAGAATCATAGATGCTTGTAGACTAGCTACTACATCATCAGAACAAGCCAAAGAAAAAGCTCGTCTATTTGCAAACAAGTATAGACGTCTTCGCCAGCTCATACCTGGTGATAAAGCTTTTGTCTTACTACCTACGCATAACAATCGTCTTTTAATTACCTGGAGAGGTCCTTTCAGGATCATCTCAAGAATATCCGATGTCGACTACTGATGCGTGATGCCATATGATGATGGATGGTATCCGCATGTCTGGTTTTGTGTGGTGTGCAGATGTGTTCAGTCAAAACAATGTTCATACAAAATAACAGGGCAATCCACATAGGACGTCAGTAAACTCACGACGTATAAAGTCAATGATTCTTGTAACAGCCGTTGACGTTTTTCTTCATTATTTATTGTGGACGCCACAGTGACAAAATGGTTACGCGAATATGTAGGCACATCAAACAGTCATTATCACAGCAACATTCAATACAGCAATAGACGGTAGACAGCATTACAATGATGAGTCAGATGCATGTTATATTTCATAGTGCTGTAAATGTAGTCAGGTGAAAAACTCCATCCTTTTCTATAACAGCCAGGAGATAACCAGATGTATGAGATCAGTTCACTCTCCTTAGTTTGACTTCAGCAAGACAGACACGTCTGCCGAAGTATAAATAATGTCCTCAAAAATATCCTCTAGATAATAAAGGTTTTCCAAACCTAGTTCATTTAACAAAGTAGCAAGTAATGGTCCTTGGTACCTGCATCAACCGATGCAGTACAATGCAGCGACATGTGAGCTAGGAAAACATCTCGTGACGACGACTTTCGCAGACAGGCTATGAATCGAAATCGCTCACGACCAAAAATCGATAGAGTTAATGAAAATGTTAATTTACCTTGCTTTCAAGAAATACACAGAAATATCACGCCTCCCGACATGTGGGAAACACTAGAGGTATTATCTCGAATAAACGAAATATCCATAAGAGGACTACACATCCCTGACAGAACAAAAAAATAGCGGAGATCCCCTCTTCAACGAGGCATCTCTTTCGCCATTCCAAATCGCTCACTCCACTAGTGGTGGGCGGAAACCGATCGACCAAGAAGCAAGACAAGTCATGCGCAGTCCAGCGCAAAATGACCACAGCTCAAACTTAACTGCATTCGATACCAACGCGAGAAGACAAATGCTTACCGAGAAAAGTGACTATAAATTTCAAGCAGTTGTTGCCCTTGCGTTATAAAATAGTTATTGAAATAAAACGATGTTGCGAGAATTTATCACGCAACATATCACCACCTCCTCCCGATAAAAAAAAAATGTGGAACATATTTTTTTTTTCAATATCAAAGAGCATGCGATAAGCGGCTCAAAACGCACGAATTATGCGCTGATAATTAATTAAATTGCCAAACAATAGGCTAATTATAGAGTGTCTGGTGAGGATATACCTCAACAGAAAAATAAATATGTCTCAAAAAATATTCACATCGGGGAGGTGTCACCAACACACATCACGTTAGCATGTAAACACAATATACGTATGCAAGTTACTATAATCATCATTAAACAGCATACTCTAATATTGTCTTTAAAAATGGATGTACAAATCTGATAGGAAAATTTAAATAGTACATTCTTTGACATGTAATGACATAAGTACATAGTAAAGTTAAACTACATGACGATCCAGGACATATGCTCTGGTATTCCGAGGGTAAGTACACAATCTAGAACTCGTCATGCTTGATACTAGTAAGGTAAGTCCTCAGCTCAACAATGACATTCTGAGAAAGTACAAGCAATATAATGCTAATTAATAACTAATATGCTTCATAAGGTACAATACATTATTAATAATTGTGGCTGTTTAGTAAACTAACGGCCCTTATATTAACTACTCAGTCCTCCTCTATCATCTTAAAAAACGAACAGAAGAAGATGACAACAAAGCACGATAGTGTGTACATATAAAGTAAGTACAGATGTGCTAATCTATTGTAGAAATATAGGTGTGTTATGACTCTGTAATATATGGAAATATAGGACAGAAGTATTAGTTGGAGTCATGTGGGCATCTAGACAAAATGTCAGCCATCACATTATCCGCACCACGGATAGCTCGTACCGTGAAGTGAAAAGGTTGAAGAGCTATAGCATATCGAGTGGATCTCGAACTCTTCAAATTCTTAGTCTGAATAGCTGTAAGAGCTTTCTGATCAGTCTCTAGAATGAAATGTGCGCCCAGGAGGAATCTTTGTAGCTTTAGAATTGACCAAACCATCGCTAACAACTCACGGTCTAAAACCGAGTAGTTCCTCTCTGCCGCATTTAGTTTTCTAGAAATGTACATAACAGGATGCAGAGTATTTGCATATTCTTGCATCAGTGCTGCTCCAATCCCAGTGGATGAAGCATCACTCCGAAGAACAAAAGTCCTATCAAGAGTAGGTAATCTTAAGATGGGAGGAGAAGAAAATATATTCTTGATTTGGTCTAGTGAAGATTGGCATTCTTCAGACCAACGGACCAGATTAGGCGAACCTTTCTTCAACAATGTTGAGAGAGGTGCCATGATCGAAGATAAATTTGGAATAAATCTCCCATAAAATTGAATTAAACCTAAGAGACTCCTAACTTGTTTCTTCGTTTTAGGAACAGAGATGTTCAGTATTTTGGAAGTATTGTGGTCTTCTGTCTTCAAGAGACCATGACCAACACGATGACCCAGGAAAGAGATTTCACCAAAACCAACAAAAGCTTTAGAAGGTTTTGCTGTCAAATTATTCTCACGTAGAGTGGACAGTAAGTCATATAACCCTAAATAGTGATCTTCCCAGGTATCACTGAAGAGACAGATGTCATCTAAGTATGCGATGACATCCGAACGATGTGACAGAATTCGACGCATCATGCGAACGAAAGTGGCAGGGGCGTTCATGAGACCAAAAGGCATAACATTCCATTGAAATAGACCCCTAGGTGTAGAAAAAGCAGTAAGAGGTTTGGCATGCTCTGCTAAAGGCACTTGCCAATAACCTTTAGACAAGTCAAGTTTAGTGAAGAATCTAGAATTAGAAAGTCTAATCAGTAGATCTTCTAACAAAGGCATCGGTTCAGCGTCGAACTTTGTGACCTGATTCAATTTGCGATAATCAACGCAAATTCGTATGTTCTTATCCTTCTTCCGGACAATAACCATGGAAGAAGAATATGGTGAAGTCGATGGTTCAATTATATTTAATTGAATCATTTCATCCAATTCCTTTTCCACTTGCGACTGAAAGTGTATAGGAATAGGATACGGCCTAACCCTAATTGGATTATTGTCGGTAAGAATTATGTCATGTTCTATGACATCTGTGTGTCCAGGAATGTCAGTGAGAACATCCTGAAATGTTTGTAACATCGACGAGACTTGTCGATGTTCGTCACCAGAAAGATTAGGAGAAACAGAAACGTTTTTCCAAGATTCCGTGGAATGTAATGGAACCACTGGAAGGGGAAGGTTGACATCAGAGAAGGTAGCTTCCTCATCCTGAATGACAGACAGGGATGAATAATGACCGTGAGGTGCAGGAGCATCATCCGTTGCCTGGAAAATAGGCAGCAAATAGTCCGGACGTTCGTGAAATTCCGAAAGCATGTTTATGTGGAAAGTTTTATGCTTTCCATCAATATCGACCACATAGTCAACATCGGAAATCCGAGAGACTATTGCATACGGACCTTTCCATGCAATAAGAAGTCTATTTTCCCTACTGGGGAGTAGGACGAATGCTTTGTCACCTGGACAAAGTTGTCGTAGACATCTATTCTTGTTAGCAAACTGCCTTGCCTTCTCTTTAGCAATTTCTGATGAAGCAGTTGCTAGCTTACATGCCTCAATGATCTTTTGTCTAAGAGCAATGACATACTCATATGAGGATTGAGTTTCATCGCTAATATCATCGGCAGTGATGAGATCGTGTAATAAAGACATAGGGCCGCGTGGACGCGCGCCAAAGACAAGTTCGAAGGGAGAAAATCCTGTGTGTTCATTAGGGACTTCTCTATAGGCAAAGAGAGCCGCGGGTAAAACCCTGTCCCAATCTTGAGGATGATCTTCAGTTATCTTACCAAGCAAAGTCTTGAGCGTTCTATTCAGACGCTCAACTAACCCATTAGACATAGGATGGTAGATACTACTGAGAGATCGTTCAATATGTAAGGTAGACATTACCTGTGACATAGTGTCAGATATGAGTTGAGTGCCATGGTCTGACAATATTTCTCTGGGGAACCCCAAGCGAGAAAATATCAACCAAAGAGCATCTGCGATATCTGTAGTAGATATGCTCTTAAGAGGAATAGCCTCTGGCCAACGTGTGCACATATCGACACATGTAAGGATAAACTGATGTCCTCTGGCCGACTTGACCTTAAAAGGGCCAATAATATCTATGGCCATTTTCTGAAACGGCCGAATAGGAATGTCAGCAGCCTGGATAGGCGCAGCATGTCGTGGTCCTCTAGATTTGACCTCCTGACATACCTTGCATGATCGGCAGTAAATACGAATGTCCTTATTGACAAAAGGCCAAAAGAAAGCCGCAAGGACTCTCGACTTCGTACGGGCAAAACCCATATGTCCAGCACATTGCGAGTCATGAGCATGTTGTAATATTTGCACTCTCATGCTCTTGGGAACAAGAATTTGCGAATGTGCCGACGTAGTCGAATCTTGTACCATACGTACAAGTACGCCGTTTCTCATTGCAATCCAAGATTTTCTATTTGTATCCTGATTCGGATCACCTTTCTTCGCAAGAACGAAGAATTTTTTTAAAGAAGGATCTTCTTCTTGCAATTTTATGAAAGAGTCACGAGTGATTACTAAGTGACTATCTTGGCTATCAACTTCATTATCACTATTCAGTGAAGTTTCGGGTGTTTGTAGAGCTTGTGCTCTTGTAACTACTGCATTTGTAGCTTGCATGTTATTATCTTCCCAAGCAGCAATCTGCTGTGGGGTACACTCCCTAACTCCGTGAATACGACCAATAATAAGGTCCGCAATAGGATTAGGTAAGAGACAAGCATGCACATCTCCAGTAAAGAAAGGAGTGGCAATGCGAATTACAGCAGTAGGATATTTTTCTAGAGTGCCGCCAAATGTGACACATTTAATAACCCTTCCTGTAGCACAAGATGGATCTACAAGCGATTGTCTAACACCAATAGTGGTGCATCCGGAATCGAAAAGTAGTGAGACCGGAGTATCATTAACAAGACCCTTATGTAGAATTAAAGAACCCCTCCCGTCATGCGCAACAGCAGCAGGAAGAGCGGGAAGTGGGTGACCACAACTCAAAGTAGTTATGGTACCCGGTTCGAATAAAGTACTGCATTGGGGGCATTTGTTTGCTCTCTCAAAGTCAAAAGCAGAACCAGTGACAGCGTCAAAGTTTTTACTATCAACAACATGATTACAGGCTCCCTCAGTTTCCTGTTGTACAGCATTAGCCTGCTGATATCTCTTTTTTTTGTGTTGAGATCTACCCCGACTATTATTACCTCTGAAGTTATCAGAGTTATTATTATCTCTGCAGTTATTATTGTCTCTATTGTAATTGTTATCCTGGTTCGAATTCCAGTTTCCACGATTACTATCATGTTCACATTGATGCGAACATCTATTTGTTTGGTTCTGAGGTCTTCGGCAGGAATAACCTCTATTACCATATCCTCTTTTGAAATGCTTATAATTATTAGGGTGATAGTAACGAGTACTATCAGGTTGTCTCCAATTCTTCGAAGAAGAATCACCATGAAATTGATTTCCATGATTTTGACAGAAATTACCGCTACTCTTTCTATCAAAATTTTGTTGGAATCTACGAGCAAAGTTTTGACCATACGGAGCTGCCGAAGCAACTGGTAAACCTTCTTTCACCTTAGAGTTACCCATGGTTATGTGTGGGTGCGCAGTTACGTATTGGCAACAGAAATCTTCCATTTCTTTTATTGTTTTAGGTTTACGTTCATGAAGGAAAGCAAGGAAAGACTCATTGACAGACGACATGACTTTGTCTCTAAGTATTAAGTCCATAAGTCCTTCATAAGTTTTTTCCGTCTTAGATAGTTCAACCCATCGTGAGAAAGTAATGCGTATTCTTGCAATAAACTCGGAGAATTCAACTCCATTTTCAGGTAACATGTTTTTAAATTGTAGACGATAGCCGTCTTCGTTAAGCTGATATTTCTTTAACAAAGCGGCCCTGACAACCTCATAATTGTTCTTGTCAGGTTCATCCACCATATTTAATATACTTAGAGCTTTACCTGTCAGTATCCCTGATAACTGATAAACATATTTTGCTTTGTCTATGTTATGAGCTGTACATGCTTGTTCAAATCTGTCCAGATAGAACATTATGTCATCACTGGAAGGACTAAATGTTGGTAACTTAATCTTAAAAGTATCATTATTAGCCTTACCAGAAGATGAACCCTTGTTTGAATCATTACCATTACTCATGCTCGTCAATTTCAATTTTTCCAACTCTAAAGCTAAGACCTTTTCTTCATGTTCCATTTTTGCTTTCTCTTTCCTCTCATCAGACTCTCTCTGTAATCTTCTTTCCTCAGCCTGAGCCTCTTTTTGAAGTCTTTCATTTTCAGCTTCTTTTTCAAGTCTTTTATTTTCAGCCTCTTTTTCAAGTCTTTTATTCTCAGCTTCTAGCTGGAGTTTTCTTTCCTCAGCTTCTGATTCCCTTTTTTGTTTTTCCATTTCCATTTGGAATCTTTTTTCATCCACCTGCATCTGCAGTTTCTTTTGTTCAGCTTCCATCTGCAGTTTCTTTTGTTCAGCTTCCATTGCTTTATCATATCGAGCAGTTGCAAATTCTTCTAACTTATCACCAGTCTTCCCAAGCAATTTACCCTGCTCAATAAAGTGCTCAAATGTAGACATGTTGTCTAACATATGAGTCCAAAACCTGAAATAATTAACTAATTTATTTCAAACCTAAGTGTAACAAGTCTTAATTAAGCACTTGTATATTCACATCACATTATATTATCCCAGTCTCTGTGGGAAACAAGTCTCCAATCAAAGAACTTGTATATGAAATATCAACACTCAATTCTTGATCATAAGTGCACTTCTCATTCAATAGTGCACGACACTATTCATCATTCATTTATCATCAGTGTAGTAGTAACAGTGCATTAGCATAGCCCATTAACTAATTACTATAACTGTAAACAATGACTATGTAAACACATGCAGAATGTAAACATTGAAAATGTAAACAATACAAACAATGTAAACAATAACAATGTAAACAATAACAAAGATCAGCAACAATACAAAAACGTTCGCAGAAATCAACTAAAAATAAAGCAGAAATTAATGAAATATCACAAAAAATGTGACGATATCTGCGATAGAATTAAACAAAATACATGACACCACAGTGTATAAACAAAAATGTTGTATGAAACTAAATTATAGACAAGAGTAGGCTAACAAATACAAACAAATCAAAACAAAACTAAAGAATGCGAAATAATAACGAAAACAATATTAAAACATGTCATCACAGCTAACATAAATAGCAACAGAAGTCGCTTAGCAAATTCCAGTATCGGAAATTTGCAAACCCTACAGAAAACGCTCACAATAGACGACCTCTATGACGTGGCATAATCTAACGGAGACACCACCCAACCGAGAACCCGCTGAAATATAAACATATAAATATACAAATAACATATAAACATATAACATATAGAATGAGATGATACACAGAAGACTCAGCAGAAGTATAAGGGCACAGTTTACATACAAACAGGCCACTTAACTTATAGGCTTCCAATCGTAGAACAGCAGAAAAACGGATGTCAATCAACGTCCTAAAGAGCGAAGCTCCAACGATGATGGCACATCTGAACTGCTTCCACTGCTAACACGATGGTACAAGAGCTTCTGAAATACTGTGTGTTGAGTTGTTTCGGCACTTGACCTTCTAATCCAAAAGTAAGTTGATGGAAATCGGTACTTGGCCTTCTTCAGAAAACAACCCGTTTCAACCGGCACTTGACCTTCACAAAAACGACAGCACTGGAACCTTGACAGCAGCAACTTGCTTGACTTGCGTAAAAGATAACAGCAGTCCGAGTTATCCGGCAACATGTAACAACGCCGGGTACTGTCAAATTCTTGTTTCCGTCAAAAAGTTGAAATTTTGACTTTTACCGGGCAACGCCGAGTACTTTGAAAATTTTGAAGATGTTGACTGTATTGAAGAATGTTAATTTCTTGAAGGATGCTGATGAATTCTTGTTGAAAATGAAGTGGGTAAGGGACCCCGTGTTTGCTGGTACCAGAATCAAACCAGCTTATGGCCACCAAATGATGCGTGATGCCATATGATGATGGATGGTATCCGCATGTCTGGTTTTGTGTAGTGTGCAGATGTGTTCAGTCAAAACAATGTTCATACAAAAATAACAGGGCAATCCACATAGGACGTCAGTAAACTCACGACGTATAAAGTCAATGATTCTTGAAACAGCCGTTGACGTTTTTCTTCATTATTTATTGTGGACGCCACAGTGACAAAATGGTTACGCGAATATGTAGGCACATCAAACAGTCATTATCACAGCAACATTCAATACAGCAATAGACGGTAGACAGCATTACAATGATGAGTCAGATGCATGTTATATTTCAAAGTGCTGTAAATGTAGTCAGGTGAAAAACTCCATCCTTTTCTATAACAGCCAGGAGATAACCAGATGTATGAGATCAGTTCACTCTCCTTAGTTGACTTCAGCAAGACAGACACGTCTGCCGAAGTATAAATAATGTCCTCAAAAATATCCTCTAGATAATAAAGGTTTTCCAAACCTAGTTCATTTAACAAAGTAGCAAGTAATGGTCCTTGGTACCTGCATCAACCGATGCAGTACAATACAGCGACATGTGAGCTGGAAAAACATCTCGTGACGACGACTTTCGAAGACAGGCTATGAATCGAAATCGCTCACGACCAAAAATCGATAGAGTTAATGAAAATGTCAATTTACCTTGCTTTCATGAAATACACAGAAATATTATGCCTCCCGGCATGTGCAAATACACTAGAGGTATTATCTCGAATAAACGAAATATCCATAAGAGGACTACACATCCCTGACAGAACAAAAAATAGCGGAGATCCCCTCTTCAACGAGGCATCTCTTTCGCCATTCCAAATCGCTCACTCCACTAGTGGTGGGCGGAAACCGATCGACCAAGAAGCAAGACAAGTCATGCGCAGTCCAGCGCAAAATGACCACAGCTCAAACTTAACTGCATTCGATACCAACGCGAGAAGACAAATGCTTACCGAGAAAAGTGACTATAAATTTCAAGCAGTTGATGCCCTTGCGTTATAAAATAGATATTGAAATAAAACGATGTTGCGAGAATTTATCACGCAACAACTACATCGTTGATGTTAATGGTAAACATAAAACCTTCCACATTAACATGTTGAAGGAGTATTACTCACGTCCTGATTATCTACAGTCAGTGTTTCAGGCAACTGACGATCCTACACCTCCTATTCAACACTATTCTAGTTTGTCAGTCATCCAAGAAGAGGAATCTTCTTTCGATGATGTACAACTACCAATACCGGTTGTACCACTCCATTCCACTGAGAAATGGAATGATGTTACAATCTCATCTACTCTTTCGGCTGATCAACGTCAGCAAGTCTCTAATATTCTACACTCGTATGAGGATGTCCTCACTGACATCCCAGGTCATACGTCAGTCATCCAACATGACATTATTCTGACTGACGATACGCCTATTCGAGTTCGCCCATATCCTATTCCTTTACACTTTCGTGATAAGGTTGATAAGGAATTGGATGAGATGCTCCAATTAAATATAATTGAACCATCTTCATCACCATATTCTTCTTCCATGGTAATCATTAGGAAGAAAGACAACAATATACGTCTTTGCGTAGATTACAGGAAATTAAACAAAGTTACAAAATTCGATGCGGAACCATTACCTCTTTTAGATGACTTATTGGAGAGATTATCTCATTACATTCTTTTCGAAATTTGACCTTTCAAAGGGTTATTGGCAAGTGCCACTCACTCCTAAAGCAAAGCCATTCACCGCTTTCTCGACGCCACGGGGTCTTTTTCAATGGAATTTTATGCCATTCGGATTAATGAATGCGCCAGCTACCTTTGTACGCATGATGCGCCGCATATTGTCTCATCGTCCCGATGTCATTACTTATATAGATGACATCTGTCTTTTCAGTGACTCTTGGGATGAACATATTCATGGATTAAAAGCTTTACTTTCTACCTTACGGGATTATAACTTAACAGCGAAACCTTCAAAGGCTTTTGTCGGTTTTCATGACATCTCATTTCTGGGTCACCGCATAGGTCATGGTTTCATGTATACAGAAGACAGTAACGTCTCTAAAATTTTAAACATCTCAGCACCTAAGACAAAAAAACAAGTTAGGTCGCTTTTAGGACTAATACAGTTCTATTCAAAATTCATCCCTCATTTGTCTACTATAACTGAACCTTTTTCTTCTCTACTGAAGAAAGGCACATCTAATGTAATAAAGTGGTCGCAGGATCACCAAACGGCGTTAGACTATATAAAACAATTTTTTTCAAATGCACCTTTTTTGAGGTTGCCTGACAAAAATCTCACCTTCATTCTCCGCAGTGATGCAAGTTCTTACGCTATTGCTGCAGTTTTGATGCAGGAATATAACGGCACCTTATTTCCGGTTATGTACGTATCCAGAAAGCTCACGCCGAGCGAGACGAAATATTCCGTTCTGGATAAAGAGCTCCTTGCTCTTGTCTGGGCAATCACTAAACTGGATCGTTATCTCCTCGGATCACACTTTGTGGTGGAGTCTGACCAGAAAGCTCTTACCGCACTGAATACAGGGAACGTTAAGTCATCAAAGTCAGCGCGTTACGCTATAGCGCTTCAACCGTTCCATTTTGAGATACGAGCTATTCCTGGAGTGCAGAATGTGTTCGCAGACTGTCTATCAAGATGCCCAAGCGAACTTGTCGAAACTAAGCCACTTCCAGATGTTGGAACATCCTCACCGATAACATGAATAACTTTGTACATTGTTATTGATACTATATTAACGTTTTATTAGAACGGGAACATTGGTACTACAGTAACTTTTTATTAATATGGCAACATTGTTAAGAGCGACAAATATACATTTGTTATTCCTATGGAACATATTACACTACATAACGTGTTAGAGAATATATTATATCGTGTATGGAACATTGAGAACATTATCTCGTCGATTACTATCTAGTTGTAACTGAACATTGACATATTGATAGTGATATTGTAATTATTTAGAATATATTGTTAACTAGTTATTTGTTAGTAATTAAGGAATATATAAATTAGATTAATTCAATTTAATCTATTTAATTGATTATGGATCACACACATACTAACTTTCTTAGTTGTCACGTAACACCTGCATTCACGGGTCTTAGTTATGATATCTCACTGTTAGATCACTAGTCAACCATACTAGTGTTAGAAAAACATTAAGTGTGTTAATTCTTAATGTGTTTAATTTTGCATTGTTTCATTTTTGCACATTGTATTTTCAATTTCTCTGTTTTATTGATTCTCTTGTCATTGATCATCATCAGTGTTGCTGTTCATTTTCATTTTTGAAATCATATGTTTCAAATTTTTTTGAAAACTTAGTTGAATTTTATTATCATTTTTTTTAAATGGTTTTTTCATTTTTCATTTTCAAACTTGTTTTTACTTCGAATATTACCACATCGTTCCAAAGTAGGTCGATTGTGGATGTGTGCTTTAATGCATACTATCATTTAGTTATATTGATTTCTTTTAATATTCTTTTCTTAATATAGTATAACTTTATGCATTTCATATATCTTGTTGTAGTTTTGACTCACCTCTCTCGGGTACTTAGTTCAAAAAAAAAATTAATAGAATTAATTTTTTTAAGGGGAGGTGATAAGGGAGCTGTTACGTACATTTATTACCTAAGGGGGTAGTCTTCGGTCCTGCCAAATGTACGCACCAGTTTTATATAGTTATATTATTTGAGCGTTCGATTGATTCACGCACTGACGTGCACAATGCAGTGTGAGTTGCTTTGGACGCACGGGTAACCTA
Organism: Oreohelix idahoensis; assembly: GCA_024509875.1. Taxonomy (NCBI): domain Eukaryota; kingdom Metazoa; phylum Mollusca; class Gastropoda; order Stylommatophora; family Oreohelicidae; genus Oreohelix; species Oreohelix idahoensis. The sequence goes on from JAMPIV010022302.1 coordinate 831,160, forward strand.
GTTGAGGAGGGTGACGTCATGTTTTGTCGGGGCTGTACGGACCATGTTTATGTCCGATATATATTTCCTTGGAATTTTGCTGGCAAGTTTGGAAGAAGCCATTATGTTGTATGATCTCTACTGGTTCATGTTGAAGCCAACAGTAGTAGGATCAAGTAAGTGTCGCCCCATGTCATTAAATGTTTATTGAGTAAATTAAAGTGTAAGGCCGCTCATAGTTCTGATCTAGCGGGAAATCCATCACTGTATGTTATTTTCTAGAATGGACAGACGGAGTCGGTAGCCTTTTGAATTACCGTAGCGGAAGAATACCTACGAGTACACAAAGTTGATTGAATTATATGCTTCTCATGTTTTATATGCCGTATGTTAGTCAATGCCAAAGTCATGGCATGGATATAGAGAGGTTAGTCAACACAGAACTCTAACCTGGTCGTGTTGTTGTGGATGACTTTATTTGGATATTTATATATATATATGCTGCCTAAGTATTGTAGGAAGGAAGCCTGGAATCATGGCAAGTCTGATAAGAAATATTACTCATTGAGTATGAATCCGTTGGTCATAAGATACGTCCTTGAGAGAAGGTTAACGGACGTTATTACAATACATATACTATGGCAAAGGAAGGGATCCTTAGACATTTGAATAAGAGGACTTAATTGTTAGAGAATCTTCATCCCTTGAAAAGTGATGATCAACATTGTGATATATGACTTTTTTGCACCTGTAACTATGACTGTCTTGTTCAACGCCGTATATGTCACGTTCAATAAAATCTATGTACATTCATCACAGCCTTGCGTGCTGCCTATCAGTGACCAGTTGATCACTACTTGTTGGAGTTCGTTTCAACTTAAGAACATTTTCTGAAATATTTTCATTGAGAAAACATTCGCGTAATGAAGGTCTTTACCTCTAGAAGAAACGACACAACAGTCTGTCATTTCTTGACGGGAGAGATCTGTGAAAACCAAATAAAATAGTTTGTTGACCACAAGGTGGGATGATTCTAATGAGTATTCATGATAATGTTCACTTTAAGCACCGTGCAATGCATGCCCTTTTCGTATTTTGCGGAAAAGCTGACGGGAATGTTGGACGTACAGACGCAAGGAGATTACAGACGTAGACACATTTCACTCCCTAGGCAAACAGTATTTGGCGCCCTAGGTAAACAGAGTATTTGACGCCCTTAGCAGGAGGTTATGTGCACCCTCATGAAGGTTACACACACACATATATATAAATATAAATAAATAAATATATATATATATAATTATATATACACACATTCAAGCATATTCATTCATTCATTATTCTTCAGCTCCCAAAATGTAAACAAACGTATGCCAGGTCCTTCTGTCACGTGCCATCAGCTCAAGATCTTAATATATCTTCCTCATTATTTTCATGTCTATATCCAGTTCTCTTCTCCGTGTATTTTTCAGTATCTCTGCTTCTCTTGCCCTGAGGATTCCAGGTTTTGTGGCTTCAAGTTTCTGCAGTGGCCAGTCCCATACCCAACCTTCCTGTAAGTATTTCACTCGATTTTGTCTCGCCCCTCAAAAAAAAAAAAGCAGCCGCCGTAAGCGATCGTCTAGTTCGCCTAATGGTTAAACCGACCCTGCGTATGTACATATAGCTTTATTATTTAAATGATAAATGAAGAAACAATTACGTGAAAGCAGACTAAACAGTAAAGCTGTTACGTTAACTAAGGGCCCCGACTTTCTTCTGCGCTCTGTATGCATCACACGAAGAGCCATCTCTGTTAATTAAACAGAACCCCGGAATGGTATCGAACAAAACGATCTCATTCAACCCAGTAAGTATCGATTTCATGAAGGGTAATACCCTTTCTCATTTCGGGAATTTCCTCATTGTTGCTTTGTCACCTTGATTTGTATGTTACATACTTTCTATTTACATCAGTTTGGAAAGTGCTAGACACAGAGAAGGAGGGGGCCATTTAACATTTGGTTTATACAGCAAACAGTACGTATATTCCTTCAAATATTTTATGGAATAAAGGTGCCACATTGATATGTGTTTGATTTCATGAACGAAATTTTAAATTTTATGTTATTTAAATTGATTTTCATCATATTAATCTTGAAATATTCATAATAGCCTAATATTACCTAGTAGCCATCTATCATAGTTATTGTCCTTCTGATGCATGACACCAAAAAAAAAAGGTGATACATGTAGTAAATTATAAATTCAGATTGTTTATTGTACTTGTTACATCACACTTATCAGATCAAGTACTGCCTCTACATTGAAGATTGACTGTAATAGTATCCCAACATAATTGATCTCTTGCCTTGGTGGTATACTTTAACATACTAATTCCTATTTATCATTTGGCATTTATTTTCCACTGTCGGGAACCTTGAGTTGACTGCTGCCTTTATTAGAGTCATAAATGTGGAAGTCTGAAGGCGAACGAGGCAGAAGAAGAAGAAGAATATTAATCAACTTCAGCATTTCATATTTACACTCCTTACTAAGCAGGGATTCCTTAGCCATTAGTTGGCTCCGTGCCAGAATTATGCGCCAAAGCACTGCTTGTTCTCTTGTAGTCATTTTTTTCTGTACGGTGAGGTTCCCATTCCCACGAAAAACGAAAGAACTTTATTTTCAAAGGGTTGAGAATGGGGCATGCAGGCTCTTCTAACATTCTACTCTTTTTTTTTTTTTTATGTAAAACTTTTGCCTCGTTTTGGCGAGGCGCGTCCCGTTCAACCTAGTCGGTTATATTAGGGCGCATGTCCACCCTTAATATACATTCTAACTCTTTTCTTTTCTCTCAATGAACAGGTATTCTCGTAATTTTTGTAAATATTAACTTCAAGAAATCCAACGTTGTTCAAGGAAAATAACAGCATCCTCATATTTACAGCATTAAGAAATAAAATATGTTGAAAAAGGCAAAGATCATTGGCAAAGTTTATAGAAGAACCTGGTGTTAGCTGTCTTGGTCTGGAGTCTTCCAGGCCATAATTACTTTTTATTCAGGTAGTTTCCCTTCTGACATTTTCAGCTTGTTTCTAGGCTCTGCTTTCTGTTCGTTATTCTAAAGAAAAATCGCGAAATAATTTAAAGGAGCTAGATTAAATCTTATTGATAAAAACTGTCTGCTAATTAAAAAAAAATAAAAAATAAAAATAGAGCCAGTGGCGTACTAAGGAGAGTGCGAAGTTGGCGGTCCGCCCCGGGTGACAGCCAAAGAGAGGGTGCCATCGGACACTATTATGATAGTAGGGCCTACTTACTGTTATTGTTAAATAAAATCGACATTATTGCACTCCGGGCAAACCCATAGGAGCTCAGTCTCCCTCAGTATATGTCGAAGATTGTGGATGCTAACTGTTCCTGTAGCTCGCTGGTTGTATACACAACGGATGCATCCTCTCATACGTCCATCTCTGTTAGCTTTACGTTTGTTGCCAAATTTCAACAGTCTTAACGTTGATGATTCATCTATTGCAGTGTCTTCTGTAACAGGCGATCATTAATTATTCTCATTATCTCTCCCTTATCCATATCCATATCCACCCATTGTGGGTGCTCTTGATGCTAGTCTATCAGCTTTCTCATTACCCCATACCCTGCATGACCAGGACAGTAGATCCACACCAGCTCCTGCAGACTCGAAGCTTCTTTGAATGTTTTCATTTCATGCCGTAGCCAACCATTTTGAACCATTCGAAGCATTGACTGAGATTCTGACTGCCTTTGTTAATGAAGTTTCAGTTAGCCACCTTAAGGCTGCAGTAACTGCATCTACCACCAATTCATTGGTGGAAGTTGTTATCACGTAAGCCCTGCTATGTTCGGCGACTATTGTGCCCTTTACCCTAGCAGAGAAGCCCCAACCTGATTTCTCCCCACGAATCACAGACCCATCTGTATACACAATGGCATCATTATCCCTGGCATGGTTCATTTATCAGTTGATTAATATCCAGTTCTGCTATCCCACTGTCCCAAGTTCTATATTCTCTGCCAAGGCTGATGATGATTTGCTGGTCGTTAATCCAGTTCTAATCTTTCATACTCCACTCTTCCCCTTTGAATATCTTTTCAACTGTGGTCACCTGCTTGATCGTTGTCTCTGCCTGTGCCATCCAGGACATCCCTCTCTTTATTCTTGGTCCCTTAATGTCAGTTATGTTTCCATGCAGGGAATGCCGTTTGTCTGTGGTTACTCACATATAGGCTTTTGCCTGGACCTTCGCATATCTGGATCTAATCGACAGCACTTCAAGCATGTACCTCATAGTTAAAATGGCGGTATCCTGCGCACAGCACAAGACTATACGCATCCCTCCATTTTAAATGCCTTATAGGCGTTCACATTGAGTTACTGACAGCATGAGTATTCCCAGCCCATACTCAGTGACCGATATGACTAGCTGATGGTAAAGAAGAAATAATAATCTCTGCTCCAGACGCGCCACGGCCATTATTTTCATGGCTGCCAGACCTCTCCCGCATTTCTGTATGATGAGCTGAACATGGTACTTAAACGGTAGCCTGCGATCGAATGTAACTTCAAGGTATGTCAGCTTTTCGTGCTGTTCAATTTTCTGTCCATTGAGAGTAATATCTAGAAGGTCTGTTTTCACTGTGGAGTTATTCAAGGAGCACCACATCACGCAGGCCTTGATGGGATTGACTTTAGAACCAGTTTCCTCTCACCATTTAAACACCTCCTGTAGTGTCCCATGAATGCGATTAACCGTCTCTTGTCGGTCAGAGCCCAGTTCTGTAAATGAGTATGTCATCAGCAAATGTCAGTGTTTGTCCCAGCTGTAGCGAGAGGAAAGATATAATGATGGTGATATTATCCTGGAGAAATAGGTGTATCAGATGATACCAGGATAGTGCCAGATAAGAGACTGGTCTTACAAGAAATACCCCATTCTCTGAAAAGAGTAATGGTGTATCGACATCAAAGGTATAGTCAAGCTGCATATGTTCATAGATGAGATGGTAATGTACTATCTAGATTCCTATGAGCTCCTCTCCTGACTAACCTTAGACAATGACTCTGCTAGGGGTAATTAACTACACAACAAGAACCTTAAACCAAATTTAAATAATTCACTGAAGACTCTGGGTACAATTTATAATTTATTTATATGCAAGATCTTTTCTTCTTTGTTCTTTGTTAAATTTTCAAATGAAATTCAACTGATTGCAAAATAAAATTATGGGTCACTTTCATATAGGCCTATATATATATATATAAACACATTTACAGTTAATTTCTTAAACTAATATAGTTCATATTCACTGTTGTCTTGCTTCCTGATGGAATCTCTCTATTTTTGTGCTTTCTTGTATAGATTAACATACCTGTTACTTTATGACTCATATGATAAATGTTACTTTATGACTTATATGACTGTCAAATGTCTTCTATATACACCACAGTGTTTTCATCATCACATAGTCTATGCGTAGGTGGGTTTATGGTATTTGAAAATTGAAGTAGCCCAACACTGAGCTACTTATCTGAAACAAAGTCCTTCCTATGCCTCGTACAGCAGTATGATTGGATAGAACCCCACCACTGCGGGTCCTCCACTCGTCAAGATGACACAGTTAATTCTGGCAAAAGCTCTGACAAATTTGAACATCTATTTGCTGACTTGGTCACTAGAGATTGTGTATGACACTCAGGGCAGGATATAACCTGAAACAATATATACAACCTACGTAGTATCGCTCATTGTCTCCTTAGCCAGTCAGGAGGTAAAATGAGACAGTTCAGACAAGCTGGGGTTAATCACAAGAGACATAGTAAGTCACGAATAGCACAATTCGTTCACGTTCTAGCACAATAGTTCAGTAATTCACTTGTTACAGTTCTGTCCATGATTTGCTTCTATAAAATCATTTAGGCCTTATGGTAATCATTGTGTCATATATCAAATAATACAGAAAATCATTATGTTATAGTCATTCCTTCCTCTAGTTTGGATAGTCCTTTCCAGCAAGCATAATATCTTTAAAACGCTTTCCACAACCAACTTGCTCAATCCATTCGTTCTACTTAATTAGTACCCAATTAAACTAAACCTACACACTTTGGGTTTTCCTCCAGAAATAGCACAACGATTCTACACATGCCAATATTTCTTTAAACACACATTGATTTTATATATATATATATATATATATATATATATATATATATATATATATATATATATATATATATATATATATATATATATATATATATATATATATATATATATATATATATATATATATATATATATATATATATATATATATATAATTAACATCTCGCTTACCCTCAGTCACGGACAGGCTTTCAATGGTTACACAGTCTGCTCACACTTCTGCAGATGGCAACGGAGGTGATATAAATGCTGTGCTCTGTGTCTGTAGTTTGAATTAGGCGGCGAGTGTGTCTGTGTCATACGTTCTCTCCCCTTATATAGTGGTCTTGCGGATGTACAAGGTAAAAACTGTACCAAGGTACGTTTGCATGCATCCAAAATCGTGTAAGCAAGGCAAGGTGTGCTTTGATAGTAAATCTAAAATAATTCTGGAATCCTTATTTCTGCACCGATTTCCTCCATCTCAGGCTTATTTTACTCATAATAATGAGCTCTATCACCATGAATATCCATGTTATCCTATAGTTTATCCGACTATTCACTTTAGCAGCGGAAACAGGGAAAAACACGACATGGTTGATGCTCCACTGTCTTCTATTCATAATAACTTCGACTCTACAACACATCCAGTAAATCTATTGTTATCTGCCTAAGGCTAATGATCCCTATTATTGAACTGGGTCCTTCTTTATCTAGGTACTCCATGATTATTTGCACACTGCCTTCCGAAATATCCCCAGTATCTACAATTTCGTTTCCTCCATGCCTAGCGTATCTTCTGACACTATTTGTACCAAGCTGGCGTTTCAGTGGTCAGTTACATCCACTGGGTTTGTACGGTGATAATTTTTGAATGATGCCGAGATATGATTCAGATTTCATTACACCAGTCCAGTTGACTGAATGGTTGCTACTTTTGCTGTATATACGAGGGGCGGTCGAAAAGTTTTGCACTTTAGTATGAAGGAGTCAAGGCACGTACCTGGAAATTGGTGTGGACTTTAGTCCTTCTCTATGTATTCACCCCTCAAGGCAATGCACTTCTCTCATCTCTTCTTCACCATCCTGATGCCCTGATTGTAGAACTCCCCCGTCTGGGCCCGGAACCACGTCTCCAGTTCAGTAATCAAGTCCTGGTCGTTAGAAAAACGACGTCCACGAAGCAGATTCTTCATGTTTGGAAACAGGAAGAAGCCACTCGGTGGCAAGTCCGGTGAGTATGGTGGATGGGGCATGATTTCATACCCGCACTGCTGGGCAAGGACGATGGAGCCATGAGCTAACGCAACGAGCCTCCGTTTTGTCCATGACACCGCTTCATACACAACTGAACCAGTTTCCCGCCAATTTCTCTTTCACACCGCACCCCGCACGCGCAATGTACGCGCGGGAAATGTAAAACAATAGTGTGTCTTTACAATGATACACAGCAATCCCGCCTGTCTTAACGCTTTCTTAGTAAAGTGCAAAACTTTTCGACCGCCCCTCGTATATATTAAGCTAGTGGAGAGCCCTGGGGTAGTCCTGGGCAAAATTGCATTGGGTATGATGTCCATGTTCCCAAGCGAAATGCCACTGATCTCTCAGTTAAGACAGCTGCTATCCATCTTGTTAGCCAAGGGTTAACACCGCAAGCCATTACACAGTTTATTAATGTTGCAAAGTTACACTGTTACAAGCATCCTCTAGGTCAATTGCTACATCAACCGTTTCCCGTTTACCCTTTAACCCTCGTACACATCATAAGCAAAAGTTCCAGCGTTATCCCATGTTACTTTTATGGACCAATAGCTTCCGAGAGTATCAGGTAGGATCAGTGTATTTTCGAGGTGATTCATTATTTTCCATGCTATTATCTTTTCAAGTAATTTACCATAGACATTCTGCATTGTGATAATTCTGTAGCTGCTGAGAAATGTGGGGTCTTAACCAGGTTTAGGAAGTGGCCGTAAATAACTATGTAGCCAGTCTTCCAGCACCTCAGCATTCAGTATGCTGGTGTTGAAATCACTCACCACATTTTGAATGCCCTTGTCATCGTCAGTCATCGAGCTGTTTTATGTGGTGATACTGTACACCATCAGGACCTGGGCAGTGGTTTCTACTAGTACTTACCGTTACACATGCAAGTGTATTTGTTAATGGGAAGGGGTGCAGCAGGTCGGATCCGACCCGAGTGCCAAATACTTTAAGTACGCCTCTTACTGAAGCTGCCATTCGTATTTAGTTTCAATAATTCGCCTCTAGATGAATAGTGAATAGAGTGTCATCCTAAACAACCTGGCTTTCCCATTCTCCTCCAATTAATTAACATGATAGGTATCAGAGATAGCATTTTGAAACAAGGAAAAAACACACATACAATTTGACACTTTTAATTGACACTATTTACACTAATAGGAAAGACGAAATGACACCATGATCAGGCGTCGACAATCAAAATTATTATCTGGAATTAGCAGCACTATATGTACTGGTTATAACCCACAACAGGACGAGCGGGAAATTTGTTCTTCGTTCAAAAAAAAAAAAATCATTCGATTTTTCACGGCATGTGCAATAGTGGAAAATCAGTATACAGTAATGACAGACATAAAAATATTCAAAGATCATTAGATAAACAATTATAATAGCCCCTTCAGTCATAACTGACTATGGGAATGCGCCCCTGAGGTGACAGCCCTCAGCTGTTTATTTTCCTGGTGCTTATTTTCCTGGTTTTCGACGTTTTCTCCTCACCTCTGCTTCTTGTGTGAGCCTCTCTTCGCCCAATCTGAGGTGGCGCCGTAAATAGCATCACCACTTAGTGCGATCGGCAGCTTCATCCTCCCATGTTGCTGGATCCATGTCCAGTGCCCTCATATCTCTCTTGCACACATCTTTGAACCTCAGCTGTGGTCGCCCAACTGTTCTCTTGCCATCTGCTAATTGTCCGTAGAAGATATCTTTTGGGATGCGACCATCTTCCATGCGGCGAACATGGCCAAGCCAGCGAAGTCTGCGCTGTCTAAGAAGCGTATACATACTTTGAAGGCCAGCACGTGACAACACCTCGACATTTGTCACTTTATCTTTCCACGAGATGCCGAGGATGCGGCGTAGACACCGCAAATGGAAGGTATTGAGCCTTCTTTCTTGCTTAGCATAGGTCGTCCAGGTCTCGCTGCCATATAGGAGTGTGCTGGTGACGCAGGCATTATATACCGCAGCTTTGGTCTTCATTGTGAGTTTAGAGTTTCCCTAAACACGCGATGTGAGGCGGGCAAAGGTAGCTGCAGCTTTGCCAATGCGGCTGTCGATTTCTGTATCCAGTGAGAGTTTGTCATTGATGGTAGACCCTAGGTATGTGAAGTGGTGCACCACTGCCAAATCATAGTTATCGATAGTGATAACTGGTGCAGCACCCACATCCTGACTCAGCACATTCGTAGATAAACAATTAAGCATTATTGATTCTCCTTCGGCGCTTTTTTTTTTTAGTGATGAAAACTATATCCTGTTCAGTCTATAATGGGTTGTAATTAGGATACATTAGTGTAGCTAATTCAGGATAATAATTTTGTTTTCCGATATTTGAATATGGCGTCATTTCGCCCCCCACCCCTTCTCCCAACAGTCTAGATAGCTTCAGAGCTATATGGTCATCATTGCGGTTAGTCCATCTGGCAGTAAGTCTGTGTTAAAACATTTAATGGGCTCTGGCAACGATGGCCTCTGTGGCAATTTTTTTAAACGTGAGATCGCAAGACTCGTGTACAACCTCAAATTAGCTGTACCTTACGACATGCCTGAGTTAACAGTTGTTAATGCTTCTTGTTCATCTCCTTTCAATAATTTATCATTTAGGTCAGAATAGGATATTTCCGTACATCTATTTTCGGCTTGCCAAAGTCTGGGAAAACACGCTACTTCACATGAACCAATCATAACACTGGAAACTGTAACCGGCGTCTTAAATTAGAAACACCTCATTATCAATTGTATTTTCCGATTTCGATAGTCTACATGTCGGAAGCCATTACGGTCTTTGGAAGCAGGTAATACTTAATGTAATCTTTTGGGCATAGTTCTGTAAGATGGCCCGTATGTGAAGTTAAGATGGAAACCTGTATTGCAAAGGAATCTGCACGGTTAGAAATTTCGCGTATCTTTATATTACAAAGCAGTTTATGTTGTCGCCAATTAACCTAGATAATATAATATTGTGTGACCCGAAATAACCCTATTGACACCCGTGAAGTCGCTGTGGACAACAATGCAGGGGTGGGATTTTAAGGCAGAAAAGTTATGTTTATATCTTTGCGGAAACAACGAGAGATACTTCAAAGCCTGTTTGTGCCCATTCCTTACTATCTTTGTCAAACATGGAAGCGTTTAGGGCCTACTCAGTGTTAAAATTACTTACTTAGTCGTTCCTCTTCTACCCTGGGGCGTTTAAAAAAATAAAATTTTGCTTCGCTTTGTCGAGGCGCGTCCCATTCAACCTAGTCGGTTATATTAGGGCGCATGTTCAAATATGAAAGACCTTTAGGTCTGGTTCAATACCCTGTGGTGTAGAGGTTTGCCAGAAAGAGAGAGAGATCCATACTATCCAATCAGCTGTTGTCCTCGTGCAAATTACAACGATAACAAATCTTCAGTTTATCTCGGAGGCATGGATCACACATAGGCTAAAATAAATAAATAAAATAAAATTAGCGCAGCTGGAGTTATGATCCAAAGTATGACATTAAATGTATCCATAGCTTTCAAATACGCACCATCCTTAAAAAAAAAAAAAAAAATACAAAAATTAGGCCTACGAAAAATCTACCAAAAACTGAAAAGGTATTAGAAATGTACACACCAATACAAAACTTCACAGATGTGATGTAGACCTATAAACATTAACAAAAAAATACAATGATTTAAATCACAATGAAGAAATCCATCTTCTAGGGAAAATTTATGGTAACCCGTTCTTAACTATAATATCAGCTCAGTTTGTGGATTTTTGGAGAAACGTTTCAGTTACTATCAAAGAGCTAAAGAATAAATTGACAGGTTTTATAAAGCTAGCTGGCAGTGGCAACACCAACTTCAGCCTGTCAGCATAAACATGACTTTAGTTTTACTTGCAATCCAGCAAATTCAGCAGCCATCATTACTGCTCGATCCTGTATTAGCGGCAGAGCTATTAGAACCACAATTTGCACAAGTCTGGCAAACAGAGACAACACCAGTGGAGTGGAACAGATAAATAATTGTTAAATTGCCAAAGAAAGGTGACCTCACGGACTGCAACAACTAGAGGAATTACTCTCCTATTAGTTCTCAGCAAAGTATTGGGCAGAATAATTATTCAAAGAATTTCAAAATCACTAGACCATAAACTGAGGAAAGGACAAGCAGGATTAAGAATAGACAATGTGTAGATCATATATTCCCCCTCAGGAACATAATAGAGCAATTTTCAGAATGGCCGAGGCAGCTGTATATAAATTTTGTTGACTTTGAAAAGGCATTTGACAACATACACAGGGACAGCATATGGGAAAAATACTGAGGGCTTATGAAATTCCTAAGTACATGGTCTCCATCATTAAAAGCCTGTATGCTAATTTCATATGCAGTGTTGGGCAGAGCAACCTAACTTTTGAGGTGAAAACAGGAGGGTGGCATGGATGCTCCTTATCAATCGCTCTGTTTTTAACTATCATAGACTGGGTGATCCACCAGACAACAGTAGATGCCCCTAGAGGAAAAAGATGGACAGCATTCTCTACACTGGAGGATCTAGAATACGCAGATGACATTGCACTATTCACACACTCACATCAGCACATCCAAGAAAAAACAGACAGACTGAATAAACATAGCCAACAGGTGGGACTAAACATTAATCTCAAGAAGACAGAAGTCGTGACACTAAATGTATGAAATCCTGCACCCATAAAAATAAGGGACCAAGAGCTGGAAAATACAAATATATTTACATACTTAGTAAGCATAGTAACACCAGATGGCAGAACAAGCATAGTAACAGCAGACGGCGGAACAAGCATAGTAACACCAGATGGCAGAACAAGCATAGTAACACCAGATGGCAGAACAAGCATAGTAACACCAGATGGCAGAACAAGCATAGTAACAGCAGACGGCGGAACAAGCATAGTAACACCAGATGGCAGAACAAGCATAGTAACACCAGATGGCAGAACAAGCATAGTAACACCAGATGGCAGAACAAGCATAGTAACACCAGATGGCAGAACAAGCATAGTAACACCAGATGGCAGAACAAGCATAGTAACACCAGATGGCAGAACAAGCATAGTAACACCAGATGGCAGAACAAGCATAGTAACACCAGATGGCAGAACAAGCAAAGACATCAGTAGCTGAATGAATAAAGCCAGAATTGCCTTCACCAACCTAAACAACCCCAGTACAGTACAAACACTAAATTAAAAATATATGAGAACTGCATAATTTCTATACTTCTATATGGTGCAGAATGTAGGAGAGTAAAAGGAAAGAAAATGTTCAAAGTTTCCTCTTTTAACACAATCTGCCTAAGGAAAATTCTTAGAATTTTATGGCCAACCACCATCACCAACCAAGAACTGTTAACTCGGAGCCACAAAGAGGACATGCGCATCATCATAGCGGGTAGACACTGGAATTTGTTTGGCCACATCAAAGAGACCCTGACACCATCACCAGAACTGCCAGGCTATAGACCCCAGAAGGACGGCCAAAAGCCACCTGGTAGAGAACTAAAATTTCAAGTGCACAATGTCCACTCTACCAAATCCTTGTTTTCTATTATTGCTTTTATAGGCTATTATTCCCTTATTGTCAGAAATGTTCTTGATAAAAAATTCCCTAACATGTGGATAAGAAGACAGGGTCCTATTGAATGACCTGTGAGATCTCCTGATGTAACTCTAGCAGGTTATTTTTTCTGGGGATATTTAAAGGACTGGATATATGGTTAGAAACCTAAAACCTTAGAGGATCTGAAAATAGCAATAGCAGAGGAGTTTCAAAGAATTAACCAAGACTTATATAGAAGAGTTTATGGACATTTTTGAAAAAAAAAAGCTGACTTTATTAATGAATGCCCTTGGACACCATTTTGAATAATAAATAAGTTTATAATTATCAGTAAATAATTTTAGTGCTCTATTATTGTAATGGTGTATTTCATTTACACATACTATTACATAACAAAGCCACTTGTTTTAAGCAAAGCAGTGAGGGACTTATAGCTCACTCTTTACTACTCCTAGACATTGCAGTTATAATCCTTGCTGCATTTATTTCAGTGTTGCATGGAGAGACATACATGACCCAGCGCACATTCAATCAGATAAACACCAGCCCAACATTGTTTGAGCACAGAGAAGAAGACACTATGGAGTCTGAGCCAGTGCAGAAAAGCAAGAGAGGCAGAAAGAGACAAAGTGATGAGGTATGTGCTGATTGGAAAGTTCAATAAATAAATCAAATGCTTTAGCTGCCCAAGGTGCATAGGCCTTCAAACAAACACACGGCTAGACCTTCTGTCATGTGCCGTTAGCTCAGTTCTTTCCTTGTCTTACTTACTTACTTAGTCATTCCCCTTCTACCGTGAGGTGTAGAGGTTTGGAAGAGAGAGCGCCAGACTATCATATCGGCTGTCTTCCTCCTGGCCTGGTTCCACTCTAGTCCTCGATCCTTCAAAGATTGTCTAATGTTGTCCTCCCAGCGGACTCTGGGTCGTCCTCGGGGTCTGGATCCTTGGCTCTTTGTTTCCCATGCTTGTCGTGGTAGCCGATCTTCTCCCATTCTGCAGACATGGCCAAACCATCTTAATTGGGACTGTTCTACTTGGGTCTGCAGGGGGTAGGATTTAAGGCCTTGACGTATCGTCTGGTTGCGTACCATGTCTCTTCTTGTTACTTCAACCACCTTCCTCAGATACCTCATTTCTGAGGTTTGGATCTGGCTTTTATGGGTTGTAGTCATTGCCCATGACTCGCATCCGTATGTCAAGACTGGGACATAGGTGGAGCGGTATACAGCCATCTTCGTTTTCTTACCAACCTCTCTCTTGCTGAGGAATCCTCGATTTATGGCCTGAAAAAGTCTCCCAGCTGCTGCTTTTCGAGTGGCCAACTCTTCTTTGATGCCTCCCTTTCGGTCTATAATAGCTCCGAGGTATTTAAAGTGGTCGACCTGCTCCAGGACCTGTTCTCCCAGCTTAATCTGATGTTTTCTTTCTTCTCGTGATATCACCATGGATTTTGTTTTAGAGCTGCTTATGACCATCCCTCTCTTCTCCAGCTCTTCCTTCCAGACTTGCAGGTTGGATTGGAGATGTGCCTCTGATTTAGCAATCAGGACAACATCATCAGCAAATGCCAGCTCCGAAATATAGACCTGTCTCATCTTCCAGTACCCCACTGAATACTTTCTTGTTCTCTCCTTACATGCCTTGATGACATCGTCCATAAGGAGTATGAAGAGGTAAGGTGATAGGATATCACCTTGTCTTACACCAGTGGTGGTCCTGAACTCTTCTGACTTATGGTTTGCTGTCCTCACATAATTTCTGCAAGACTTGTAGAAGCTCTGTATAGCATGAATCAGAGGAGCTGGAATATTCTTCCTTGCCAAACAGTCCCAAAGTTTGCTCCAGGGGACCCTGTCAAACGCCTTTTCCAGATCTATGAAACAAAGATGCATCTCACTCTTATACTCAAGGGCCTTTTCACTCAGCTGTCTGAGTGTGAAGATTAGGTCTTGAGTACTTCAGTTTGCTCGGAATCCGCACTGGACCTCATCCAATTGTGGCTCAGCTAGGCGTTGGAGTCTCTGCTCTAGGATTCTAGAGTAGATTTTACCAGGGACACTGAGAAGGGATATGCCTCTATGGTTTCCACACTGTCGATTGTCACCCTTTTTGAAAATTGGTGTTATGATGGCAATCTCCCAATCCTTTGGTATGGTCTTGTTGTACCACGCTGCCTGTAAAACCCTTAAGAGTAATAGGTCGCCTGATGCTCCCATGAACTTAACCATTTCTGGTGTTATACCATCATGCCCTGCTGCTTTGCCCATCTTGATTTTCTCCAGTGCTGCCTTCAGTTCTTCTATCTTTATGTCATCTTCACCATCATTGGTTTTCTCTTCTGTGCTAGTGTTTTCATTTCTGATGCTTCACCATGCTCACCATCCAGGAGTTCTGAGAAATATTCTTTCCATCTTCCCATTACTTCCTTCGGGGCAGTAAGCAATTTGTCTTGCTTGTCCTTTATAAATTTGAGAGGGCATTGTTTTTCCTTCCTCATGTTCTTTAGGGTCTTATAGAACAATTTCTGGTTTTCTTGTGCATCTTTTTCTAGCTTTTCTCCAAATTCTTCCCAGGACTTCTGTTTTGCTGCTAGCACTTTGTTCTTTGTTTCTGTTCTGAGTGTCACATATTCTCTATATTTTTCCATTTGTCCTGTTGTGTTTTTAGCTCCTAAGTATTGTTTCCATGCCATTTTCTTCTCTCTTATTTTCTCTTTGACTTCCTCTGTCCACCAAGGTGTCCTCTTTCTCTTGTTCCCAAGTCGGAGTTCACCGCATGCTTCTGCAGCAGCTGTCTTTATGATATCCTTGAATTTAATCCAGAGGGTTTCCAAGTCATCAGGTCGTTCTTCTGTGTTGCTCACCGCTGCAGCAATAAGCCCCTGATATCTGGTCTTAATTTCTGGCTCTCTCAGCTTGTAGGTCCTAATCTTTCCTTGTCTTCATGATTTTAATTTTTGTCTATAGTTTTCTTCCCCATGTGTTTTTTGGTCTATAAATATTAGACAAACATAAAGGTATGTTTTCAGGCACTCGTAAGAAATAAAGAAGTAGAACACTAGACAACAGAAAAACAACAGACGTGAGTGGCTTACCCAGGACTCGAACCTCTGCCTCTCTTATCTTGGAGATTCCAGAATAAGGGCTGCCATGTAATGCAATCAACAGGTTTCCTCAATGTATGTCATTACCCTTGCCAGATTTTTTGTATCTCTTATTCCACTGGAGCTTGTCTGGTTTTTGGGATTGGAAGGGATGGCATGATAGTTTGTTGGTAGAGAACAATAGGCTAGCTGTAAGGATTAAGGCTAGCTGTAAGGATTAAGGCTAGCTGTAAGGATTAAGGATTACAATAAAATCATCATCCTCCTTTCCCATTCTGCTCTTTATTGGGCATTGAACCAACACTGTAGCTGGTCCCATTGCAAGTAGCTTGCGTTAAAGTATACAGGTGCTTTTACAGGTGCTTTTACAAGTGCTTTCACAGGTGCTTTTACAGGTGCTTTTACAGGTGTTTTTACAGGTGCTTTTACAGCTCTTATCATCATGGGTCAGCAAATAGTCGAGCCTGATCTACCAGTAGATCCCAGTGGATGATTGGTAAATCTTCAGGTGACTGTGGGGGGAAAAAAGAAAGACTTTTTAAAAACTAGGAAATTTCAGACTAGATCTTTCCCACCATCATTTAAAGTCATGGTGTCCTCGGGATCAAAGGTCTTTTTTCAACATTCCCCCGTTCCACTCTCCTTTAAAATTACATGCATACACACACGTGTGTATATATACAAGTATATATATATATATATATATATGGTAGATCTTTAGAGAGCACAGTGTTACTAAAGTAGATCCCCTGGGTTTGCCGACCCCAGCTCTAGAATGTTTCAGTGGTTTCTATAGCAATTTATTTGACATGATGAGATTTCTAGCTTTAGGCACAAGCTCCTATTAGTCATTTCTTATGACATGTCTGAGGAGTTCTATTCTTTCTTTGTCTTTCAGAGGCCCCCCAGGGGAGCAACACTGCACGTTACAGTAAAATATGAACAAATTTGTTGTGCATGATGAGGCTGCCAGCTGCTGAATAACCATCTTTTGGTCACCTTATATGGCATGCCTCTAGGTTTATTCTTTCTATGTTTCCTCATGGACCCCTGAAAACAATACAGGCCTGGGTTTTTAATGGTTACAGTATATTTCCTTTAAAACTGGAGACAGTCTAAAATAAATATGCTTTGGCTACCCGTAGAAATGTACAGGCATACCTCGGAGATATTGCAGGTTAGGTTCCAGACCACCGCAATAAAGCGAATATCGCAATAAAGCGGGTCACACCCTTTTTTTTGGCTTCCCAGTGCATATAAAAGCCTAAAATCATGTTTAAATTATGTGTATTAAGTAACGCTAGGTCTAAAAAAAAAAACAATGTACTGTAAAATTTAAAATACTTTATTGCTAAAAAAAAGTGCTAATCTTCATCATCTGAGCCTTCAGCGAATCATAATCTTTTTGATGGTGCAGAGCCAAAATCTATCAGAAGAAGAAGGCACGTTCTAATAAATAAACATGAATAATTTGAAAAAAAGCGGAATATCTGCGAAGCGCAATAAAGTGAGGTATGCCTGTATATGTCTTTACATTTTGTCTATTCACATGTAAAGGAAGATTTACCAGAGGCAGAACATAATTAAAACAGAAAATTTGCTTTGACTCTCCAAAATTTAAATTTCTTTAAATTTTGTCTATTTACTTGTAGAGGAAGGTTTTTCAGAGACTAAACATATAAAAAAAAAGAAAATTGGCTTTGGCTGCCCCTTAGCACTGAATCACGATATTAATATTTGGTCCTAGTTTGTTCTGGCCCATATTAGTATTGATTTTGCTTCATTATTTCATATGACAGCTAAAAGAGAGTGTCTTGAAATAAGCCAGTATGTAAAGGAAGCTTATTGCTCATATTAGAAGGAGGCAATTCACTTTTATTGGACATATTATGAGAAGAGGAAGGCTGGAGTATATTGCGACAACAAGAAAAAATGATGGAATAAGAGACAGATAATGACAAAGATAGCAAATATTGGGAAGTTTAACATCATCTGATGGAAAAAAGTCAAGAACATAAATTATATTTAGCAATCTGGAAAAGATGTTGTGCAGAGACATGATTGCCAGGCCAGTCAGCATTACATTTGAAGAAGATCTGAAGCATGTCAGTGTTTAAGTGCAAGCTAGACTTCATTATTTTTCCTCATCCTGCCAAGGCATCATGTGACTTAGTTATGGACCTATTCTCATTCTGATTTGTTGTATTTCATTTTTGAGTTCTGCCTCTTCATGTGCCTCTAAGTCTGCCTTTCCTTCCATGTCCTCTGAAATCCAGGCCATTACTTGGCTTGACCATCTGTTACTTGTCGTGCATAGTATGTCATTGATCCACATCCATCTCTAGTGCAAGACTGTTTTATAATGCATTAAATTTTTTACTAACTTTTCAGAGAAATGAGGAACTGGAGAGGGAGAATAAAAAACTTACTGAAGAGAAAAACAAACTGGAGGAAAGAGCACAAGAATTCCACAGAATAATAGAAAATCATATCAAAATAGGATGCAAGCTGCCTTCTGATGTCCAAGAAGTATACAATGAAGGAGCAAAAGGTGTATTTGCAAATGGAAACTCAGAGGAAGTTGAGATTTTTCGTGCAGTGGGTACAATTGAAAGGGATTGTACACCCCCACACACACCAGAAGGCTCATCTTCTGGAAAATTATCTCCACATTTGCAGAATAATTTCTGTAACTTAACTGGATCTCAGACTGGAGCTCCAACAGCTTTGTTCAGTGGCAAATCTTTGACTGAGCAAGAGCTGACCAGGAAGAGAAGTGCAAGTACTAGCAGGTCACCATCAACATCTCCTGCCCTACCCCTATCTCCAGCTAAAATGGGTCCTCAAGTGACAGGAAGACAGAAAGATATTTCACATTTATTGATCTCTGATAAATTACCGAAACCCTTGGCACCAATATCTGTCACAAGGAATGAATTAGAGATTGATTTTCCAGCGCAGCTTTCACTTTCCTCTAAACAGAGTGTGCCAACTGTGGTTTCAGAATATGATGAAGGGTCAAAACATACCACAGGATATATGTCAAAATCTTTTGAAATAATTGACAGAGGAAGAAACAATACTTTCAATATTCATTCTAGCAAATTCATAGAGGCAGCTTTACAGCTGTCAGATATCCCCTGTGAGGATGAGGTAGCCAAACAGATGTCAAGGGAAAGCCACAACTCACAAGGAGAAGAGAATAGCCAGAATCTGCCTTCACTGGGTTTCAGCTGTGCACCAAATTATTCCTACACAGATGATCTTCAGCAGATGGAGTCTGTGCAAGAAATAATTGAGTACACAAGTGGTGTACATAAGGATGATAGCCAAAGTCTTAGCACAGAGAAACAGCTTTCTTGTGCTCCTTCTCCTGGTGATTCTAAAAGCCAGCCAGTAATAAATGTTAATGTCTGTGCATCTGCACTGCTAGGAATATGTGAAGAGATGTCAGAAAGTCTCCAGCAGCAAATCAAGACATCTTACAGTAATCCTTCAATCTCTGTTCCTGGAACCACTTCAGTATCTGAACTCACACAGTCCAGAGCAAGTGGGAATCAACAGTGTTTAGTCATGTGCACCAAACAGGCACCAGCACAGCATGTTCAGATAAATCAAAATTCAGGGGTTGATGAACAACAAATGTACGTGTTGAAAGGACAACAACTGCTGAGGGTAGATCAACAAACCTTTAATTATTGGAAGGCATCTAAGGAAGGACAAACAATATCTAACCAATCTTCAGAGAAGATGATCACTTTGGTGTCTCCTGAACAGTTGAAGGCACTTTTGGCATCAGATCTAAAGTCTCAGTTTCGTCTTGTGCACAGCCAACAATCTGGCCAGTCTCAAAATTCTGCACAGCCAGTTGTGAATCAAGAACCACATCAGTTTCTGAAGCAAGACTCTGATCAGATTCTGCTCCATGGACCTCAGTCCAGGAGGGAAAACCAAGTACAGCAGATACAAAATCGTTCTATCACTAGACAGTCCTCTAAAGAATTGCAAGGTCAGCAAGGCAATCATGTTCAGCAGATGACCACCGGGTCCACATCCAGTAAGTTTGTTTCTGTGCAAGGACAGTCATCCACCGATAACTCAACAATAGCTAGAGTACAAGCAATAATTTATGCATCCCAGTTAGGTTCACAGGCTTCAGCTTTGAGTCCGTCAAGTGCAAGTGGATCATTTCATTTCTCTGGTTCTCAGCCAACCCCACAGCATCATTATGTTATCAAGCAGTCTACTGGCAATCAGTATTTGTTTACCAGTTCGCAAGTTCCAGAGGCATCAGTGCTATCAGAACCTTCATCATCAACAACCCAGACATTTAATGTTAGCTCTGATTCTTCTTCTTACATTTCAGAGAACACTGACTACAGTGAACATGTTCAAGATCTACCTAGTCTAAATTTCACAGAACTGCATTCTGAAAAAAACCTGTTTGACAAAAAACCATCAAGGCTAGCTTCCTAGACAAAAAACCATCATCCTAGACAAAAAAACATCAAGGCTAGCTTCCTAGACAAAAAACATCAAGGCTAGCTTCCTAGGGCAGAAATATTCATTTTTCCCGTTTTTTGTTCCTTATGGAGCACGGAGCTGCCACTGTAGCTGGTCTGTTTGCAGGAAGTCTGAACTAAGCAGCCATGTTGTATTCTAGTTGTGGCTTCTGTAGCAGTTTATTTTACATTAAGAAGTTGCCAGTTACATGCACAACCACATGCTAGACACCTTTTATGACATGCCAGTGGGAACAGTAGTCATATTCTTACTTTGCCTCCTCAGAGACCCCAGGGAGCTAGCTACAAGGAGCTAAGGTAGAAATGTACAGCTTAAAATGTCTTAATTTCTCCATCCTGACTAAATACAGGTCCACATCCCAGAATTTGAAAACCAAAATATTAAAAAAATCAAAAGTTTTTTCAGCTGACTTTTGGGCGATTTTTGATCCAATTTGTGGGCTACTTTGGGTGACATTTGTGTGATATCTGGAAACCGAAAAAATCAGATTTCCGAAACACGGCTGTCCACGAGCATTTCAGATTCTGGGATACGGACCTGTAATGATTTTATTTGAATTTATTTTCATAATTTGTTATTGTGAAATGAATATGTACATAGAAATGTTATTTATTATTATTGTACATACATTAGAAGTTGACAGACAGCTTTCATGAGACATCTTAGTAATCTTTTAAGCAGAAGTAATTTCACAAGTAATACATGATCTTGAGCTTACCATGTTGTTTGGCTCATGTTATAAAATGGAGAAATCTTACATTGTCGTTAAAATCTGGTTCATATTTTCTTTCATTTGTGTATTGGAAGCAAAAAAAAATTGTTAAAAATTAGTGAGAAAATAAAGCTTTAAAACAAGTTCTTTATAAATTTCAACAGCCATTTTGTTTTAGGTCATTAAAGGGGTAATCTCTTTAGCATGGAATATGAAAATGTGGACCAAAATGAGAACACTTTAAAAAAAAAACAGAAAGAAAAAAGAGAATAATACACATAAATAGATTTTTGTTTAAAACCAACCCATAAAAATAACCCAAAAAAAGGGAAGGGGGCTTTATTTGCTCTTGAAGTGGTGGTTTCTGTAACATTTACTTTTACATGGTGAAATTTCCAGCCCATGTACAAAAACAGTTGTGCACTTTAAATACAACTGTAACACAACCTTTTGGATAACAACATCTATTATTGTGCACTTTAAATACAACTGTAACACAACCTTTTGGATAACAACATCTATTATTGTGCACTTTAAATACAACTAACACAACCTTTTGGATAACAACATCTATTATTGTGCACTTTAAATACAACTGTAACACAACCTTTTGGATAACAACATCTATTATTGTGCACTTTAAATACAACTGTAACACAACCTTTTGGATAACAACATCTATTATTGTGCACTTTAAATACAACTGTAACACAACCTTTTGGATAACAAGATCTATTATTGTGCACTTTAAATACAACTGTAAGACAACCTTTTGGATAACAAGATCTATTATTGGGCACTTTAAATACAACTGTAACACAACCTTTTGGATAACAACATCTATTATTGTGCACTTTAAATACAACTGTAACACAACCTTTTGGATAACAAGATCTATTATTCATTCATAATCCTGTCATCTGCATTAGCATTTACCAGCATTTATCATCATCAGCTGCTATCTCCACAACAAAGGTTGACTGTAATGGATCTCCAACGTCGTCTGTCTCTTGTCTTGGTGGTGAACTCTGATAGACTCTTTCCTGTCCATCTCTTGATGTTATCTTCCCACTTATAGCGCTGTCTTCCCCTTGCACATTTGCCTTCAACTCTACCTTCTATTATGGTCTTCTGCAAGGTGTTATGCCTTTTTATGTGGCCAAAGTATTTTAGATGCCAAACTTTTTACCAGCATTAGCATTAACTAATTCATGTCAAGTCATTCTATCTGGTGCCATCCACTCAAAGTCTTTTAATGTTTTCTTTATCTTTTTAAATCTGTCTCCAATACCTTTCTGTAAGTATTTTTTTAGCATCTCACTATTTCTTGTATTCTGAGGATTCCAGAAAAAATGACTGCCTTGTTATGCTATCACCTGATTTCTTAAGAGTTTGTCCTATCTACTGCCAACATATTTCTTTTCCTCATGTCTTTTTCCACTAATATTTGTCTAGTTCTGCCCATCAGTTCTACATTAGTGATCTGTTCTCATCATTTCATCATTGTAATGATTCAAGCAGCATCTCTGATTGGCAGAGTGGTTGAATCGCTGGCCTCTCACATCAAAGGTACCAAGTTTAAAACACAGTGATGCCACACTGCAGTCAATCCAGCTGTAAATGGTACCTGACTCTGCTCTTGAGTTAGGGAAGGTAAAGGAGGCGAGGAAAGGGAATTAGTCACCCACCTCTCGAAGCTGGGCCAAGTATAGTGAAGTCTGTATCACTTCGCTCCCCTATAACAGTATTTGCTATTAGTCTACTTGTACCTTGTAATGATTCAAGCAGCCATGTTTGAAAATCTGTAACTCTTCATGGTTGTTGTTTTATGTTGTTATTCATGTTTCAGAGTCATACAATAGAACAGTTTCAACATTTGAGTGCAAATTCTTATTTCTTGTTGTTGGACCTAATTCCTTTTGATTTCCGTAAGTTTCTAAATACAGCGATAGCTACACATGCCTTTCGTATTCTTATTTTGATAATAAATTTAGATTAAGATCTATTATGGTATAGAGACATAATTAGACCACAGATCAGTCAAACTTCCTGCTGCTAACTTCAGTGGTTGTGGCATTATTGACCTACTTTATATTAGCAGACGTATATTTACTGCCGTTTTAACATTTGTTTGTGATCTAATAAGGACCAACATGTGTGATTTTTAAATGAGTTGTATTAAAAACAAACATGAATTTTCTTTTTTTTTTAAATATGTAATTTTGAAGTAAATGAATACAACTTTCAGGTTTTGTGTAAACAAATTTTTGCTTTACTGTAACTATGCTTCTCTGCTTTCAGTATGTAAATTATTATGAACGTTTATAACTTTTAAATGTATTTTATGTGTGTCACTTACAAATATTTATTGAAATATAATTGGAAAAAAAAATGGAACTTTTTGAAAGTATGAACTATTTTATTTTTAATTTTCACTGTGAATGTAATTTTATAGCATAAATGTATTTATCAGGATCTGAAAGGGGACCAACCAATATTACTACTGTTACCCACCAAACATTTCATGAAAGGTTACTAAGGAAGGTTGGGCATAAGGTGGGCTACCTGAATTTATCATCATCATCATTTCCTTTTTTACTCCTTCTGGAGTATGAGCCACCACTGAATATGAATCTACTTCAGGAAGCTTGCACCAAAGCATTCATGTGGTCATGCAGTGATGGTTCCTGTAGTAGTTTGTTTTACCAACCCCATGTACAATCTCATAGTAGTTATCTTTTACTATTCCTGAGGAAGCAGTAACCCTATCCTTTCTTTGTTTCTTCAGAGACCCCCAGGGACTACACCTGACTACCCAGACTTTGGCACAGAAGCTTAAAAAGTAGATTATGAAGCATCCTTCAGTTCTGTCATGTTTTATACCCATATGTGGCTTCCATTATTCTCTTTCTCAACAGGTTCCATTCAAATGTCAGATCATTTGTGCTAGTCTCACTAGATCTCTTTGTTTGTTAACTTGTATAATCTCATTTGTTGTTCACTAGACTCATCTGAATCTTTCAAATCAAATGTAAAGGTAGAACTGTTGTTTAACCCAGTACAAGTTTTCATAAATGGGTTTTTGCACAGAATTGAAGGATGGAACTTATGAAAAGAGCCAGACAAATACCAGTGGAACAAGTGGTGAGGTGAAGATGTTGACATTGGGTAGGATACATATTGAAGAATCCAGCTGATAACATTACAAGGCAGTCCTTGTTCTGGAATCCCTAACGTAAAAGAAACAGATAAAAGATGGACGAGAAAACTGGAAACAGACATATGAAGGTGACATAGAAAGAACTTCAATGGTGCAGAATAGGAGGGTTGGGCATGAACTTATTTGGTTTGTCACAGTTAAACTGTAACTCCTTTTCTTCTGACTGGATGTCTGGTGGAATCTTGTAAAGCTGGTTTGTTTAGAAGTTCAGCAGAATGTTCTGTCCATGTCTTCATTTGCTTTATTTTTCTCTCTATTCTCTTCTCTTTGACCTTTCAACCCCCCAAGGGATATAGGCCTTCAACAAACGTCAGCCAAGTCTTCTTGTCCCGTGCCATCTGCTCTCAAGATCTTTCCATGTCTTCTTCACCCCATTCATGTCTGTCTTCACTTCTGTTGTCCACGTTGTTTTTTGGTCGCCCTCTACGTCTCTTTCCTTGCGGATTCGAGAATAGGGACTGTCTTGTAATGCTACCAACAGGTTTTCTCAGTGTGTGTCCAATCCATCTTCAGTGTCCTTTTCTCATTTCTTGTTCCACTGGTGTTTGTCTAGTTCTTGTCACCAGTTCCATATTGATGGTCTTGTCATACCACTTCAAAGCTTTTTTTTTTAAACTGCTATGAAATTTTTCCATTCATGTCCATATGATGAGGCCATATGGTTATATATATGTATATAATATCCATGTGCATGGTTTAACTGTATGGGTTGTCACATTACAACCTTATGTATATTTTTACAGTATGTCTAAATCATGATACAAAATTTGTCAGTACTATGTGTAAATACTGACTTTTGCATGCATGAGACATATTTCCAATGTGTTTGTAAAGGCTATTGTAATTATTGCATTATATTTTATCTGTCATCATTTTTAAGTTGATATAAAACTAACTGCCATGATGTTTTAAGCATGAGATAATGTGTTTAAAGTGGCTGTGCCGAATAAATGTTTTAGATTTGAGTTCTTGCTTTATCAGATTTCTCTGACAGTATTTTTTTGTTTCTCTTCAGCTTCATTCTAAAATTTGAATTTATTTTATACATTCAACTACTTTTGGGTGGACAATTGAATCATCATTGTCATCATCAACAGCATCATCATCTAGTTACTTACAGAACATTCCTTGCAGGATGCCTACATTCTGCAGAGGTGGTTTCTGTAGCAATCTGTTGTACATGAAGAGGTTGACATCCCTACGTACAACCTCATATAATCATCTTTGTACAACCTCATAATCATCTTTGTACAATCTCATATAATCATCTTTGTACAACCTCATATAATCATCTTTTACAACACACCTGAGGGAACAGTAGTCCTCTTCTTTCTGTATCTCTTCAGAGACCCCTGTCAATTACACTCAGCCTGATTGAATCATCATTTCTATTTGTGCTTCCTATGAAGAATGAAATGACAACTACATACAGCATCCTTCCAGGTGTGATGATACGGTTGTGCGATCTCAAGTCCACTCTGGCAGGATTGCATTACATTCCCGTGCAAGTGATATTTTCTTATTTTTCTTTCCCCTGTCATTATTATGTGGCATATTTTATGCACCATTATTTACTCTCTATGCTGGATCAGTAGAGTGAAGTCTCTAACACTCCACTACCTCACGGAAGTATTTGCTATGGGACTGTCTTTATCTTGTTTACCACTCCTCAGACTTATTTACGCTCCGCCAGGTGAACTGGGGTATTATCGTAACAATACCCAGTCATTATCACCAGTCAGTGAGCGAGATTCTTATCATGAAAAGACGGTCCGGCCCGATCAACATCTATAGAAGCCAATATTGTCTGTCTGAGGTGGGCAGATTACACAGGTGGTAGATGCGTTTATTGTTTCACGGAACCATCCCTGTGTGTGATTATCACGATAATCTGTCTGGAGAAACAATATTGGCGATAGGTAGCATCTGGACATCAAATGAGTTCACAGATGGTGTTTATGAGTTGTGCACAGGATGCCGGCGGAAGTCTGATGCAACGATATGAAGAGGTCACGCATGGATATTAAATTTAATATTTTGAATCACGTGAGGGTACTTTTTGAATTTGAAACACCCCAACCCACGTAGTGCTGAATGAGATTTGATTGGATTGGTTGATTTGAGATGTCGGAATATACAATGTATCTCATTGGAAAATTAAGCGGAAACACAGATGGAATTTGAACTGAGGATTGTGAGATATAATGTAGTGAAATCAAAGTCAGTACACACACTGCAGCGCAAATGTCAGACTAGGGACTCCTAAAAGCCAGAAAGAAAAAGGAGACATTGAACTTATAAATTCCACAACTATATGTAACAGATCGAGTATTGGGCAACTTAGGAATTTACAAGTAAACCCTCATTTTTAATACAAGACTGGAAACTTAGGAATTTGATCACAAGTCATAGAGGAATTAAACAAAAGTTTTCCCAGGCCAGTGATTTCACTGACCATCCGCCATCAGAGGAATTAACTCTAATTTCCCAGACCAAGTCATAGAGGAATTAAACAAAAGTTTTCCCAGGCCAGTGATTTCGCAGAACAGCCGCCGTCAGAGGATTTAACTCTAATTTCCAGACCTAAGTGATTTCAAAGCATCTAATACAGAGCTGTGTCCAGTCTAAATCTATGCAAGGAGATTGTGTATTCTCAAAATTTTGGCTTAAGTGTAAACAATTTATTTACTAATGTAAATTTTACAGGTTTCTTGCTAAGTGGTTATATATGATGCTGGCAACCTCAACATATGAAAACAGTAAATGCATGAACCACTACTGCAAGAGCTGATGATTGTTTCTGACTAATCGTGCGGAAACCTGACAGCAGAGGGTGACCCCAGGACTCCCGACTGGAGCAGTAATGAGTGATGATTACATCATGTGTGCCTCAAGTGTAGCATATCATTTTTGAGATGTATGTAACTCACTTATGTTAGTTCAGGCACAAAGCATATTCTCACTGTCCAGACACATTTTACCCATTAATCCTCAGAGTAATATTGGTGAATTTTAACCATCTTCTCGGAGTTACATTGTTAGCGCTCGAGAATTAAATTCTTCTGAGAGTTTAACATTGGTGGATGGACAATGGGAACGTGAGCCTGTTAGAGTGCTCCACACAAATGTACTTAGCAGTAGGCATTTGTTTTTCTATTTTCCTAAAGTTCATGGTTACAAGCCATCAGACGATTTGTGGTACCAACGCCGCTAGTGTGAGAGAAAAGCATCCGCCTACAGTGGAAGAGAGTGGAGAAGGCTTTTGTCATCACAAAATTGATGAACCACAGCTGCAGGACTCAGCTAGAGTTAAGTTTCTTGTAAAATAGGCAAAAGCAACAGACTTTTGATAAATCCTCTCCTACGTCTCCGTGACGAAAACTTGTATCTAAATTTCTTCAATCTTTCCATATTTATTTTAACTGTTAAAGACTAATTCGTTATTAAAACTGTTACATGTTGTTTTAAAACTAAACAATCATAGTCGCTTCAGTTTTATATGTATGAAAGCAAACGTATGAGCCAGAATAATTAATATGTATATATATGTATATATATATATATATATATATATATATATATATATATATATATATATATATATATATATATATATATATATAATATATATATATTTATATATATATATATATATATATATATATATATATATATATATATACTGTTCAAAAAAAAAAAGAAAAAAAAGAAACGCATAGCTACTGAAGGCACACACATAGCCATAATTTTGACATTCAATAACGTTTTTAATTTAATGAGTTAATTGTTCAAATTGCACACAAGAATACCTTAGGGTTCAACCAATCAATTGACAGTTGTTTTGCATCTGGGTCACGAGAGTTTTTTGGCGTACGGGCTTTCCCGTTAGTATGGTGTGTGGCCTCCTCTTGCATCGATCAGCGGCTGGCATCTCCTGGGCATGGATGCGATCAGACGTCTGATGTGGGATTGTGGGATGGCTGCCCACTCTTCCTGGAGTGCCTGGAACAGATCACGACGATTGGCTGGAGCAACGTCTCGGCGACAAACACGTCTATGCAGCTCATCCCACAGGTGCTCAATCGGACTCATGTCTGGAGACAGGGATGGCCAGGGAAGGGTGAGAATGTTGTTGGCAGTCAGGAACTGTGTGGTCAACCGTGCACAATGGGGTCTGGCATTGTCCTGTTGAAACACAGCTTTGGGCAGCCAAAAGTGGAAGGAAATGGGGTCGAAGAATTTCATTGACGTATCGTTGCGCATTCAAGCCTCCTTCAATGTGCACCAATTGACTCCTTCCGTTGTAACTGATTCACCCGTGTGTTACCGGGGCCCGAAAGGGGAGCAAAGAATAGTAACACTGCACCCTACCACGCATGTCGTAAAAAGCGACTAAGGAGGGTATGGGCATGGGGCTGTTTACCCCATCCCGTAAAATATTCGCACAGTGGGCTGATCACCTGCTTGCCAACCAATCTGATTACGGAAACAATGATAGATTGTTTGGTCTGTTTTTGTTCCACAAAGACGCCACTAGGCGTGGTGGAAACAGCGATAGATTGATCAATTTGTTGTTGCCCTAAGACGCCACTAGGCGTACTGGCCACATACTGCTTTGCCGGTTGATGGCTAAGGATGGAAGAAGAAGAAGAAGTTGTAACTGATCATTCCCCACACCATTGCACCTCCACCACCGTGCGGCGGAGCGTCATCAACGCAATTTTGGGCAAAACGTTCATTTCGCTTACGGTAGACCCTACGCCGTCTATCATGACGCTGCAACAAAAAGAAAGATTCGTCACTAAACCAGACACGTCTCCATTGATTGTCAGCTGCCCAGGGACGATGCTGGTTGGCCCAAAGAAGTCGATTTTGGCGATGGCGGCGCGTAAGGACAGGTCCTCGGTGAGGTCGTTGTGCCCAAAGTCCAGCGTCATGCAATCTATTCCGGACAGTTTGATCAGACACATGACGTCCTGCAGGCAATGACTGGGCAGTTGTGGAAGCTGTTGTAAACCTGTCTCTGAGGTGACGAAGCCGAATAAAGCGATCCTCCGCAGCTGTTGTCACTCTGTGTCGTCCACTGCGATGCCGGTCTTCAACTGAGCCAGTGGCTTGGAACCGGTGCCAAAGTCGACTGATGGTACTCTGATGCACGTTTAGATGCCTGGCAACCTGACTTTGACTTTCGCCTGCATGCAGTCGGCCAATAGCAATGTTCCTTAAATTTATCGATAGAGACGCCATAAATGTCTGCTTGAAAATGAACTGAATTTTTGTGTGTGTAGCGTTATCCTTTTATAGGGTTTCAGTTGCGTAGTCAGTGAATAGTGTTCACCCCAAATTTTGTTGCTTTCACGAGCGCGCAACATGAGCTGTGGTCAAAAATTGCGTCATAAACACTATTGACCACTGCGTTGTAACGATTACAAAAACGAACGCAATTCAGGTCAACACGTACATTTGACAATGTAAAGAACATTTGAGGCTGGTTTTTATATAACCTAGCACCAAATTTTACTTACAAACTCATAAAAACGCGCCCTCTGATAGCTATGCGTTTCTTTTTTTGAACAGTATATATATATATATATATATATATATATATATATATATATATATATATATATATATATATATATATATATATATATATATATATATTTATCTCTAAACAAAGCTATACCTTATAAGAGGGATTTCGTTGGATTACACCAACTGGGTGGCTTGTGTAATGTTATGATGTATGTATATAAGCATTACCTCGTCATCTACACAAGCACACACATGTTTCAGAAGGCACTCAGTAAAAGCATGTTCAGTTTGTAGCCATGTTTATTTACAGGATGTCGTACATGTCAAGATTCGCATTATATTACAATGTGTGGTTCGTACTTTAATGTATTCATATTACATTCCCCCTTTTTTGAAAAAAAATGTGTGCAAACATTTCCAACGAAATGTTTCATGTGAGAAAGGATAAGTATGTGTAATGCTCAGTGTGAGTATATATATGTCACTGTCTGTATCGGCTGGGAGGTGTCACTGTACGGCCAGAACGAGTGGTGTAAAGTGCTGGTGGTTCTGCGGAAGTCCCTGGTTTAGCTTGAGTTGGTTGTGATTTCGGCCTTGGCGCTTGTTGGTTTTGTGGGGCACCAAGGTCTGGAGTTACTGCATTGTCTGTTGAAAGCATGGGAATTCTCTGTTCTGTTGTATTCTGTGGGATTTTTCTTATGTCCACTCTGTTTCGCCTCAGGAGGTTGCTGCTGCTGTCTGGTCTTAAAGTATAGCTCCTGGGTTCATGGTTTCTGGAAATGATTGTTGCTTTTGACCATGTGTCATTGTTGTGGTTGTAGGTAGTCACATGCTGACCAGGATATAATGGTGGTAAGTCTTTAGCACATTTGTCATAGTTGGATTTCTGAACTTGCTGACGATGCTGAAGTTGATCATATGTGCTGTCTCTATGTTGTGGACGGAAGTGGACCTTAGATGGTAGGAGGTCTTTAATTCTTCTATCAAACATAAGTTCTGCTGGACTGTCGATCTTACTGTCTACCGGTGTTGTTCTCCATCTCAAGAGTGCTAGGTGTACATCCTCTGTTCTTGTTTTCTTCATGATTGACTTGATAGTTTGTATCTGTCTCTCAATGAAACCATTAGATTTAGGGTATCTAGGTGATGATGGATGTTGTGTGTTTGATCTTCCAGTCCTTAGTGAAGTTTCTGTATGCTTGACCTGAGAAATGTGGACCGTTGTCTGATCTAATTTCATCTGGGATGCCAAACATGCTGCAATACTTCTTTGTAATGTCTGCAATAACAGCTGATGGTGAGGGTTGTGGAAGTTTCTCAATGATGGGAAATTTGCTGTAGTAATCAGCAATAATAAGATAGTCATTATTGTCGATTGAGAAAATATCAGTTCCTATAAT
The DNA here is from genome assembly GCA_024509875.1 of Oreohelix idahoensis. Classification (NCBI taxonomy): domain Eukaryota; kingdom Metazoa; phylum Mollusca; class Gastropoda; order Stylommatophora; family Oreohelicidae; genus Oreohelix; species Oreohelix idahoensis. The sequence continues at coordinate 862,641 of JAMPIV010022302.1, forward strand.
GCTCCAAGGGCTCAATGGTATGTCTGATGGTATGAGAGGTTCTCTGCACTGCCTATTTGCATGTTCTTGGCAAATTGAACAGTTTTTGCATAGTGTTTCTATGTCCTTGTTTATCTGTGGCCAGTAAACATCTTTCTTTGCTCTCAGTTGTGTCTTCACAATACCAAGGTGACTATTATGGAGCTGTTTAAGGATGATATCGCGTTGTGTTTCTGGTACAACAATGCGATCTCCTTTAAGGATCAGACCATCTTCGATGCTTAACTCGTCCCTCATCGAGTAGTATGGACGGATGTGTGTTGGAACTTCCCTGATAGAGCTTGGCCATCCATGGTATATCAGTTCTTTGAGAGAGTTAAGGATAGGATCTCTCATTGTGTCTTCTCTGATGTGTTCAAGCCGATTATCGCTAAACTTGACAAAATCAACTTTGATGTTTGGGGTAAGATCTGCTGTCTTGTTGGGGTTTATCTTTGGCTCAGCGTTGTCTTTTAAAAAGAATCTTGCCTTTCCTGGAAGTTTGCCTATTCTGTCGAACTGTTCTGGGAATCGCTGTTTAAGGTCATCTACTCCAGTGACGTGTAGAGTAAGATGTTCTTTTTTGTCAGCTTTAATGTTGTTAATAGTTACTACACTCAGCTTTTCGCACATTGGTAAACCCAAAATTGCAGGTCCTTCAACATCTACCAAGTAAAATGTTGACGATGTCCATTCAGAGTCTCTGTATAAACATTCAAGTGTTACTGCTCCGAAACAATCTATACTTGTTCCATTGTAAGCTCTTAGCTTTGTCCTGCCACTCCTACTTTTTACATCCCTTGTGGGAAATCCTTGCTCATCCACCTTGTCAGGCATGATCTGTCTGAATATTCTTAAGGGTAGAGTGTTACCTTGGGCACCTGTGTCTATCTTGAACCGAATATATCTTTCTTTGTGCCTTTTAATTCCTGGTATTCGGAATTGTACCTTGCAGAAAGCCTGCGTTCTCTTTGGTTCATTACTGAAAGTTAGTATCTTCACAGTATCAAATGTGGAAGGATCACTTTCATCACTGGAGTCAAGGTCCTCAGTCATCATAAAGTGTGTTTGTTTTGATGACTCTCTGCTGTGAAGGTTGTGTTGAGCACTGTCTTGTTTCCTCTTGAAACATAATTTTATCCAGTGGCCCCTCTTTCTGCAGTAATGACATTAGAGTCTTTAGCTGGACAGTGGTTTTGTATGTGGTTTAGGCCACAACATTTACACATAGCACCTCTGCTTGTGTTGTGTTTTTCTTGTTGCTTCGAACCAGTTGCTTTGTTTTGTTTGGGTTTATAGCTTTTTACTGCATCCACCTGGGCTGTTACTGTACCTTGCTGAATTTGTTTAATGTTTAGTGCTTGTGCCTCGTGTTTCCTGCCTTCATCCAGAAGTTGTTGTAAAGTTAGTGTATCACTCTGGCTCAGTGTCCATTTCTGGAACTCTGGCATTGGTGTGCTGAGAAGGATCTGTTCGATAATTCGCTCTTTTTCTTCTTCTTTGTTAAATTTGCATACACTTGTTTTCTCCTTGATGCGAGTGAAAAAATCATCTAGACTTTCACCAGGTTTCTGTCGCAGGTGGTGAAGTTCTAATCTTGCCGCTCTAAAGTTCGTGTGCTTTATTATCAGACGTTTTTCAAATTCGTCCAATATGGCTGCGGGGTCTGTCGCCGACTCCACAGGCATGGCGGTAGCAAAACTGTTGTAAATTTTCAAACCTTCATCGTCCAATGCTTCTAGGATATATGGAGTTAGGGTTTGTCCTTCCAGACCAGTGGTCTTGGAATATAGATCTATGCGTTGGCGCCATAACAAGAAAGCTTCACTCTTATCATCTTGACCGGCGAATCTCATTTGCGGTGCGTTGCGATAGTGTTTCGCCGCCATGGCTGACCTCGATGACGAAAATTAGCCGAATAAACTGTACTCACGTGTTATCGTGTAGCTGTTTTGCGTCAGTCCGGTATCGACCGCTGCCACCATGTAATGTTATGATGTATGTATATAAGCATTACCTCGTCATCTACACAAGCACACACATGTTTCAGAAGGCACTCAGTAAAAGCATGTTCAGTTTGTAGCCATGTTTATTTACAGGATGTCGTACATGTCAAGATTCGCATTATATTACAATGTGTGGTTCGTACTTTAATGTATTCATATTACAGCTTGAACGGGCTAAACCATTGCTTAAATCCTTCACAATAGGCGATGGACTAGATATAATGCGTTAACAATTGTTCAGTCTAATGCAACATTGTTCGTGACTTCTGGAAATATCTTGTGGTAGCTCCCTTAAGGTAGAAGTGTCATTAACCTTCTATCTACATCTCTGCCAAGAGTAATCTTACGCAGGTAGATACCTTGAGTCTTTGATCCTCCATCACTGAGTGTTAGCTATAGGTGAGTTAAAGTTTGCTTGTCTTTGATCCTCCATCACTGAATGTTAGCTCTAGGTGAGTTTGTTTCCTTGTCTTTGATCCTCCATCACTGAGTGTTAGCTGTAGTTGAGTTAAGGTTTGCTTATCTTTGATCCTCCATCACTGAATGTTAGCTCTAGGTGAGTTAAAGTTTGATTGTCTTTGATCCTCCATCACTGAGTCTTAGCTCTAGGTGAGTTAAAGTTTCCTTATCTTGGATTCTCCATCACTGAATGTTAACTGTAGGTGAGTTAAGGTTTGCTTGTCTTTGATCTTCCATCACTGAGTGTTAGCTGTACGTGAGTTAAAGTTTGATTGTCTTTGATCCTCCATCACTGAGTGTTAGCTGTAGGTGAGTTAAAGTTTGATTGTCTTTGATCCTCCATCACTGAATGTTAGCTGTAGGTGAGTTAAAGTTTGCTTGTCTTTGATTTCCATCACTGAGTGTTAGCTCTAGGTGAGTTAAGGTTTGCTTATCTTTGATCCTCCATCACTGAATGTTAGCTGTAGGTGAGATAAGGTTTGCTTGTCTTTGATCTTCCATCACTGAGTGTTAGCTCTAGGTGAGTTAAAGTTTCCTTATCTTTGATCCTCCATCACTGAATGTTAGCCGTAGGTGAGTTAAGGTTTGCTTGTCTTTGATCTTCCATCACTGAGTGTTAGCTCTAGGTGAGTTAAGGTTTGCTTATCTTTGATCCTCCATCACTGAATGTTAGCTGTAGGTGAGATAAGGTTTGCTTGTCTTTGATCTTCCATCACTGAGTGTTAGCTCTAGGTGAGTTAAAGTTTCTTTATCTTTGATCCTCCATCACTGAATGTTAGCCGTAGGTGAGTTAAGGTTTGCTTGTCTTTGATCTTCCATCACTGAGTGTTAGCTCTAGGTGAGTTAAAGTTTCCTTATCTTTGATCCTCCATCACTGAATGTTAGCTGTAGGTGAGATAAGGTTTGCTTGTCTTTGATCTTCCATCACTGAGTGTTAGCTCTAGGTGAGATAAGGTTTGCTTATCGTTGATTTTCCATCACTGAATGTTAGCTGTAGGTGAGATAAGGTTTGCTTGTCTTTGATCTTCCATCACTGAGTGTTAGCTCTAGGTGAGATAAGGTTTGCTTATCGTTGATCCTCCATCAGTGTTAGCTGTAGGTGAGATAAGGTTTGCTTATCGTTGATCCTCCATCAGTGTTAGCTATAGGTGAGTTAAAGTTTGCTTGTCTTTGATCCTCCATCAGTGAATGTTAGCTCTAGGTGAGATAAGGTTTGCTTATCGTTGATCCTCCATCAGTGTTAGCTGTAGGTGAGATAAGGTTTGCTTATCGTTGATCCTTTATCAGTGTTAACTGTAGGTGAGATAAGGTTTGCTTATCGTTGATCCTCCATCAGTGTTAACTGTAGGTGAGATAAGGTTTGCTTATCATTGATCCTCCATCAGTGTTAGCTGTAGGTGAGATAAGGTTTGACAGCCCCATGCATAACCTTATATTAGTCACCACCAACAATATGCATGAGTCAGCTACAGGGACTACACTGTCTCCTCAGATATCCCCAGACGCTATATGATTTAATCATGCAATCATGTCTTCAAATTATAAATGTAATTTATCTTTTCTTTTTTATCTTATTTTCAGGATTGATAAAACAGTTGTAGTCTTTTAATCATTATCATCAACTGCCATCTCCACAATGAAGGTTGGCTGCAGTAGATCTGCTTCTGTGTCTTGTCTTGTTGGTGCACTCTGATAGATTCTTTCCTGTCCATCACTTGATGTTATCTTCCCACTTATAGCGCTGTCTTCCTATCGCATGTTTGCCTTCAGCTCTTCCTAATATGATGGTCTTCAGTGTCCGGTGTTATGTCTTTTTACATGGCCAAAATATTTTAGATGTCTAATTTTGATCTCCTTCATTAATTCTCTTTTCATTTCTAGATTTTCTGTGAACTGTTTATTTGTTTTGTTCTATTTCCAAGAGAAGTGTCCCATTTGTTCTGGATATCCACATCTCAAAGGTCTCAATTTTGTCCTTTAACTGCTTGTTCACTGTCCATGTTTCTATACTATACAATAATAGTGTGTCTAAATCAGGACATACTAAATACATCTGATATGTAATGCACCAAATGATGAGTTCGTAGGATGTAGAATACAGAGAAAAGAATGCATCTGTGACAGAAGCAATAAAGATAAAAGGTTTTCCCATAGCAGATACTGCAGTAGGGGAGGGGAGTGAAAGGAGACCTAACTATACTCAGTTCAGCTTTATGAGGTTATGTGATCAGTTCCTTTCCTTTCCCTAAATTAAGAGCTGAGTCAGGTACCCACTTAATGCTGGGAAGATTGGAGTGTGACACTACCAAGTTTTAATCCCTGTAACTTTGCCTTGTCAGGCAAGTGCTCTAGCCACTCTGCCATTTGGAGACTTGACAGAGTCAACTGGACATAGAAATCACACAGGATGCAGAGGACACACATGATATAGAACCAACAGGATGTGAGCACAATAGTACACTGAACACACACAACAAAGTCCTGTTGTATTCTTCTATGCCACACTTCTGAAAGACATCAAATCAATGTTATGGCTCTAGGAAAGAATTATAACAACATAATTTGTGCATATTGTCTTGAGGATCATTAATTAAATGTCATTAATCATATATTATTTCCTTTTCTTGTAGTTCCATGTCACTTGGTGTACTGCTAATGTTTCTGAAGTATTTCTAAATGTATCATTAGCATCAAATGCCATGCTAGGTAGCATAGGCAACAGTATTATTTGTTCATCATACTTACACTGGCAAATAATTCATCTGCCTACATTCGTCACTGGTGACTAGCCATTCTACTACAAACTTATCTGCTGTCTCGATTAAAAGGAAAAAATATTGCTGTGTTAGATATTTTTGCTGCCCATATCTCATTGTATCTATCTCTGCAGCAACCATCTCAGTAATTCTTATTTGTAATCATCTTGGCTTCTGCTGAAGCATAGGGTTTTCACTGGAGCTGTCCACCCAATCACCTCTGTAACCTTTGTATCCCTTTGCTACAATAGTTACCCATGCTTATCAAGTGGATGAATTAAAACATTCAGTTCAGTTACCAGACCACGAGGTCTTTTATATTTGAACATGCGCTATAATATAAATGATTAACCCTGTGTCCAGGATGAACAGTGCGTACTTCGCCAAAACGAGGTAAAGTTTTATTTTTTTTTAAAATGAATAAACTAATTCCAGTGAGAACTAATGATGATTTTCAAATTTGATGCCTCGTTCAACCCAAGTTGGTTATATTTAGGGAGCATTTGTTTTGCTAATGGAGACAGAAATATAATAACATCTAAGGAGAAGACAGTGAATCTTCAATGGGCATGTCATAAGAAGAGGGACACTTGACAACATCATGACAATGAGTAGAATAAAGGGAATAAGAGAGAAAATATAACGGATTACCTGACACTAGAGGATTGGATAAAATAAGCAGAGGTAGACAGAAAAACATATGGAAAAGAGAACTGGATACACATGAAAAAGATCAGAAAAACCTGATGGCACAGAACAGACAGACTTGGCATGAGTGTATTGAAAGCCTACACTCCTTAGTTGAGTTGAAAGGTGATGACAATGATGATGATTAGATGAGACAGAAATGATGGACAGCATTTAAAAAATCAAGACCTATCAGCTGCACTTTCAGGCATGGCACCTTACTTGACTTAACTTGATCACTTATGCTGTTCTGTACATTTAAAAATCATTTCACAAATTTAAACAGTTTAGATTAATCTATGAAAAAGATTCCTACATTTTGGGCCATGTTAAAGATTTGGGCATTTCAGACAATTTTATTAAATTCACATACTTCTACATCTGAGGTGATTTCATACATCTTCATTTTAAATCATGTCAAAGATGTCAATGTATCATTATCTCATAGACTTATGCACTTGACACTATTTCATAGTTTTCTGCAGTTTAGATCATTTCATAATTTATGCACTTTAGATCATGTCATACACTTCTGCGCTTTGGATCATTTCACATATTTCTGCACTTAAGCTTATATCCAACATTTATGTTTACATCATACATTTCTTCACTTTTGATTATATCACACATTTCGACACTTTAGATTATATCATACATTTCAACGCTTTAGATTATATCCAACATTTATGCATTCATGTTTACATCATACATTTCTACACTTTAGATTATATCATACATTTCTACACTTTAGATTATATCATACATTTCTACATACTATCATACATTTATAATATTTAAAATACATATCTGTTAAAGTCGGTTATATAACTGGAACCACCAGGCCTTTACACCCCTCCACTTTAATGTTATTCTTGTTCAGAGTTTCTTCTTGATTTTGTTTGTTTTTTGTTTATTATTTTTTTTATATTTATTTAACGTATAAGCACAATTGTGATTGTCCCTATTTACAATGATTTGACAAATGTGATGCCACTTTTTCATATCGGCAGTTGTTCATATTATTTGGAATTGAAAACAATATATATCCTAATTATAACCCATCAGAGGTTGAACGGGATATTTTTCTTCATTAATTTAAAAAAAAAAAAAATACATTTCTACATTTTAGATTACCGTATATAATACATTTCTACATTTTAAATTATATAATATATTTCTACATTTTAGATTATATAATACATTTCTACTCTTTAGATTATATAATACATTTCTACATTTTAGATTATATAATACATTTCTATATTTTAGATTATATAATACATTTCTATATTTTAGATTATATAATACATTTCTACATTTTAGATTATATAATACATTTCTACATTTTAGATTATATAATACATTTCTACATTTTAGATTATATAATACATTTCTACATTTTAAATTATATAATACATTTCTACATTTTAGATTATATAATACATTTCTACACTTTAGATTATATAATACATTTCTACATTTTAGATTATATAATACATTTCTATATTTTAGATTATATAATACATTTCAACATTTTAGATTATATAATACATTTCTACATTTTAGATTATATAATACATTTCTATATTTTAGATTATATAATACATTTCAACATTTTAGATTATATAATACATTTCTACATTTTAGATTATATAATACATTTCTACATTTTAGATTATAAAATACATTTCTACATTTTAGATTATATAATACATTTCTACATTTTATGTCACTGTCTCACCCAGTGTTTCCTTGTGGGTCTGGCGTCCTAAGGCACCAATTATGTAGTATGTGGCAGTGTGTAGGTTTGGTGTTAGTTAGTTGTAGATTATTTTATAGACATTTCTTTTCTCCTTTTCTTCTGTTTTAATCCATGTCTAAGTATGATATTGTACTGGCTTATAGCTCGCCAGAGTTGGTTATTTCTTAGACCCTGTCTGTGTGAATGGTTCATTCTTTCCTTTTACAGGTGTTGTGCGATGGAGAGCATTAGTGGTTGTTTAATGTGAACTCTGACAATGACATCTACGTTATTCAACCATCAATAAATGTTCAACAGCCTGTTCCTTAAAGATGAATGTTATTGAACAGCAAAGTGGTCAAACAGTGACAACCAATGTACAACAATTAGGCAATTGGCACATCGTATAAATCTTAGTTATTTTTCTTCTCATGCGGAATGCAATTCAAGATGTTCATCAAAACTGGTCAAATAATGTCAAGCAATATTCATCGATTATACATTTTGAGCATCAGATAAATCTTAGTCATTTTTCTTTTCATGCCGAATACAATCCAAGATGCTTATCAAAACTGGTCAAATAATGTCAACCCATATTTATCGATTATACATTTTTGGGCATCAAATAAATCTTGGTCATTTTTCTTTTCATGCCGAATACAATCCAAGATTCTTATCAAAACTGGTCAAATAATGTCAAGCAATATTCATCGATAATACATTTTTTGCACATAAAATAAATCTTAGTTATTTTTCTTTTCATGAAGAATGTATTTTCCTCCCGCCACTTCAATCCAGGATGCTTCATAAAATTCTTCCCCAACATCAATTTTCCCCATATCCTGTGTAATCATATCTGTAATATAATATGATACATTAATAATACGAACCACACATTGTAATAATATGCGAATCTTCACATGTACGATATTCTGTAAATAAACATGGCTACGAACTGAACATGCTTTTACTGAGTGCTTTCTGAAACATGTGTGTGCTTGTGTAGATGACGAGGTAATGCTTATATACATACATCATAACATTACATGGTGGCAGCGGTCGATACCGGACCGACGCAAAACAGCTACACGATAACACGTGAGTACAGTTTGTTCGGCTAAAATTCGTCATTGAGGTCAACCATGGAAACTAAACACTACCGCAGCGCACCGCAAATGCGATTTGCCGGTCGAGGTGATAAGAGTGAAGCTTTCTTGTTATGGCGCCAACGCATAGATCTATATTCCAAGACCACTGGTCTGGAAGGACAAACCCTAACTCCATATATCCTAGAAGCATTGGACGATGAAGGTTTGAAAATTTACAACAGTTTTGCTACCGCCATGCCGGTTGAGTCGGCAACCGACCCCGTAGCCATATTGGACGAATTTGAAAAGCGTCTGATCATAAAGCACACAAACTTTAGAGCGGCAAGATTAGAGCTTCACCACCTGCGACAGAAACGTGGTGAAAGCCTAGATGATTTCTTCACTCGCATTAAGGAGAAAACAAGAGTATGTAAATTTAGCAACGAAGAAGAAAAAGAGCGAATTATTGAACAGATTCTTATTAGCACACCAATGCCAGAGTTCCAGAAATGGCTACTGAGCCAGAGTGATACGCTAACTTTACAACAACTTCTGGATGAAGGCAGGAAACACGAGGCACAAGCACTAAACATTAAACAAATTCAGCAAGGTACATTAGCAGCCCAGGTGGATGCAGTGAAAAGCTATAAACCTAGACACAACAAAGCAAATGGTTCGAAACAACAAGAAAAACACAACACAAGCAGAGGTGCTATGTGTAAATGTTGTGGCCTAAACCACATACAAAACCACTGTCCAGCTAAAGACTCTACATGTCATTACTGCAGAAAGAGGGGCCACTGGATAAAATTATGTTTCAAGAGGAAACAAGACAGTGCTCAACACAAACTTCACAGCAGAAAGTCGTCAAAACAAACACACTCTATGATGACTGAGGACCTTGACTCCAGTGAAGAAAGTGATCCTTCCACTTTTGATACTGTGAAGATACTAACTTTCAGTAATGAACCAAAGAGAACGCAGGCTTTCTGCAAGGTACAATTCCGAATACCAGGAATTAAAATGCACAAAGAAAGAAACATTCGGTTCAAGATAGACACAGGTGCCCAAGGTAACACTCTACCCTTAAGAATATTCAGACAGATCATGCCTGACAAGGTGGATGAGCAAGGATTTCCCACAAGGGATGTAAAACGTAGGAGTGGCAGGACAAAGCTAAGAGCTTACAATGGAACAAGTATAGACTGTTTTGGAGCAGTAACACTTGAATGTTCATACAGAGGCTCAGAATGGACATCGTCAACATTTTACTTGGTAGATGTTGAAGGACCTGCAATTTTGGGTTTACCAATGTGCGAAAAGCTGAGTGTGGTAACTATTAACAACATTAAAGAGGATATAGGTTTTGCAGATGCTCTCAGCAGACTACCAAACCCCAACAAGATAACAGATCTTACCCCAAACATCAAAGTTGATTCTGTCAAGTTTAGCGATAATCGGCTTGAACACATCAGAGAAGACACAATGAGAGATCCTATTCTTAACTCTCTCAAAGAACTGATATACCATGGATGGTCAAGCTCTATCAGGGAAGTTCCAACACACATCCGTCCATACTTCTCTATGAGGGACGAGTTAAGCATCGAAGATGGTCTGATCCTTAAAGGAGATCGCATTGTAGTACCAGAAACACAACGCGATATCATCCTTAAACAACTCCATAATAGTCACCTTGGTATTGTGAAGACACAACTGAGAGCAAAGAAAGATGTTTACTGGCCACAGATAAACAAGGACATAGAAACACTATGTAAAAACTGTTCAGTTTGCCAAGAACATGCAAATAGGCAGTGCACAGAACCTCTCATACCATCAGACATACCATTGAGCCCTTGGAGCATTATAGGAACTGATATTTTCTCAATCGACAATAATGACTATCTTGTTATTGCTGATTACTACAGCAAATTTCCTATCATTGAGAAACTTCCACAACCCTCACCATCAGCTGTTATTGCAGACATTACAAAGAAGTATTGCAGCATGTTTGGCATCCCAGATGAAATTAGATCAGACAACGGTCCACATTTCTCAGGTCAAGCATACAGAAACTTCACTAAGGACTGGAAGATCAAACACACAACATCATCACCTAGATACCCTAAATCTAATGGTTTCATTGAGAGACAGATACAAACTATCAAGTCAATCATGAAGAAAACAAGAACAGAGGATGTACACCTAGCACTCTTGAGATGGAGAACAACACCGGTAGACAGTAAGATCGACAGTCCAGCAGAACTTATGTTTGATAGAAGAATTAAAGACCTTCTACCATCTAAGGTCCACTTCCGTCCACAACATAGAGACAGCACATATGATCAACTTCAGCATCGTCAGCAAGTTCAGAAATCCAACTATGACAAATGTGCTAAAGACTTACCACCATTATATCCTGGTCAGCATGTGACTACCTACAACCACAACAATGACACATGGTCAAAAGCAACAATCATTTCCAGAAACCCTGAACCCAGGAGCTATACTTTAAGACCAGACAGCAGCAGCAACCTCCTGAGGCGAAACAGAGTGGACATAAGAGAAATCCCACAGAATACAACAGAACAGAGAATTCCCATGCTTTCAACAGACAATGCAGTAACTCCAGACCTTGGTGCCCCACAAAACCAACAAGCGCCAAGGCCGAAATCACAACCAACTCAAGCTAAACCAGGGACTTCCGCAGAACCACCAGCACTTTACACCACTCGTTCTGGCCGTACAGTGACACCTCCCAGCCGATACAGACAGTAACATATATATACTCACACTGAGCATTACACATACTTATCCTTTCTCACATGAAACATTTTGTTGGAAATGTTTGCACACATTTTTTTTTTCAAAAAAAGGGGGGATGTAATATAATATGATACATTAATAATACGAACCACACATTGTAATAATATGCGAATCTTCACATGTACGATATTCTGTAAATAAACATGGCTACGAACTGAACATGCTTTTACTGAGTGCTTTCTGAAACATGTGTGTGCTTGTGTAGATGACGAGGTAATGCTTATATACATACATCATAACATTACAATATCTACGCATTTGCTTTCTTTCTGCGTAGCTTTCTTGATGGCCATCTTGTCTATTTTCAGTTTCAAATCTTCCATTTTTCTATTTCTCCCGTGCTATTATGTTTTCATTTTACACAAGTATGCTGAAATACAAAACGATAGGCGATCGTACTACTTACTCGGATAAGTAACTGAATAAACTGTTTCGTGTGCACAAACACACATAGATGAATGTTGATCATCATTTGTTGAAATCCTCAACTGGGAGCTGGATAGACATTGAACGTCATTCTACGTGGTTCAATTTTCCAAGACTGCCGGGCTAATAATTTCTTGCCAACAATTTCGTAGTGGCTTGAGCTGGCTACGTTTTCATTAGTTGGGAGCTTATTCTATTTGGTAAATTACACTGACAAACAACATTTTTCTTTCTTATATAAGAATAAGTGTTCTTAGGTCAGTTTCTTGCGCTGATTTCAAATTTGAAATCCGTTTATCTCTGTCACGTCGGGTTCTTAAGATATTTGTGAATAAATATATTTTTGGGAAACCGTTATTTGCTCCGTTTCATTTTTACTATATAACTTTTTAAAAATTAATAAAATGCAAAATAATTCTACTTTTTATACTGCTAAAAGATGCATGACATATGTTACGTTATATTTCAAATAGTTACTGTATTTTGAAATAATTCTGAGTGAAATACGGCTTCTAGAAGTTGTAGAAATTCGGCTGATCTGTTCTGTTACGTGTGCGGATATTTTACCGATCGTGTTCACCAGAAAAACTTTACACCATTGCTAAAGAAAGCATATGAACTTTATTTCGATTCGAAAGTTGATGATGCAAATAAATCTTGGAAGCCAAATGCAGTTTGTTCGACTTGTGCAAATACATTGGCAGGTTGGTTACGAAAATCGCCGAAGCATAAGTCGATGCCTTTTGGAGTGCCAGTAATATGGCGTGAACCGACAAATCACGCTACTGATTGTTACTTCTGCTTGACAAATATCTATGGTTTCACTTTTAAAACTAGAAAGTCTGTGGTTTATCCAAATATTGAATCGGTTTCGAAACCAGTGCCTCATGATCCAATCACGTGTCCGATCCCAGTTCCACCAGAACAATATCCGTTGGATGTGAATGAACCATCAGAAAGTGATAGTTTACCTGCTTTAGAAACTAATTCTGACTCGGATTATGTACCGGTGAATGATAGTGTTCACTTAATTAACCATTCAGAACTTTCAGATCTAATACGTGATCTCGCTCTCACCAAAGGACAAGCGGAATTACTCGGTTCGCGACTCAAAGAATGGAATCTTTTAGCGCCCAATACTCCGATATCTAAATTTCGTCATAGACACAGAGAATATGTTCAATACTTTGAGATGGATGATGACATTTGCTATTGCAAAGATGTAAAAGGTCTAATGGTGCACCTCAGTCATGAGCACATAGTCAACGAATGGCGACTTTTCATCGACTCTTCCAAGACTAGTCTAAAAGCCGTGTTATTGCATAATGGAAATTTATTTTCATCAATTCCAGTCGCCTACTCTGTTCATAAGAAAGAAACTTATGACAATATGGCTATACTTTTGGCAAAAATAAAGTACAATGACTACCAATGGTGGATTTGTGGAGACCTAAAGGTCATTGCAATTCTCACGGGCATGCAGACTGGGTATACTAAATTTTGTTGCTTCCTATGTGAATGGGACAGCCGCAACAGACAGGAACATTATGCAAGAAAGGTGTGGCCTATCAGGGATCGTATGCAGCTCGGGCATAAAAATGTAATACATGAGCCATTAGTTAACAAAGACAGCATCATTTTACCACCGTTACATATAAAGTTGGGGCTCATGAAGAATTTCGTAAAAGCGTTAGATAAAACGAGCAAAGCTTTCACTTATCTTCGAGAAAAGTTTCCGCAAATTAGCGATGCAAAGATAAAGGAAGGTATCTTTGTAGGACCTCAGATTAGGAAAGTTATTGCAGACAAACAATTCGAGAACTTGTTACATGGTAGTGAACTTCGCGCATGGATGGCATTCAAATCGATCGTCGATAACTTTCTGGGAAATCACAAATCTGTCGACTATGTGCATATTGTTAAGCAGTGCAAAGATGCATACAGAATTATGGGCTGTACATACATGCCACACCTCAGAGATGAAAAACCTGTACAAAAAATTAAAAAAACCTGTACAAAGACCCGCAAAACCTGTACAAAGACTGAAAAACGTAACAAAAGAGTTTATTCATGTAAAAGTATATTCAATTAGATGGTTCTGCACCATCATAGTGGCATGCGGCCTTTGCCTTTTTAAGCATGTCTTCACTTGCTTTAAAACCTAAACAACAAGAGTTAGAATTTATTTTGCATTGTAGAAATGCTGTGACTGTATCATCATTTAGTCTATTTCTGCAGTCCGTGTGAATCTTTTTCATCATAGAGAAAGACCTCTCACAGTCAGCATTGCTGTGAGGCAATGTCAATAAGCGTTTCACTATGACTGCCAGACTGGGAAATCGTGTACGACCAGTGCTAATTTTCAGGTTGATTATGTCAAGCCAGTACCTAGAAAAGCTTCTTTTTTGTCCAGCGTCAAATCTTGAAATACATTCATCAGGCAGCAAACAATAATCTTCAAATTCATCCTTTAACACCTCTTGGTCTAAATGTGGTGCAAAAGTGTTGGCCAGCTTACAGATTGCTGTATATTGAACTGTGTCTTTAAAGGCTGGATCAAGAATTTTGATATCCTTAAGGACTTCATTCTCAAATGGAAATTTATCCAATATCTTTTTCACAACAGCAACATAAAAGTTCCTCACATCTCTGAAAAATGAATTTCTCACTTGAGAACTTATATCTAACTCTTCCAGTAATGTCCTGTTGGACAGACCAACAGCAAGTGTATGGTCATCATGCTGTAGATCACGTTCAGCATACTTTAACAATCTTATATCTTTCACCTCTTTTACATATTTCATCTCTACAAATTTGACAATAAATTTTCGTAGCAGACGATCCATTTCATCCATCATACCACCTATTTGGGACTCATCTGTCTGAAACAATTTGTTAAATTCAGTCAACAGAGGTAGCACAAATTGGAGAAAACGTAGAGTCATCTGGGTCAGTGGTGATTTTAGTAACTGATGAATGTTTTTGACACGGCATGGTTTTTCCATATCGTCGTGGCTCTCGAAGTATGAAGATAGAGCAGAATATTGATTTAAAATTCTGTCCACTACTTTCTGCAAAGAAAGCCAGCGAGTCTGGCAGTGCTTTAGTATGTCTAGTGCATCCACTCCTGTAAACAGTTGAAACTCTCTGTATGATTTTTTCCGTTTTGAGCTATGCTCAAAATGATAGAAGATATCTATCAAAAGGTCATCAACAGGAATAGTCAGCTGCTTTATACCCTCCTTGGCACAAAGATTTGCAAGGTGGCAAATACACCCTATACTAAACACATCAGGGTTCTTGCTCTTGATTCGCGTTAGTACAGAGTTTGATTTGCCAACCATTACATTGCAGTTGTCACTTGCAAAACCTATACAGTTAATCCATGGGATTTGTAAGTCGCTGAACACAGCATCAATATCACTGAAAATAGCTTCACTGGTTCCACCAGTACCGACCGGCATGCCCAGCAACCTGGTTCTAGGTCCTATGCCATCTTCAAATACCCTCACCATTATAGCTAAACGCTTGTCAGTTTTTCTATCATTTGACTCATCGATCATCAAGGAGAAAGGTGTCTTCCTGCATAATTTGATGACTGGCTCCGTTGCAGATGGAGCCAAGCAGTTTTTAATAATGGCTGTTGTTTTGGTTCGCTTGCATTTGAAACGTTTGGCAATAGCACTGTCCGGAAACATCTCAGCTGATAAGTCTGAAAAATGGTCAGCTATAGAAGCAGCTATGTTGTGTTGAGCAATAAAATTTGCAAATAAAACTTCAGCCCTCGTTATTTTATCATCTTCTTGTTGAGGCTGAGTAAAGAAGGCCTTGATAGAACTTCCGTTCTTCAGCTGATAGTTCCTTTCATGCAGTTTTGTTTTGAAATGCTCCCTCACATCGTGTAAGCCAGATGCCATCACTTTAATATCTCTATTGCATATTCTACAGTATGCATGTGAAGAGCCTAATTTGGATGTCTCAATAATCCCAGGGAATGTAGTTGTCCAGTCAGATTGAAACTTCCCACGACGTTGATCTTCTTCTAACCTCCTTTTTTTAAAGTTAGGCTCAGCCATGCTGTTAGATGGATGCAATATTTCCTGCTAGACAGAAAAAAAAAAAATATTAATGTGAAAAAGTAAATACAAATATTAATAATCAATTTGAAAAATATAATTATTTGTAATTTTAATATTATATAATGAAATAGAATCTTGGAAAAAAATTAATACAATTTATGGTTGAAATGAAGAACAGTTGCTGTTTTCTATAGTGCCTTATAAAAGTACAGGCCTAAAGAGACCAGTAATAAGCATTATGGGTTAGGAATCTTAAATTTAAAATCTAATAAATTTTTTGCTAAAGCTGGTAATGAAAATATAAACTAGCGCTGGCGTAATATTAGCCTGTATATTTTCTACCGAACTTCAAAAATTGGAATAGCCGTTAAAGCCCAACTGGTAGTTTTAAATAGACCTTCCCATACAAATTTTAGTGTCAATCAAACATTGATAATAATAATAATAATAATAAATTCTTTAAGCACCAAACACGGCGCATAAGGCAGAAACCAGTGCTCTCCAGGTTGTTCGTTGTGACGCCACTCCTCTTAGCTCTTGCACATTATTTAGGCCCAACGTTCTTCCTTCTCTTATTATTGTTCTTCTGAGTGTTTCTTTTGGTCTTCCTTTTTTCCTCTTACCCTCAGGAACCCAAGTGAGCGCCTGTAGTGGTATTCTGTTGTTTTGCATTCGTAGGACATGACCGATATATGACCATCGTCTTTTCCTTATATAGTCGGAGACATATTTCTGCCTAGAGTCTTCTCTTATTTGTCGATTAGTCTTGAATTCTTTCCAACTGATGTTCATGAGTTTTCTAAGACATTTGTTCTCGAATGTATTCAGCTTGTTCTCCAATGATTTTGTTATTTTCCAACTCTCACAGCCGTATGTTAACACTGAGATAACATTTGAATTAAACAGACGAAGCTTGGTATGTATATTCAATGATCGTAATTTCCAAATGTTAGATAATCTATTGAAGGCGCTAGCTGCCAAAGCAATTCTAGCATGGATTTCTCTTGTTGTGTCACCATCCTGAGTCATTTTACTGCCTAAATAATTGAAACTTTCAACTTTCTGTAGTTTTTCCCCGTTCAAGATGATATCAAAGGTCTCGTTAGAAAAGTTCATAGCTTTAGTTTTAGAGGCATTTATTTGGAAACCTATTTTAACCGAGAGATGACACAAATTATTTATTGCTTCTTGGGATTGTCTTGGTGTTGAACTTAAGAATGCTACATCATCTGCGAAATCCAGGTCCCCCAGGAATTTTCCATTGATAGTAGGCTAATTAATTATTTAATAATTATAAATCATTGAATGACCGTAATGATGACCACCAAAGGCAAAATAACATTGTTTTTTAAAGAAACGAAATTAAAACTAAGAAGAGAAGTAGGCTAACTCCAAATAAACTTTTCTCTGATCGAGTTAAGATGTAAATTTTCCACGCTATTGTGGTTTTTTTTTCTTTTCAGTTTCATAATTTGGTAATATCGGAATGACGTTCGCCGAATGCTCCGCGTGTATTTTCGTACCATTTAGATTTAGGGTTAACCCTAGCTGTAACCCTAATTATAACTCTAAATGGTACGAAAATACATGCGGAGCATTCGGCGACCGTCATTACGTTATTAGGCTACCCATAATTTGTAGGCTATTGTATTATTTTTCAAATTTACATTTCTTACGCACTTTCTACAAGTTTTAGTGAAATCAAATAATATGTAGTGGTATCAGCCTTTTTTTTTTTTTTACCAGCCGTAAATAATCAATTATGCTAAACCTTAGGGGAAAAGAAAGCATAGGCCTAAGTTATCTGACAGTTAAATCTAACTTCATCTAAACAATGTTATTGTAATATTTTTTTAAAAATGAATTACTTACCAATACTAAACTGGAAATTAATCCTAAACAATAGGCTCGACTCAAAAAAGATTTCAGTGCTGCGTAATCTTTCAAATAATCAGTAACCTCGCGCTAGCTTTAGCGAAAAATTGTGAATGAACACGCCACGCACATCCCGCGGCAATTGAAAAATAGGCAGCTTGATTTTCATTGGTTATTTTTTTTTTTATCCACTTGGCTTAAAATCTCGCCGAATCTCATGACGCAAATTGTGTAGTGGCACAAGATTTATATGTATATTTAATAATTAGGCGAAAAAACCCGTACAGACCCGTGTACGGCCCGTACACATCTGAAAACGCAAACACCCCGTACAGATTATGGGTAAACCTTTAAGTGTGGCATGTATGGCTGTAACATGTCCCTCAAAATCCATTTGCTCGATTCGCATCTTGACTTTTTCCCTGACAACCTTGGCGAAGTCAGCGATGAACATGGAGAACGATTCCATCAAGATATCGCCGTAATGGAGTCACGTTATCAAGGACGGTGGAGTGTGACCATGCTTGCCGATTTCTGTTGGATGCTTCATCGCGATGTACCACATGCCATTCACCGACGAAAGTCGACTGCAAAGAAATTCAAGCCTACATAACTGTTATACTTCTTGTACAAATGATGTTGTAATACTGTATGCTTGTTAAAAAACTTCAATTGCATATTTCTAGAGATCCCGACCTGATAGAGAAAAACGGTTTGCAGATTTAAAAATAGCGCATTAAAATTGACCAGAAAAACATAGAAATGTTAGAGAAAGAAAAAAAAAATTTTTTTTTGTTAGTCAGTGTTATTGGTCAAACATCACGTTCTCATAGCGTGATGTAGCTGTCCCTACTTGCGTCATTACATTTCTATGCCAACTGCCGCAGAATTGGTCACGTGGCTTTTTACCCAAAATTTACGTAGTTAGCTTCACCCTGCTCTTCCCTGCTCTTAGCTGTCTGGGATATTTTTATATTTGTTAAAAATTCTGTTTGCTTTTCTATAATGACTAATGATAGTTTTATTCTCGTTATAACCAGCTTCCAGCATGAATAAATGCTGATGGTAGTGGGTCATACGGCCACATATAGATTACATCGTATATTTCTGCACTTTAGATTAATGATTATATCATACATTTCTGTATTTTAGATTACTTCGTAGAAGTCTGCACGTTAAACATTAGATTTCTGCACATTAGATCAATCCATAGATTTCTGTACATTATATCCCTTCATATATTTCTGCACTTAAGATCAGAGGCGTCCCTCAAGTATTTGGCACCCGCGGTGGATCATACCTTTGTCACCCCCTCCCCTATAAATAAACACACTTGCAAGTACATTTTTTAACGGTAAGTGCTATCATAATAGTGTCAGATGGCACCCCCTTCCTGGCTGTCACCCGGGGCGAACCGCCCCTGTTAGTACGCCACTGCTTAAGATAATTCCATATATTTCTACACTTTAAATTTTGTCATTGATTCCTGCATTTCAGATTATTTCATAGATTTCTGCAATTTAGATCATTTATAAATGTCTACATTTGGTAATTTCACAATGTTAGATCTGCTCAAGTTTTTCTAATTTAAAAAAAAATCATGTTATGTATTTGTAATGCGTATAAAAGAATTTCTTTTAATCGCTTTGTTGGAATGAATGCATGGCATACTCATTTAAAAATGAAATATGACAACTCTTTCCGACTTTGCAGTGAGGAATTACTTATAAACAACTTTGTTTTGTTGTTGAGGCTTACATATTTCTGCTTTGACATTATCGATTAATGTAACTATTTGTTCTAATAATTATAATAATAGAACTTGGTAGACGTGCTAATAATTAAGTACCATACAAAGATTGTTAAAATACCAGTAATTTTAATGTTTTTAAATTTTGTGTAACTGTGCTTTACTGCATTTCTGGTTCTTAATTTCTCTTTGAATTAAACAGCTGTAGGTCATGTTAAATGAGGCACATACAATTATAAAAAATGTAGTTTTTTTTATTTAAAACATCTGTTTGCTTGTATTTTTTAGAAATAAATTACAAATAGCACTGATTGTGTATGTGAAAAATATTTGTTTGCAATGTATCAAAATGATAATTTGCAATGTTGTCGACTCCAGTCGATCGATTCGAACTCGAGTTGTGCTTGAGTCATGACAACGACTCCACTCAAGACTTCGCTCAGGTTTTATTTTGTTTAAATTGGGGAACACATTCATGACTTGCCAATTTTGGCGAACTAACTTCGCCCGCCTCATTCATAATGCAGTCTTATGGAGAAACCAACATTGGTTTTGTTTATTTCAGTGTAATAAAACAGTCAGTAAATAAAATACTAGAAAGAAAAAAAACTAGATTATTATTGTTCATTGTTATTTATAGCGATTGATTGAATAAATTCGATTGTGACTATAAACAATTTTAGATTAAAAAAATGAGACTCGGCTTGAAAACTACTATTAGCGATTTGAGATGACTTGAAAACTAATGTTATGGACTTGAGACTTTTACTAAGAGACTTGTACTAAGAGACTTGAGACTTGTACTAAGAGACTTATGAATGGGTATGAAAAAATCGAAAAGAGGTGATTCGTCTTACTAGGACAAAAGACAAAGAAACGTTGCGGCCACAAGGCCTTCGTCAGGGAAAGGAAGTGAGGGCTAAATAGGACACATAAGAATCTAAATAAAAATAAATATAAAGGCGGCTAAGACCTAGCACGCCTGACGAAGGGAGAGTGCGTCACAAGAAAAGGAATTGGCTGCCACTTCCGGATGTAAACAGTTGATACTAAGAAGCTAAAAAACGCAACTTAACCAAGAAAGGACCCAAATGTAATAATAATGAGTACTAGAGGTAGAAGAGGACAGAGTGAGTTGGAAATAAATAATTAATTAAATCAAGACATAAGAGAAATTATTAATTTTAAAAAGGCAAACGATGGAGAAATGGAAAAATGGAAGGAGAATACTAAGAGACTTGAGACTTGTACTAAGAGACTTGAGACTTGTACTAAGAGACTTGTACTAAGCGACTTGAGACTTGCAATAAGAGACTTGTACTAAGAGACTTGAGACTTGTACTAAGAGATTTGTACTAAGTGACTTGAGACTTGTAATAAGAGACTTGATACGAATTTAGACTTGATTAGAGACTTGTTAGGAAAGACTTGAAGATACCTCTGATAATTTGACTCGGAGATGCAGTAAAGATTATGACATGAGTGATAATACGCCTAAGAAAACCAGTCTTCTTGTTCTTCATCAGGTACCATAGCTGTCATAAGGGATCATGTCTCCCCACAACCTCCTGCTTCCAGCGCTGTTCAATAACGCTGTTGTCTTCTTGTCACACCATGTTGTTAAATTATCCAGTATCTTCTCTCTTTGCTGTCCTGTATCTCTTTTTCTTTCAATCTTTCCTGTTGTAACTATTTAGTCAAGCTTTCCTGTTGTAACTATGTAGTCAAGCTTTCCTGTTGTAACTATGTAGTCAAGCTTTCCTGTTGTAACTATGTAGTCAATCTTTCCTGTTGTAACTATGTAGTCAAGCTTTCCTGTTGTAACTATGTAGTCAAGCTTTCCTGTTGTAACTATGTAGTCAATCTTTCCTGTTGTAACTATGTAGTCAAGCTTTCCTGTTGTAACTATGTAGTCAAGCTTTCCTGTTGTAACTATGTAGTCAAGCTTTCCTGTTGTAACTATGTAGTCAAGCTTTCCTGTTGTAACTATGTAGTCAAGCTTTCCTGTTGTAACTATGTAGTCAAGCTTTCCTGTTGTAACTATGTAGTCAAGCTTTCCTCTACTCATTCATGTCCAAAGAAAGTGGATTACTTCCTGCTAGTAGAGTAAAAGCTTACTTTGACATTGGCATCTTTTAGAATTTCTTCATTACCATTTTAATTGTTCTTGGCCAAGCCACGTGCACTACATCATACCAGTGGCCTGGTACGACATGCCTGAGGGTACAGTTGTCGTATTCTTTCTTTGGATCTGTAGAGACCTGTTCTCCCCCCCCCCCCCCCTCCCCCTCCCCCCGAACTACACAGGGCTAGGATGCAGATAATCTGTATTAATTTTCAAAATGCAGTATTATGTTTCTTGCAATCTTTTTTACTATTGCACAAATGGTGATCCAGTTACAAGTTACAGAATACATAACCGCAGTGATTTTGAAAAAATACGGCTGTGACAGCATTAATGATGATTAATGGCAGAAATAAATAAGGTTTTTCTCTTTTATTTTTTTTTTAACAAGGGCGAAAACTTCGTCAGTGTAGATCAGAAATGACCAAAGTAAATAAAGTTTGTATTATTTCCCCTTGATTGTTTCTCGGAAAGTTGAATGCAAAAAATTCCCCATTCTCTTTCATGTACTAGGACACATTCTTTGGTTAAATCTGGAACGCCTGGTGATTGACAAGTTAAGGACCTTTTGAAAATAAAAGAATGTAAGACGAATAAACGTCACAAACATTAATAAAGGAGCAAGTAGCCCGCCACAAGATGACGGGAATTAATTATGTTGTTCTGTAATTCTGATGTGATCATTTCTTTCCTTTCAAGGCGGTTTGTGTTGCACTATGTTGTGCCCATTGTGACCCAGTGCATCCGTCTTCATTCATTCATTACCTTCCGCTCCCAAGGAGCATAAACCTTCAACCTAACACACGCCAAGTCAACCTGTCACGTGTCATCAACTCAGTTCTTTCCACGTTCTCATCATATTCACCTCTGTTTCCAGATCTCCTCCATGTGCTTCTTGGTCTATTTCTGCCTCTCTTGCCGTGGGGGTTCCAGAACAAATACTGCCTTGTAATGCTGTCAACAGGTTTCCTCAGTGTGTGTCCATTCCACCGCCATCGTCTTCTTCTCGTATCTTGCTGCACTGGCACTTGTCTGGTTCTTGTCATCAGATCCACATTGGTAACCTTTTCATACCATTTTAATCGTTCTATTCTGTGGCGCAGTGGGTTCAACTCACAGGCCTGAGAGGAAGTTAAGCCCACGGTGACAGAGGTGGGGGTAACCTCTTGGTTATCACTAGGGGCGCCAGCTAGCCACAAAGTGAAAAGTATGCTGTTTCATAGTCTACCCGTGCTGGTTTCTACGGAATTTCATGCAAGACTTCTGCCATACATTCTCGTGTGCGCCACGGATAACGGCCCCTCTCGGGGTCGGAACTGAACTGGCAGAGGATCTTGGAGTCAGTCTATCCCTAAAGATGTGGTGTGCAGAAATCACCGATAAGTGGTATATGCTCTGACACCCATCAATACACTCCCAAATCATAGGTCAAATGATAACTGAGTCATCAGTGAATGACCCCAAGTCTAAGGTGGACCAATGTGCCGAGAGACTGAATGGCTGCGGGCTTAGCAGTCGCGAACATTGTCTGTCAGGAGGGCGAGCGGGGCGGCATCAGGCAGATGGACTTCGTAAGGACATCACTTGCCTCTTCTCTGGTATGGTGGCTCTACCAGTGTGACCGAATATTTCCACCATTTATTGAAAATACACCATGAAAATTGTAACTATCCAGAATCATCGCGGGAGCTACGGAAATCATGCTCTGTCGTCGATACCTGCAGCAAATGAAATGAGGAAATACAAATGCAGAAAGAGAGGCGGGGGAGAGAAGAGGAGAGACAGAAAAAGAAGGGCAGGAAAGAGAAGGTTCAGAAAGAAAGCAGGTCGCATCTCAATGAAATATGTGCGTATAGGATACTGGAATTGTCGGAGTGTCAATTAATGTGCAGCCATTATTCAAACAATCATCTACAGTTTCGATATCCTCATGATCCAGGAAACAAATTTAACAGCCAATAGTGTTATCAACTGCACAGGCGATAGATGTTACTCCAATCCATGTGGGCCTGGTAGACGAGAGCAAGCTATATATTTAAAACATGAGCTCCCTCATACGTGGCTGGATACAAGTTCCCAAACTAGTGAGGATGCGGAATTGCAGGGGATTGCTGTGAATATAGGCGGTCAGGAGTGGCGAGTCTACAATTTATATGCCCATGTCGACCATCTTACGGAAGAGATTAGTTGGAATTTTCTGGCGGAATTGTCTGAAGATTCTAACATAAGGTGTTTAATCGATGGCGATTTCAATGCTAAATCCAAGGAGTGGGGGAACATCACGGAAAATAGGCAGGGTATAGCTCTGAGCCAGCCATTACTTAAGATGAAAAGGATAGAGTAACAAAGGAATGGCGTAAAGCACGAAAGAAAAGAATGATGAATGAGGAAGAGGTTGAAGAGATGAAGGAGAAAAAGCAAAGAGCCGTTAATAGATTCAAGAGCTTGACCAACAATAAAGTGTGGAAGGACTTTGTGACACAGGTGCGCACGGAAAAAAACCCTACAGAAATTCTGGTCCTTACATCGAAGAATGAATAGGAAAAGTACAAGCCAAACCATCCCTAATATCAAAACTCTACAGGACTAAGCCTGAAGACGGACGAAGAGAAGGGAAGAGCATTATTCGGTCGATTTGTGGAGCAAACGGATAAAGGTGACAAAAAGGCCCGCCTGAAAATAAAGGACAGTATTCTGGAAAATTCCCTAAGGGGCCAGATATACTTCGATCTCATTTCTGAAGAGGACGTGGTGTACACGTTGAGAACTGGCAGAAACACTGCTCCGGGGCCTGATAGTGTACAATCCAATCACATTAAACAGCTCGATGACACAGCCATTATAAATATGGTGAGCGCTTTCAACACCAGTATACAGAATGCTGAGGTGCCGGAAGACTGGCTACACAGTTACCTTCGGACACTTCCTAAACCTGGCAAAGACCCCACACTGCTCAACAGCTATCAAATTATCACACTACAGAATGTCTATGGTAAATTACTTGAAAAGATAGTTGCAAGACAAGTAATGAACCACCTCGAAAATGCACACATACTTCCTTATACCCTGTATACCCTGGGTAGCTATAGGCCTATGAAAACAACATGGGGTAACGCTGGAACGTTTGCGTACGAGGGATTCCAGGGTAAAAGAGAAACGGTGGCTGTCGCAATTGAACTAGCGGATGCTTATGACAGTGTGGACTTTGCAACCCTAATAGACCGTTTAATGGCATGTGGTGTAAACCCTTGGATAACAAGGTGGATAGCAGCTGCCTTAATGGGCAAGAATCAAGAGGGGGATGTCATTGGGGGCACAAGGCAGATGCTACGATTGGTCAAGTGACCAGGGTTGAAAATGTATCCAGAGAAGAGTGGAGTAAGTCGGGGGAGAACTGGATAAACTACTAGCAGGTCATCATTAGCATTGGCAGAGATCAGTTGCATTTCGCTTGGGAACTTGGACATCAGAACCAATACGCATTTGCACGGGACTACCCCAGGGTTCTCCACTATCACCATTGCTGTTTAACATCTACACAGCAAAAGTAGCAACCTTTCAACCAACAGAACTGGGACGAACATTAACTTTCGCAGATGACATACTCATGTACAGAACTGGCTCAGACAGATAGGAAATGGTCCAAGGCATGCAAGAAACACTACAAGCGGTTTCTAAATGGTGTGAGGAAAGCGGATCAGAGGTCAATCCCAACAACGCCTGCGTGATGCGGTGCTCTTTGAACAACTCCACAGCGAAAGCAGATCTTCCAGATATCACTTTCAATTGGCAGAACATTGAAAGGCAAGACAGGCTAAAGTATCTGGGAATAACGTTTGATCGTGGGCTATCATTCAAGTATCATGTCGAACTGATCATACAGAAGTGCAAGCGAGGACTGGCAGCCTTAAAAACAATGGCTGCTGCGGACTTGGAACACAGACAATTGTTTCTCCTGTATCATCAGCTCGTGATTTCAGTAATCGAGTACGAGCTAGGAATACTCACGCTATCAGTGTCACAACGTGAACGACTGGAACGCATTCAGAATGAAGGAATGCGACAAGTTTTGGGCTATCCGCGTGATACCCCCATTGTGACAATGAGATAAATGCTCAGATTGCTGTCGATTACATCCAGATAATGCGATGGCCCAGGCAAAAGTCTATATGCGGGTAACCACCGACAAAAGACACCCCCTACACGAGAACGTAGCTGACGTCAAAGGAGCAAGAATCAAGAGGGGGATGTCATGGATGGCACAAGCAGAGGCTACGATTGGTCAGGTGACCATGGTTGAAAATGTATCCAGAGGGGAAGAGTGGAGTAATTCAGGGGAGAACTGGATAAACTACCAGCAGGTCATCATTAGCCTTGGCAGAGAGTGCAGATCTTGGGGCAATGGAAAAGCAGAGCTAGAGATTAATCAGCTGATAAGTGATCATGCTATTGATGATGACGCATTATGTACACTGATGGGTCTGTAGTGCGTGGTGAGAAATCAGGATGGGGCTTCTCTGCGAGAATAAAGGGCAGGGTCGTTGCTGAACAGAGTTAAGCCTACATGACAACAACCTCCAGCATGAGAATGGAGGTAGAGGCAGTTACTGCAGCACTGAGGTGGCTGTCTGAAACTCCATCAACCAGGGCAGTTATATTGTCAGACTCTCAAGCCATGCTTCGGAAAGTTCAGAACGGATGGTTGCGGCAGGAATGGAAAACATCAATAGAATCCTCACGTCTTGAAGAACTGGTGTGGATCTACTGTCCTGGTCATGCAGGGGTACGTGGCAATGAGAGGGCTGACAGACTGGCCTCGAGAGCACCCATAGTGGGGACAATGGATATGGATAAGGGAGAGATACTAAGGGCAATTAATGATCGCTTGCTGGATAATGACATTGTTAAGCCCTTTTTGTGCGTGGGATTTAAGTGTGTGAGATCTCACATGCCCGTCTAATTCTGATAGACGCACATGTTGTAGTTGTATATGATTAGTTATTTACGCGCCGTCAGACACAATAGTTGAACAAAATAGCGCAACTCGGTGCGATTGGTTTTTGTTGCCAAACAGCGACGACGCTGTACAAAAGAGATCCCTAAAGTCTGCAACTTGAGGCAGACGTCTTTCGACGAAGATTATTGTGAGTCTTGCCCCCAAGTCGTGGGAAGACTCCATGAAGAAATATTAATATACCTCCTTGTATGGAGCGTTTGCTCTAGCCAACACATGGCTCGTTTTGCGTATCGTATTTGATGCTATTTTATTCGTGACAAGATTTGGCTGAACTTCGACACGCATCTGTCATGGCGTGTCGCTAGTGGGTCCAGATTCTTGCCCACTGTTATTGGGATCGTTCTTCAATGTATCTTCAGGGTTCAAACATAAAACCCTTCATGTTATTCAAAGCTCCGTAATGGAAATCAGAATGTTAGAATTGCTCACCGCAGTGCTCTCGCCGTCCTTGAGATGTCGGCGGTTAGAGAGTCGGCCAAGTTCATGATTGATAATATACTAATGCAAAGTACCTTGATGCTATGATGCTATGAATTGTACAGCTGATATGATTTGCTTTCTGTGAAATGAAAAATGATCGTCTATACTTCGTCGCCAAATAAATGTATTTTCTTGTGATGTCTACCATGACTCCAGTCAACTTGATTACGCATTGCTCAACTTGTTTCATTGACATTGGCCCATCCTTTCGGCCCACACTTTATTAACATTCGCATTGCTGAGTTGGTCAATCATTTATAGAAATATCTCAATATTCTGGCATCACTCTTGCCAGCATTGTTAGACCAAAATCGAGCCAACCCCATATCGCATAACGTCAAATAGCGACACAACAGACACTACAATGGATGAATCAACAAGGCTGAAACTGTTGGAGTTTGGCATCAAACATGGGACTAGCAGAAATGGACGCGAGAGAAGATGTGTCCGTCGTATGTACAACCAGCGTACTACAGGTACAATTAGCATTCATACTCTTCTACATTTGTTGAGTGAGACTGAGCACCTATGGGTTTGCCCGAAGTGCAGCGAGGTCAATTCTGATTAACAATAACAATCCTTCTATTCAACGCAAGCACTCTTTGAGTTGGGTTTTCTCATGGATATGATAGCTTCAGCAGATTCAGCTTATTCATCAAAAATATGCGAGTTAATCAACTCTTTCCTGATACAAGTAGATCAGATATGTAGGCATGTTTAAATACCAGCCGCACGAGCATGGCGGACTATGAACTCAGTTCACGTTGACCTTCTGTGGACATATTTTATAAGTCTAACCTTCGTAAAGGCGTCTTCGCTGGCATAACGAAGTTCGAGGAACATAATATTAATTGTTCTGTGGGCATAAGTAGCCTGAACCATAGATATATTAGGCATCGAGATATCTGGTGTGCTTCTAGTAATAAAGTCTCTCCCCGCCTGACAGTGCGAAACGAGTCGAACAATGGTGTTTAACCTCACAGACTACAGGACAAAATAGGAAGAGCAGTTTTACCTTTATGTTCGAAAAACACCACAATTCCAACCGTCTCCAGACGTTAGAATTACACACATGGGATTAATATGAATAAACTTGCCATAAAAATCACAGAAGGACCTTTCCCATGATGAAAGAATACTCGGGGCCGCAAGAGCATATCTTGCCCCGACACAGATCACATCTCGACCGAATTCTGCCACAAACTGACTGGGCGGAAGCTTGTTCAATCTACAACCAAAAGACAGACATGCGCAGAGAACCATTCCCGTGAGATCAATTCAGAAAAAAACGTAGCTATGATCCTATACTGAGAACGACATATAAAATCGAGCCTTATAAGGAAAGAAATAGCAACATTGCAGGTTGCCAACCATTTCTAAGAAAAGTAGACCTGTACGCTCCTTAAAAGGACATGAACCGAGATCGGTATGAATTATACCGGCAACCTTCGGTCACAAGAAAAGAAAACTACACAAAGTAAAACAGTGAGTTCATTTCCCGAGTTCTATCCCTTGCATAAGGAAAAATTAGCGTACACTGTTAACGTTGCATAATTCTTATGTGTAACATATTCATTTCTGAAAGTCTGTAGCTTTTTAGTTGTTGTTTTTGTTGTTCTACATGTTTCAAAGCCATATAATAGTACTGACTTGACATTTGAGTTGAAGATTCTTATTTTTGTGTTGGACCCCATTTCTCTTGATCTCCATATATTTCCCAGTGCAATGAAAGCTCCTCTTGATTTTTGTATTCTTATTTTGTTATCACTGTCTGTCCCATCAACTTTGTCTAGATTGCTGCCAAGATTTGTGTACGATTTTACATCTTGTAGTGGTGTTTCTTCAAGTTCAACCCTGTTATCATTTCTTGCATTTATTCTCATTACTTTTCTCTTTTCACTGTGTATTTTCAGACCCAATTGCTGTGACCTCTCATCTTACTTGCTTACTTAGTCGTTCCCCTTCTACCGTGAGGTGTAGAGGTTTGGAAGAGAGAGAGAGAGCGCCAGACTATCCTATCGGCAGTCTTCCTCCTGGCCTGGTTCCATTCTAGTCCTCGGTCCTTCAAAGATTGTTCAATGTTGTCCTCCCAGCGGACTCTCGGTCGTTCTGGAGGTCTGGATCCCTGGCTCTTAGTTTCCCATGCTTGTCGTGGTAGCTGATCTTCTCCCATTCTGTAGACATGGCCAAACCATCTTAGTTGGGACTGTTCTACTTGGGTCTGCAGGGGGTGGGATTTTAGGCCTTGACGTATTTTCTGGTTGCGGACCATGTCTCTTCTTGTTACTTCAACCACCTTCCTCAGATACTTCATTTATGGGGTTTGGATCTGGCTTTTGTGGGTTGTAGTCATTGCCCATGACTCGCATCCATACGTCAAAAATGGGACATAGGTGAAGCGGTATACAGCCTTCTTCGTTTTCTTACCAACCTCTCTCTTGCTGAGGAATCTTCGATTTATGGCCTGAAAAAGTCTCCCAGCCGTTGCTTTTCGAGTGGCCAACTCTTCTTTGATGCATCCCTTCCGGTCTATAACAGCTCCGAGGTATTTAAAGTGGTCGACCTGCTCCAAGACCTGTTCTCCCAGCCTAATCTGATGCCTTCTTTCTTCTCGTGATATCACCATGGATTTTGTTTTAGAGCTGCTTATGACCATCCCTCTCTTCTCCAGCTCTTCCTTCCAGACTTGCAGGTTGGATTGGACATGTGCCTCTGATTTAGCAATCAGGGCAACATCATCAGCAAATGCTAGCTCTGAAATACAAACCTCCTGTCTCGTCTTCCAGTACCCCACTGAATACTTTCTTGTTCTCTCCCGACATGCCTTGATGACATCGTCCATGAGGTGTTTGAGAAGTTAGGTGACAGGATATAACCTTGTCTTACACCAGTAATGGCCCTGAACTCTTCTGACTTATTGTTTGCTGTCCTCACATAATGTCTGCAAGATTTGTAGAAGCTCTGTATAGCATGAATTAGAGGTGCTGGAATGTTCTTCCTTGCCAAACAGTCCCAAAGTTTGCTCCAGGGGATGCTGTCAAATGCCTTTTCCAGATCTATGAAACAACGATGGATCTCGCTCTTATACTCAAGGGCCTTTTTACTCAGCTGTCTGAATGTGAAGATTAGGTCTTGAGTCCTTCGGTTTGCTCGGAATCCACACTGGACCTCGTCCAATTAAGGCTCAGCTAGGCGTCTGAGTCTCTGCTCTAGGATTCAAGAGTAGATTTTACCAGGGACACTGAGAAGGGATATGCCTCTATGGTTTCCACATTGTCAATTGTCACCCTTTTTGAAAATCGGTGTTATGGTGGCAATCTCCCAATCCTTTGGTATGGTCTTGTTGCACTACGCTGCCCGTAGGACCCTTAAGAGTAATAGGTTGCCTGCTGCTCCCATGTACTTAAACCATTTCTGGTGTTATACCATCATGCCCTGCTGCTTTGCCCATTTTGATTTTCTCCAGTGCTGCCTTCAGTTCTTCCATCTTTATGTCATCTTCATCACCATTGGTTTTCTCTTCTGTGTTAGTGGTTATCATTTTTGATGCTTGACCTTGCTCACCATCAAGGAGTTCTGAGAAATATTCTTTCGATCTTTCCATTACTTCCTTCGGGGCAGTAAGCAAATTGCCTTGCTTGTCCTATATAAATTTAAGATGGCTGTGACCTCTCATCGAGTGTTTTTATTTTGTCCTGCATCTGATTACGGTTATGAGACAGAAGAGCCAAGTCATCAGCCAAGTCTAGATCATCTAACTTGTGACGGTATTGCCTCCCCTGCATTGCAGTAGTGGTCCAACAGTGGCCAAAACTCAAGAGTATCAATTATAGGCTTCAATGGAGTCTATCTTTACACAAGATTACTCTTGGCAGAAATGTAAGTAGAAGAGTTGTAAAGCTTCTATCACATGGGAGTCTTCATAAGATATTCAGATAAGCGAAAACAATGCTGGCTGTCGCTAAGCACGTTAATTCTATAATCTGCCGACACTTTTATGAAGAATTTAGGCAGTGATTTATTCTAGCTCGTTAAGCCCCTACCGCTGAGTTAATCAGTGGAATTATTATTTTAATATATATAGCTCTGTTTAGAGTGTGTGTGTTTAGTAACTTGGAATGAGACAAACATGTAGTACATTTAAAAGATTAAATCGAAGTTAAATTTGTAACATTACAAATAACAACATTTAATAATCACTTTAGGTTTAACAGTTTGAAAATAATTTGAATAGTTATGGCTACAGAAAAGCTATCATCCTCGTATTTGGAGATTGCGAAAAGGGTTAAGAAGTTCAAGTGGCAGCATATGTTTGAACTTAGCTGCCAATGACGGTTCTGTCTTTTCACACTGATCATTCGTCTCTGGTCAAGGTTGTAGGGTGTAGCTCGTCTCCCAGAAACTTCAAGGAAAGTCTACACAGTGCGTCCTTTGTCTTAAAGCGTAGACCACTGATCCCGTCTTGTTCCAGAAATAGTACATTCTGCTGGTACCACCAATAACTGTGATAGAAGAATAGAAAAGAACGCTCTTCTGAGTATGGCGTTCTCCGACACAGAGTTATGTGTCCCCCCTCTTCTATTTCACCATCCAACTTAACTCAGAGTTTACCCTCGATGAGAATTAAATTTAACAGGATAAAACCTTCTTTACATTTAAACTGAATAGCTTTAGCTTTACATTACATTTAAATGAAAAGGCTAAAAGTACAGATATAATATGTTTTACATTTACATCTCCACTGTTTGAAAAGTGTTCACAATATAAATTCATTCATGTTTCATTTACATTTACACTTGTGGAAGAGTTTAAAACTTCTATTAATTAAAATGAATATTTTCACAGACATTTACGCTAGTTTAAAGCGTGAAAGCTTATATTAATTTTAAAGTGAATATGTTTATAGGGACATTTACACTGCTTTGAAAATGTAAGTCTTATGCTTAGAATGGACATCATTTCTTTTCATCTTTCCCTCCCTGCTCCATAGGGAACCTGGAACTACTTTATGCTTTTAGTTCTGTTTACAAAACTATCAATAAAGCAACCACCAGCTCGTGCAGTGTTGGTTCATGAATCATCATTCTATACGCTGAGGTTGCCAGCCTCAAATGACTTTGACATCCAATAGCGAGTTTCACACAATAAAATTCACATGGTAATATATACATATATATGTTAGTTCACATGTTAGTAATAAAATGTAAATTACAACTTACGCCAATCCTGGCTACAGACTTGTCGCACAGATGAATCGAAGAGACGAATTGTTCTCTTACAACACGTGTCTGGGATTTCTTTTAATTTTACAATAGATTGCCTCTTCTGACTCCTTGTTTCTTCAGTTTTCCTAGTTCGGTGTTCCTTATTAAAATTTGAAAGAGATTTCCTGTGCTTTATAAGTCTTATCTGGTTCTCCAATAAAAGGTCCGGATAACAATTAGGAATTATGAATCTAGTTCTTCACTCTGGCTAAGGTCTGATGTTGTCACAGAGAAATAAAACTGCGAAAAAGTCAGCCTATATTCCCATCCAAGTTTGTTATGAATCTAATCAGAAAGATCCAATCATTTCAAACAGGTCGGGTGTGGCACTTTCAAAATAGTTCATACACGGAACATTTTTTCAAAAGGTCACGTCTCCCATATATGGTAATATGATGTCTTGCATACACTCTCACCAACACATTTGTAGACTCATTTTGTCTAAAATGTAATAAATCCATGATTACTTTTTACCCAGAGACTGGAAGCGATTATATCACTCTTATCTGCCCACATGTGTCACACAGACAGTAATCTCGTTATCTGTCGTATGAGTGCACAAACTCCGAGTGTTATCGGTGATTTAAGCCGATAGCGCAGACCGATGTAAGTTTTAATCTGCCACTCCTATAACCCCAAATCTGGGTAGCACTCCTTGCAAATGTGATATTTATCACCTACAGGGTGACTTGATAAAATCAGATATCTGCTACTTAGCAGAAAAAAATAAAGAAAGAAAGAAAGAAAAGTGCGATAATTGACTGCACATAATAAAAATCAGTACCACAAATGTACCGATACTGCCGGAGAGAACCAAAGATCGACAGAGGTCGTCCATTTCGTCACATAACTGTTTAGTCAGATTCCACTGGATTCCATTTCTGTTGTGTGTCGTCGATGTTTTCATAACCCAGTCTATTGCTAGTAAGAAAAGAAATGGAGACAAGAGGCATCCCTGTCGCACTCCCGTTCTTATCCCAAACAGTTCTGTAAGTTGTCCTTCATGAAAAACTCTGCATTTCATGTCTTCATAAGTTTTCTTTATTAAATTAATGATCCTGAGGGGAACTCCACAGTACCTCATCAATTTCCAAAGGGATTCTCTGTGGATTGTCTACCAAGACTATCAAGCTCCTCCTGCACGGATTTTTTGCAGGGCTTACTCCTTGACCTTTACCTGGGTGAGTTCCCTTGGCACGGCCTTGGTGGGAATTAGGAATATTTTCGCACTCCGGTGACCTCAGTGTTTCCGCACCTAACAATGAGGCATGCTCCACCGAGGGGTTTCTGTAGCGTCCTAAACACCCATAGTCTTTTGTTGTATCCCGTAGACTCGGGGGGAGGGGGAACCAGTTATTTGGCGCCAGTTATTCACCATTGGCCAGATCCGTGTTTGCAAAAGCAGGGGGCACCACGGGCAGGTACGGTTGGCTTGTTTGAAAGAGGTTATATATTCGCGCAGGCGTTACCTTCTATTTAGGAAGGACCTGTCTTGTCAACTGCTCCCCCCCCCCCCCCCCAATTCCATTCAATGTCACATTCATTTAAATCTTTGTAGTCAAAACTGTCAAGGTGCAATGGGCACTGTATTTTCCCGAAAAAGAGGCGAGATATTTTCATTTTACTTTACAGGACGTTTGACTTAGGCAATTAGTAGTATGTGGATACCCATAACAGAATTTCAGATTAAGCCTACAACAGTACGATTAAATAACCTCGAGCGTCACATTTTCATGTGATATCCTGTATTTCATTATGTGCTTTTCACTTTCTTTTTCCCACCTCCGACAATATTGGGTATTTTTGAATCATAGTTCACACTTTCTTCATGTACTTCTTGTCTTGTCGGGATTTCATCGACCATCCTTACTAATTATGGTAATCAATGACTTTCGTTTTACCCATATTGACACTTGGATCTGTGTAGCGAAATGTTGTTTATGTATTAATCGTAACACATTTCCGTCCAGACATTGTGTGGGAGCGCCCGATTAATAAGTAAACAACCTTGAGATGACCACAGTCGATTATCTTATCACTGATAATATTTTCTGTCGGGCCAGGGTTTTGCTTGATAGCGTTTGCTTAACCAGATAAATGACATAGTTATTTCCAGGCAGAATTGTTGTAGGCCCTGATTACGATAAGGTATCCATCTTAGAAGAGATTATATGTGATGGATCTATGAAGCCGTGAGTGCTTCTTCCTCGTTCGTCCTGAAAAGGACGTTGGTTGCGTTGTGTCGCCGTTTACAGCGAAGCTGTGATATTTGCACCTTTCGGCCCGACACATCCGACTTCCGCACGGCATTTTTGGGGACCGGTTTTGCCTTCCCTCTTCGATCCCTACTCTCTCAGCCAGACTGCAGTGATGCAGCCTGTTTCCAGGACCACCACTTGGAGGTGGAGTTAGGGTCTTGGTCAGCTCTGGTTCGCTGACCCTGACGCAAGCAGTCAAGCTATGAGTCGCTGACTGCATTCATCTCTCTTGCTGCGTCTTCGGTCCAAGCTGTGAGTGCTAACATGATCGATAATAAACGGAGAGAATACTTTATATGGGAAGTGACTTGTAAACATCCCATTTGGTGAGTCACATAGGAATGTTCCATGAGAGGGTAGTAGGATATGCCCCTACCAATTTATGCAAATGGGATGTTATTGGTTTGGCATTTCAGATGTTAAAATACAACATTTCTGATTGGAGCCCTGTAACACAGTAGCAATGTGGATGCATGGGCCGAATGTTGACTTACAATCTAGCGCCTTTTGAGTTTACGGCACTGATAAATTCAACTCGACAAGAAGACAGTCAGACAAGTCAGAATAAGGAATAGGAGCAAGATTCCACTTTAAAGGAACGGACAACGTGTTTGAGTATCTTGTGAACTTACTCTCAAGAAAACTCTCCCTTTATTAAAACGGAAACCCGGAATCCTAGAAACCTGAACACTGTCATAGTGGGATTCTATTGTAAAGTAATAGCCCAGACTATGTGTAAGAGGCATCTTAACCAATTTGCCGAAACTATTTCTCGGAGCCAGAAGTCAGTCTGTATATTGCCCAAGAAATGTGGGGTGAGTTGTACATTTTATAATTCTATATTTTGCATTATTAACATGGGAAAATTGCTAGTGTGTCCCCACGTTCACACGAGGCTGCTAACCTCAGTATATAGAACGATGGTTTCATGAATCACCACTGCAAAAGCTAGTAACTGCTTTATGCGGGATTTTCATAGAAAACCAAAAGCAGAGGCCGTCCCAAGTTCCATATGGAGCAGGGAGTGGAAGATGACAGAAATGATGTGCATATTTATTATTTAATCCTTTTCAATCAGTCCAAATATATATGTAAACATGTTTTATATAAATGCAATGGACGTTTTCCGTTCACTGGGATTATTAAAAAAAAAAAAAAAAAAAAATTTGCTTCGTTATGGCGAGGCGTGTTCCGTTCACCCTAGTAGGTTATATTAGGCCGCATGTCCAAATATAAAAAAACCTTTAGGTCTTGCATGCTCAGAGAGGGTAAAGTTCTAAAGCAGATGGGATGGTGGTATGAAAAGAAGGAGGTGGAGGAAAACCTGATTTTCATGTCAGGAAACCCAATACTTAGGAGAGTATTTGTTTATGTCTTATTTCATGATACTAGTCAGTGGTACCAGATGGTGGTACTTGTATGTGGAACAAGTGTGTGGTATATGTGGCCTTGTCAAAGCTAGACATCAACATGAGACGGGTCTAAACAGACACTGGACCGTCTCCGCAATTACCCCACGATACTACGAGGGACGTGTTGTAGCCATGAGACTTGACCAGTGATGAGAAGAACCAGTCCATAACCTGCGAAGAACAAGCATCGGCTGGAGCAGAAGCCAACCGACATCTTACTTCTTAATTGCACATTCAGAACTGCCAAGTGAACTCTTTTTTTTTTTAAACAATTGCAAAAAACCTCTATCCAGATAATCACCAGTGATGACATTTGAAATAAGATTATTAATTCACCACACTATTATTTATTTTACATTGTTAACTATATTTACGTATAAAATTTTGTATGTGTATGTTTACAAATTTATAGTTGATTCAGTCATTTTGAGTCTCAGTAATATTTTACTGAGTTAAATCATTTGCGGCTCATCAAAACGAGCAAAATTCTTACCCCTCATAGAAAGTCAGGGAATATATAAAGTTTACACGGCCTGGATCCTATCAGCCGTAGCACTTGTTTTCTTAAATTCCTGTGAGGCTCCCTAGAATGGAAGCACCATTCTCCAGGCTCCCTAGAATTGAAGCACCATTCTTCAATTCACATCCATGCCAAGAGTAATATTGAGATAATGGTAGTACCTTTGAAGACCCTCAGAAGATAGTCTAATTTTGGCCACTACTGCACCATCACTGCCGAGCAAGGGGAGAAAATCCCGTGACAAGCAGACAGAAGTACTACACAACTGCGAAATGTTGATAATGGAACACTCAGATGTAGATTGTCCAGTCAAAGATATTAATAGCAATAAATGAAGAATAAGCTCTGTGTAGTCCCCGGGGGGTCTCTGAAGAGAGAAAGAAAAAATAGAACTACCTCTCCCACAGGCATGTCGTAGAGGGCTACAAATATGAGTTTGTGCACGAGGAATGGCAACCTTATCATGTAAATCGAATTGCTAAAGAAACCCCTGCTACAAGGGTGAGTTGATGTTGATGCAAGCTTCCTACATAGAGGGTACAGTAGCGGCGGCTTCATTCTCCACAAGGAGCAAAAGGGAAAATTTAAATGAGCATATGAGGAAATATCTTTTACTTAAGTCTAGATTGAAAAAAAGGCTATATCACTTCTTTATTCATTATAAAAATGTGACTGAGCAGAGGAGAATTAAAAAAAAAAAAAAACTTCTTCCACTCCACTTCCATTCTCACGAAGGTTGCAAAGCTATCATTTTTATTTTTCGCTTTCTCACGCATGCATTCTTTTTAATTTTGTTCGGAACTACATTGCTCGTCTGTAGAAACGACGAGCATGTCGTTGCCAGTACATTTCTTTCTTTCCGCTGGTTGTTTTTTTTTTTTTTTTAATTTATCTGTTGCTTTTCCGTGAAACAGTTTTTGGAATTTTTCCCCACTTATATTTAGGAGTTCAGGTCAGTAAAAACATAAGTATCTCTACCATATATTTAGTCAGTGAAGCCTTATTGCTTATCATAGATGAAGCTTTTACGCTCTCGTGCCATACTGTTTCCGTGTCTCAAAACGTCTGAAACAAAATGGATATTTTACTTTTATTTAACTTAATTGTATATTAGTTAAGGGTTAGTTATATAATTCATGGTTTATTTTCTTTGATACATGCTATCCACCCTTATTTTCTTATCTATGTTTACTCTAGCTGATTTATTTACTTACTACTTCTTTACTATTTCTTGACTTTTGTGTCCGTCTTTTAATATTTCATTTTAGTATTACTTGTCTTTGCTAATTTTAAGATAATACTATATTAGATTAATTAACTAGCTTTATTTAGTTAACATTACCTACACATAGTTCCATTACAGTTATATTTTATTACATTTGATTAATTAACTGCAATATCATCTTACTTTGAAAATTTTTGTTCACACACTTATTAGTTAATTATGTTAAATTATGCTATACTATATCGACTGTTGACGATTCTTTTCGTTAATTAAGTTAGTATTTATTACATATATTTTTACTGTGACATACAATGATAGTGACAACGACCTTAGACACTGTTTTATTGTAAACATCTCTGGCCGTATGTCGTAAATTGTTTTTCGCGCTCCGATTTTTGATTAGATTAATTGCGTTGATAATATTAAATGATATTATTATAAAATAAAAATAAAAATAATTGATTTTTTAACCCGGTCGGGCGGAGGAAATTGTTAAGGTATTATTATGTATATTACATGTTGGCCTCATTTAGATTTGTTACCAGTTTAAATTTACGCACTAACATTTTTATCTGAAGTCAACATGATGTATTTTACACTATAAGATATTGCTGGTGAACGCGATTATGTGTAGACGTCACTAGGAAAGGATGACGTAATGAGGTGCTGCACTAATGCATGCAAACGGTCTTTCTTGGCCTTTCGTCGTTTGAATCCGTCAATGCAAGACGTGGATTATTACTGCTCCCAAAGTTATTGAAGTTTACAGATCTCCTACGTGGCTAATAATGAAACGAACGTCGCCACTTTTATTCTACATGATGCAGTATTTGAGCATCCTATATTGATGTGGTGGATTTTGATGTTATGAAATGTTGTTGATATGTTTCCTTATTGTACTGAATGAGGCCAGCTGTGAAGGTCCCTGATGCTAACAAAATTAGGGTTGAGTTATCAGGGTACCTTGCTGCTACCACCTTATGGCCTAAAGCAGACTTATTCTTGACTAGTATGAATGATAGCTATGTCTAATGTCTAGGGATATGCAAGTGTGGTGTGTTGGTACTTTAACAATGATACACATCTATACAAACAAGTATTAAGGTCTATGATTAAAGGAAATAACACCTGGGATAAATTTGTACAATTAATAATTTTCTGTATGATTTATTTGGTCCTGAACCTAGTATTCTTCTGGTCAGGACTTTAAAATGAAAATAATTCAAGATATATATACAAAATGTAAATTTTAGACCCAAAGGGACAATTGTCCAAACAAATACTGTTTAACTATACTATTAGTGTTACTAAAATTTGTCTATTACTGGTTTCTAACACTAGATGGCGGTTTGGGATTCTATAATCACTCCCAGTCTCTTTAATATACAATGTCACTGTTAAGTTCTCTGGGGAAATAGTTTATTCTTGTTATACAGGGGGGTGCTGGTCTTAAAGCTGATGTAGAGTTAGGGTGCCAGATATTTTACTTATCTGGGCACACTTGAACAGTCTGTAAACTTGGTGTCACACGATTTCGCTATGATAATGGCCAAAAGTAACAGGGTAGACTCTGCAGGTCCCTGTCACTACTGTGCATGAAACGACTTCTCACTGCTTCTCAAAGACATCTGGCACCGGACTAGTGCCAGATAAAAACCCTGTAACAATGAAATAATGTCTCCTTGTTGATATCTTACTTCAACTGTGTTTTATATATACAAAAGAGAATACATAAGAAATAAAGAGCTGGGTCATATCTAATAGACCAATCCAGCACATCCATTCCACAGTGTACCAGTGTTGTTCACATGTCTCTCCTACAAAGGCGGCCCTGCATCTGCAATAATATTATTAATCTGTCTTTTCTTCCATACAATGGGATAGGTGAGCTGTGTCCCTCTGGTCACCTAAGAAAACCTTTTTATTTCACAAAACATGTGCATTTACAAAACTGGCAATGTGTTATAGCATAATTATACCTTCAGGCCCTGCCTAAATCAGCTTGGGACCTGATTACTTACAGTCGTGATGGCAGCATCTCTCACTCACATTTTTAAACAAAATATATATGAATAATGTCGGTCTTACCAGAAATTCAATGAAAAAAAACACAGGTACGTTGAATAGCAGACTCCAGATATACTGCTGGCTGAACTGTGATGCCTATTACTTTAATATATATTTGCTTTAATAAGGCTAATCACTTTTTCCAGAAATACACAACGTCCTGCTCTAGGGACTATCTTCTACAAATGGCGTCAAGCCTTTGAATGTACTCAATAATATGAAATGTTTTGACCAATGGGATCTACTACTAAGATTTTCCATTCAAATTTTTTAATCTAAGGTCCAATTTCGGTCCAATGTTAGTGTACTTCTGTCGGTCTGTCCGTCCGAACTTGGCATTCACCAAAAATAAACTTGGTTTTGGCCTAACACTACCAAAAAACATATTCAGTTTGAGCCATCCCATAATTTTTTTTCCCCTTGTCTACCCCTTTCTACATGTACCCTTTCTTGCCTTTTTCAAGGACGCGTCAAAAAATGTTACCGTTAGTGCAAGTCCAAACGAGCATGTGTTGGTCTGTCTGTACGAACAAATACAGTCTTTTGTCCATAACTTTATTTCTATCTGTCGGATTTTTTATTCGAAAGCATATTACCCATCAGGACAAGACCAGCTCTAAGATTAGCTAACTTTTATGATCTTAAACCTATTAATAAAGAATTCAATATATTTTCCATTTTGGTGTTCGTTGTTTTCTAAGTCTCAACTACTTGAATGTTATAAAAATCATCGCAGATCTTCCTTTTTCCCGGCAGGAAGTAATTATGCGTGTGTGTATATATGATTCTACAGTGTGCCTTTTGTTAGAAAATGTATTGGACTTGGCGGTTTATTTTTAAATTTTAAAGCTCGCGACATCGTTTTCGACACAAGCTAACGGCATCGTCTCGCACTGTCGGCCTGAGTAGCTAATTCAAACTTCTAACACTTGACAAGCCGGCAGCATGTGTCCGCTCTCTCAATCTTATGCGTTCGTGTGTTTTATTCTTACTATCTTTCCTG
The DNA here is from genome assembly GCA_024509875.1 of Oreohelix idahoensis. NCBI lineage: Eukaryota > Metazoa > Mollusca > Gastropoda > Stylommatophora > Oreohelicidae > Oreohelix > Oreohelix idahoensis. The sequence goes on from JAMPIV010022302.1 coordinate 903,720, forward strand.
GAACCACTACGCTTGTAGATTTTCCAAATTTTTATCGTTAACCCTTGACGGGCGGGTTAAAAAGTCCAATACTACCAGCGCTGCAATAAGGCTTTAGACTACGTTCTATCCTACCTAAATCAATGCGTTTTCTGGCGCAGGGAAGAAGACGCGTTACAACTTTACTAATTCTATACATATTATTATGACTTTATTACATATAATTAATGATTTTATCGCTGTATCAATGTACTTCATCACAATTGATGAGCATTTTGATGAAGAAGGAAGTTCAGGGAGTATAATTATAATATTTGCCATCGCCAGCTGTCGGTTATCACTACTTCAATGAGTCCGCTTGCCGGCATTGCTAGTATACAGGCCAGACATGTGACGATGAAGCACTGAATATAGGAGACTGATTTGATGTATGTATAAGATGACTGCCATGAACTTGTTATGATGCCTCGTCATTAAATGTATTTTGTCCGTGGACCCTACAACGAATATTGTTGTGAAGTTCAATCAAGTTGAGACATTGTTGTTGGACACCCACATCGCAAGAAACATCAATTAGCACGATACTCTATTAATTCTCAAATCTCCAGTGTAACAGATATATATATATATATATATATATATATATATATATATATATATATATATATATATATATATATATATATATATATATATATATATATATATATATATATATATATATATATATATATAGTTTTACACCATGACAAGTATGGCGAGACTACCTTTTAAGAATAAAGGAAAACAAAAACACACATTCAATTTGGAAATTTTAATTGACTCTATTTACAGTAATTGTACAGAAGATATGAAACCTCGTTCGCATATCTGTAATCGAATATAATATATAGACACTATATGTCCTAATTATAACCCATGAGAGGTTGAACGGGACTTTTTCATCAATTAAAATTTTTTTTGTTTCCTAGTGAATGTAGATCTTTTGAAAACTGAGAAAGTACTATTCTTTGAAGTTAAAAACTGAGGCAATGTGACCTAGTTTTCAATAGAAGGTACACGTGGACTTTAAGTGATAGTATTCAACACGCAGGATATTTTACATACCATCTAGGGCAGGGGTCAGCAACACAAGAGCTTTGTGAATCTACTTTAGTAACACTGAATCCTCTAAAGATAAATATATATATATATATATATATATATATATATATATATATATATATATATATATATATATATATATATATATATATATATAGGTAATATTCAACTTTAGTGTCACCGTGTGTTCTTATCGTAACTGTCGTTTACTTTGCGTATGTGTGTAGCTATGGAGGGAGGGGAGGAAGGGGATGATAAATCTAACAAAGAAAAGATCGTGTTCCTATCTCATGCATGTCAGGAATATATTTCAGTAGCCAGCTCGAGCGTTTTCATTGGGAATACGGAAAAAGCACCTTTGATACGGTGGACACCGTGATTTTAAATGACTGCGGGAGAGAGGTTTAGTCCGAAATTTACCTAGTTTAAAAAGTTTCTGTTTTCCTCTGCATCTACCAGATCATTCACTGGGATCTATCGGTAGATAGGGATCGACTCGTTGTCGACATTGATGTAGGGTATGGGTAGGCAAGCGGTCGACCTTGATCTACTGGTAGATTACAGTGGATAATGTGATAGATTTGTAGATGATGAGGGCGGAAAAGAAAGAATTTTTAAGCCAAAGAAATTTTAGATTAGCCTTCTTCTCTTGCCGGAATTTCAGAGGGCGGTAACCACATTATCCAAGGTACGGGTACTTTTACGTGTTGTCAGTGAATCCCCACGAGCTAGCTTGTTTAATTTAACTTTATTCGTAAACTGCATAAAGAAATAACGAGATTTGTCATTCTTTGAAAGTGAAGTTAACACTTGGTAAAAAAATCATTTAGTTTGAAGTGAAGTTACATTTGGTAAAATATCATTTAGTTTGAAGTGAAGTTAACATTTGGTAAAATTTAATTTAGTTTGAAGTGAAGTTAACATTCGGTAAAAAAATTATTTACTTTGAAGTAAAGTTAACGTTTTAGTAAAATATCATTTAATTTGAAGTAAAGTTAACATTTGAAAAAATATCATTTAGTTTGAAGTGAAGTTAACATTTGGTAAAATATCATTTAGTTTGAAGTGAAGTTAACATTTGGTAAAATATCATTTAGTTTCATTCATTCATTCATAACCCTCCACTCCCAAAGGAGCATAAGCCTTCAACAAACACATGCCAAGTCCTCCTGTCACGTGCCATCATCTCAAGTTCTTTCCACGTTCTCCTTATCCTTCTCACCTCTGTCTCCAGCTCTCCCCTCCATGCGCCCCTTGGTCCACCTCTGCTTCTCTTGCCCTGGGGGTTCCAGAACAAGGACTGCCTTGTAATGCTATCAACAGGTTTCCTCAGTGTGTGTGTCCTATCCATCGCCATCGTCCTCCTCCCACCTCCTGCTCCACCGGCACCCGTCTAGCTCCCGTCACCAGCTCCACGTCGGCAACCCTGTCACACCACTCCAATCCCTCCACTCCACGCAAGCACCCACCCACGAAAGTCTGTAGATATTTGGTAGTTGTCTTTGTTGTTCTCCATGTCCCAGAGCCACACAACAGGACTGACCTCACATTTGAGTTGAAGATTCCCACTTTCGTGCCGGATCCGACCCCTCCCGATCTCCATACACCTCCCAACGCAACGAAAGCCGCCCTTGCATCTTGCATTCCCACCCTGACATAACCGTCCGTCCCCCCAACCATGTCCACACCGCTGCCAAGACATGCGTACGACCCCACATCCCGCATCGGCGCCTCCCCAAGTCCAACCCCGCCACCCCCACCTCCATCCATGTTGCGTGCATATTTTTGACGCACATATTACAAAAAAATCGATATGGTTATTTAATATGGGAAAAATATAGTCATGCATCCATCTGTGTATGAAAATGCTGTTTATTGTAAAAGCGAGATAATCCATGTTTGATTCACACTTTTGATTATAGGAGTAATCGGTCTGGATATCGATCCAGCGCAAGAATAGTACGCTTGCGTTTGTACTTAATTTTAGGGCCAGAAAATATATTAATTTGCTTATTGTGTTTATGGCCTGAATTCATATGTATTACATATTATTAGTACAAGTAGAATCAGTCCTATATTGTATATTTTGGATGGGTATGAGGGACTAGATTCTTGTTAGCGGAAGTATGAGTTGTCTTAACAAGTCGTGATGAGTTCCGATGTACTGCTAAGAATGGCGGGGTACGTTTTTTCAAGAGCTGGTCCCTTCGTCAAGAAAAAATGTCTTACGAAGTGGTTTTTTTCTTCTGGAGGAGATAGTGTCTCTACGATAGTTTGTGTTAGAGACTCTCCTTATGTCAGTATATAGATGATTCGGACTCCAGGTAAACCCAGCTCGTATTTTTGATGATCTCTCGTCGGTTAGGCCTAGCTTGACTTTTGGGTGCTTCGATATGCTAGTGTCGTGTTTTGTATCGACGAAGATGACAGATTTTCCTGCAGCGGTTATGGCTACGTGAACTAACCTGATCACCGTAGTGCTGCATGGAACCATTCATGAAATCCTTTTATATATCCATTGTAAATTAACTTTGGCTGATATTCTTCCTATGAATGAGTGAACGACAACTCAGGAAGGTAGCCATGTTGGATTTCGGTCATCGTCTGTTTTGATCACTGCCAAGAGAACAGATTATTTATCTTATTATCGGACAGTGACAGAGAGATCTCAATCCTGCTAGAAACCCCCTTTTCGTGGTTTCATAAGATGATGTATCATGACATTGAACTTTGATGTACTACCCATTATTTCTGCATGTGTCATGACTTCAGATCTGCTATGTATACCTACAAATTGTTATGTCAACAAAGCCTGATGTACTCGTATGTCCCAGTGTGTACGTCTGAATAAATTGAGTAAACTAAGATTCCAGCAGTCTGCATTGGTGCCTTGTAGACACATGTGTATGAGTGATTATATTGGTCAGCACACGAACAGTACACCATTCGCGGTAATCACACTCTACACTACTACTTCATACATACACCATCCTGCGTCGGCTGAAGTGACCAAGTTTAGGGCCTGCTTCCCCTGGAGCCTTTGCCTTCCCTAACTCAGGACTAGGGTGAGTTACCCATTTACAGCTGGGTAGACTGGAGCATGCCTGATCTCAACAACACACCACTCTTCCTTACAGAGCAGACAGACTGATACTTTACAGTGGTGTACTACAGGTGAGGAAGGTTAACGTCTTTACAGTGGCGAGCCAGATTCCTGGGTCCAGCTTACGCAGTTTTGTGTTGAGAATCACAGTTTACAGCTGAAAGAACATTTGTTTGAACACATCAACACCAGTAGGACAGCTTGACCTGTATTACCGATAGGATGCTGTATCTAGGTCAGCACTTGTTGACAGTTTTTCGCTGTACAGACAGTATTACACAGGACAGTGGTATCAAGTGTAGAAAATATCTGGAGCAATATTGTTGACATTTCTCAATGTACAGAAGAATCGCAGTGTTGCTGAATAAAGTGCATAGTTCATCGTGGGATCTTCATATGCTCAACAGAGAAAAAATTGACAGTGTAATAGTTTAAACTTAAGTCTATTACTGAATAAAGTGGCAAGTTAGTATTATTTAAATAAACTGTGCCTACTTTACAACACTATACTGGCAACACATTCCATTCATGACATAAAATGATATTGTATGCTATATGCTATTTATGCTTACATGTTATTTGTTGTGTATTAAATTAGTTTATATTCTGTGTGACTAGAACAGGAAATACCGAGTAATATTGGTCTTGTTCTGGCGTTCGATAGGGAGCAATTTCTTAATTGAAATTTGCTTGCAACATAGTTTGCAAATATTTGGTTAGTTGTGACGACTGTTTCATATTTGTATTTGTAACATTTTTTGTGTTCCTTAGTTTTGTTTGATTTGTTTGTATAATTGTAGGTCTCATCTTTCCTTTCATTTCAGTTTTTTACACCCTTATGTTTATACACTGTAGCGTTATTTGTCTTGTTATCTTATGGCAGTTATCATCACAGGTTCTGTGATCATTTTTTTCATTTCCCCTATTTAATTTAATTTGATCTCTGCAAATGTTTTCAGATTGTCTTTTCTTGTTTGTCATTTGTAATGTCTTTAGTTGACATATGACGTATAGTGGTATACACTGATAGTATAGTACAGATCAGTACTTTCTGATTGTTATTGGAAAAGGGAAATATTTTTTTTCCACAGGTACTCAAGTGATCTTTGATTACATTGAGGTATACAAGACCTTTGTAAGGCTTGTCTCCCAAAGTTATTGGTAAAGGGAAATATTTTTTTCCACAGGTACTCAAGTGATCTTTGATTACAGTGAGGTATACAAGACCTTTGTAAGGCTTGTCCCCACAGTATTTGAGATACAATTATTGTTGTCCACAGGTACTCAAGTTATCATTGGTTATTGTAAACCATACAAGTTTGGACTAAGACTAAGTCTAAGGTATAGACTTGTCTCCCATTAACAAAGAGAGTAATTTATTTACTTTTTCAGGTTTCTGATTTAAGAAGACAATATGTCTACCTTAGATTATTTCATTACACTAGGAAAATCTTTTGATAAGACTGGAAAAGACTTAGAACAATGGGCTGTTGCTCAATATGACAAAGCATTAGCTGCAGAAGAGAAAAAAAATTGCTGCTGCTGTTGAAGAAAAAAAAATTGCTGCTGAGGAAAAAAAAGCTGCGGCTGAGGAGAGAAGACTTCAAATAGAAGAAAAAAAAGCTGCTGCAGAAGAAAGGAAAGCCTTAGCTGAAGAAAAAAGATTAGAAAAAGAAGCTGATACTGCTGCTGAACTTAAGAAATTGCAGATGCAAGTGGAGGAAAGGAGATTTGAGGCAGAACAGAAGAAATTAGAAGCTGCTGCAGAACAGAAAAAACTAGAAGTTGCTGCTGCTGCAGAACAGAAAAAACTAGAAGCTGCTGCAGAACAGAAAAGATTAGATAGAGAAGCTGAAGAGAGAAAAGCAATAAGAGAACATGAGTTTGAATTAGAGAAATTAAAATTGACATGTATGAGTAATGTTAATCAGGCATCTGGTGGTAATGGTAAACCCTTTGTGTACAAGGTCAAAGTACCAGCGTTTAACCCTACCAGTGATGACATAACATTTTGGCTTTCTAGATTTGAACGGGCTTGTCGATCTCATAATGTTGACAAATCACAGTATGTGAATCAGTTGTCTGAAAATCTAAAAGGGGAGTCTCTGAGTAAGTTATATTTTGTTGAAGAGGCCGACAAAGACAATTATGATGCTGTTAGGGCAGCTTTGATAAAGAGATATCAGCTGTCTGAGGAAGGTTACCGTCTTTTGTTTAAAACAATGAGACCTGAGGTAGGTGTAGAATTCTCAGATTTCATCTCAAAAGCACGAATTACACTTTCACGATGGATTGAATTATCCAAAACAGAGAAAACATTTGATGGTCTTACAGATTTATTGCTAAGAGACAAGGTCATGTCTTCTGTAAATAAATCATTCCTAGAGTTCTTACATGAGCGTAAACCTAGTACAATAAAGCAAATGGAAGAATATTGTGACCAGTATGCCACGGCACACCCTGACATGATTCTTAGTAACTCTAACATTAAAGAGAGTATGCCAGTTGCTTCGGCAACAGAATATAATCAGAATTACTCACACAAATTCCAAGGAGCTAAAAATAAATTTGATAAAAAGGTTAATTGGAATAAGTATCAAAACCAAGATAACCACTCAAATCAGGGTTCTTCTTCGAAGAACTGGAATCGGGCTGATAGTCCTCGACACGCGAGGGGTACCCATAATGTTAGAAATTCTCGGAAAGGGAGTAGCTATAGGAACTACCCAAGTGCTTCATGGAGACAAAAGAAACAATATTACAGGGATACTCAATATAACGAGCATGATGATTATGATCATGAATATTATGATTCAAACCCAAATAGGGGTTATAACAGAGGCAATAATGATTATAGAGACAATTATAACCGAGGTAGATCACAACACAAAAGACATGGTAAATCTTATTACCAGGCTAACTCTGCACAACAGGAGTTCCACGACACCGATAATCAGAATAATGATAAAAAAGACTCCAATAGTGTAGCAAATTCCGCTTTCGATTTTGCTAGAGCATCTGAGTGTTCGCAATGCAAAACATTATTCGATCCAACCACAGTTTCTACTTTAAGCTGCGGTCACCCACTTCCCGCTCTCCATGCGTCAATTGCGCATAATGGAAGGGGTGCTCTTGTCTTTAATAGGGGCCTAATAGATGGTACTCCGGTATCAATTCTTTTCGACTCGGGGTGCACTACCATTGGAGTGAGGCAATCACTCGTAAATCCTTCTCGAGCTACGGGCAATATAGTCAAATGTGTAACATTTGGTGGCACATTGGAGAAGTACTCCACTGCCATTATCAATATTGCTACGCCTTTCTTTACAGGAGAGGTGCAAGCATGTCTCTTGCCGAATCCGATCGCTGATCTATCATCGGTCGCATTCATGGAGTGAAAGAATGCACTCCACAGCAAATCTCTAATTGGGAAAATGTTAATATGCAATCTGCTAATGCAGTAATCACTAGGGCTCAAGCTCTCAATATGCCACAATCTTCACATTCTGAAGATAATGATGCGCAGATCCAAGATGATCCCTTGGAGATTTCACACGATTCCTTTATTAAACAGCAGGAAGATGATCCTACTCTAAAGAAATTCTTTACTCTGGCAACAAAAGGTGATCCGAATAAGGATACAAATCGTAAATCTTGGATTACGATGAAGAATGGCGTACTTGTACGTATGGTACAAGACTCCGCTAAGTCCATTCATTCTCAAATCCTTGTGCCTAAAAATATGAGAGTTAAAATTTTACAGCACGCTCATGATTCGCAGTGTGCTGGACATATGGGTTTTTCCCGTACTAAAGCTAGAGTTCTTCAATCTTTCTTTTGGCCTGCTGTGAATAAGGACATACGAATCTATTGTCGATCTTGTAAAGTATGTCAAGAGATTAAATCCAGAGGTCCACGCCATGATGCACCTATTCAGGCTGCAGACATTCCCATTCGGCCATTTCAAAAAATGGCGATAGACATCATTGGTCCATTTAAGATAAAGTCTGCTAGAGGACACCAATTTATTCTGACGTGTGTTGATATGTGCACACGTTGGCCGGAGGCTGTTCCTCTAAAGAGCATAACTACTGCTGATGTCGCAGATGCTCTTTGGTTAATATTTTCTCGTCTGGGGTTTCCAGCAGAAATATTATCCGACCATGGTACCCAACTTATATCGGATACCATGTCTCAAGTAATGTCGACTCTGAAGATAGAGAGATCGCTGAGTAGTATTTATCATCCTATGTCCAATGGGATGGTGGAACGTTTGAATAGAACTCTGAAAAACCTACTAGGTAAGATAACAGAAGATCATCCTCAGGATTGGGATAGGGTTTTACCCGCGGCTCTCTTTGCATATAGAGAGGTCGCCAACGAACATACAGGATTTTCTCCCTTTGAACTTGTCTTTGGCGCGAAACCGCGAGGTCCTATGTCCTTACTTCATGATCTTATAACTGCTGATAATATTGTCGATGACACAAAATCCTCTTATGAATATGTCATCGCACTTAGACACAAGATTATTGAAGCATGCAAATTGGCAACTGCTTCTTCTGAATTTGCGAAACAGAAGGCAAGGGAATTTGCCAATAAAAAGAGATGTTTGCGTCAACTTTGTCCAGGTGACAAAGCATTTGTCTTGCTACCTTGTAGGGAAAATAGACTTCTCATTTCTTGGAAAGGTCCGTACGATATAATATCAAAGGTTTCCGATGTTGACTATATCGTCGATATTGACGGGAAGCGTAAAACCTTCCACATCAACATGCTCACGGAATTCCATGAACGTCCTGATTATTTACAACCTGTTTTCCAGGCAACGGACGATTTTCCAGTCCAACATGGACAGTACTCATCTCTGTCAGTAATACAGGATGAGGAAACGAGTTTCTCGGATGTAAATTTACCTTTTCCAATGATTCCTCTTCACTCTAATGAATCATGGAAAGATGTTGCAATTTCTCCAGAATTATCTCCAGGAGAGCAGAAACAAGTTTCTACTATGTTAGAACAATTTCAGGATGTCCTTACTGACATTCCTGGTCAAACGGATGTCATTCAACATGACATTATTCTTACTGACCATAGTCCTATAAGAGTCAGACCGTATCCTATCCCGATACATTTCCAAGCACAGGTAGAGAAAGAGTTAGATGAGATGATAGAGTTAAAAATTATTGAACCATCCACATCAGCATATTCTTCGCCGATGGTTATAGTACGGAAAAAAGACAATAACATACGTCTTTGCGTGGATTATCGCAAATTGAATCAAGTGACTAAATTCGATGCTGAACCTATGCCTTTACTAGAAGAGCTACTTACGAGACTATCGAATTCTCACTTCTTTACTAAACTCGATTTGTCTAAGGGATATTGGCAAGTTCCACTATCCGAACACGCCAAACCGTTTACTGCTTTTTCGACGCCTAGGGGTCTATTCCAATGGAATTTCATGCCTTTCGGTCTTATGAACGCCCCTGCTACATTTGTACGCATGATGCGTCGAATCCTATCTCATCGCTCAGATGTCATTGCGTATCTTGATGACATCTGTCTTTTCAGTGATACTTGGAACGATCACTATAATGGTATAAATGAACTATTGTCTATCTTACGCGAGCATAACCTGACAGCGAAACCATCGAAAGCATGTATTGGTTTTAGCGAAATATCTTTCTTAGGACACCGTGTTGGTCATGGGTTCCTAAAAACAGAAGACCATAATACAAGTAAGATACTTAACATTTCTATTCCTAAGACTAAAAAGCAAGTACGAAGTCTCTTAGGTCTAATACAATTTTATGGACGATTCATACCGAATCTGTCCTCCATTATGTCACCTCTTTCTTCCTTGCTAAAGAAAGGGTCTCCTAATGTAGTCCATTGGACTCAAGAATGTCAATCCTCTTTGGATAAGGTTAAAACTATGTTTTCTACTTCACCTATCCTAGTATTACCTTCTAAGGATAAGACATTTATTCTTCGTAGTGACGCTTCATCCACCGGGATTGGAGCTGCACTAATGCAAGAGTACTCTGGAACTCTGCATCCTGTGATGTATATTTCTCGGAAATTAAATGCCGCAGAGAAGAATTACTCGGTCCTAGACCGTGAATTATTGGCTATGGTTTGGTCAATCCTTAAACTACAAAGATTTCTTCTGGGCGCGCATTTCATTGTGGAAACTGACCAGAAAGCTCTTACGGCTATTCAGAGTAAAAATCTGAAGAGCGCGAGATCAACGCGATACGCGATTGCTCTACAGCCATTTCATTTTTCGGTGCGAGCTATCCGTGGGTCAGAAAATGTGATGGCAGATATTTTGTCTAGATGCCCACATGATTCATAACTGTTATACAGCTTTGATACAATTGTTTCTATGTTGAAATGTGTACACATATGTAATATATCATATATTGATTGTAACACTACTTAGCGGTTCATGGATATTTATTCACCGCTGATTTTTTTCAATGTTTTTCGTCTTTGATGATCATGATGTTAAGATATCTTAGATGGAATTTATGTATAAACTAATGTGGAAATTGTGTCATTGCTAATATTGTAGTATGCGTTGGTGACACCTCTCTGGAAATATTAATACTTAGAGAAGTGCTTTCTCTAAGGTCATAAAACTTATGCTTATCATCTGCGCATTGTTATTGGTGCGTTGTGAGCCTATTGTATGTTGCTCCTAGATGTATTTCAAAAAAAAAATGTACCATTTTTTTTTCCCGAGGGGTGTGGTAATCTGTTGCGTGCATATTTTTGACGCACATATTACAAAAAATCGATATGGTTATTTAATATGGGAAAAATATAGTCATGCATCCATCTGTGTATGAAAATGCTGTTTATTGTAAAAGCGAGATAATCCATGTTTGATTCACACTTTTGATTATAGGAGTAATCGGTCTGGATATCGATCCAGCGCAAGAATAGTACGCTTGCGTTTGTACTTAATTTTAGGGCCAGAAAATATATTAATTTGCTTATTGTGTTTATGGCCTGAATTCATATGTATTACATATTATTAGTACAAGTAGAATCAGTCCTATATTGTATATTTTGGATGGGTATGAGGGACTAGATTCTTGTTAGCGGAAGTATGAGTTGTCTTAACAAGTCGTGATGAGTTCCGATGTACTGCTAAGAATGGCGGGGTACGTTTTTCAAGAGCTGGTCCCTTCGTCAAGAAAAATGTCTTACGAAGTGGTTTTTTTCTTCTGGAGGAGATAGTGTCTCTACGATAGTTTGTGTTAGAGACTCTCCTTTTGTCAGTATATAGATGATTCGGACTCCAGGTAAACCCAGCTCGTATTTTTGATGATCTCTCGTCGGTTAGGCCTAGCTTGACTTTTGGGTGCTTCGATATGCTAGTGTCGTGTTTTGTATCGACTGTCATGAAATATTCTAATCCACATATATAAATTATTAGGTAAATATGAAGCCTAACAAATAAAATTAATAAAGAGAAGAGCAATGGTAAAATGACAGTGCTGTCCCAAAGAATGTACTCGAAATCCCCCTTGTTTTCTGCTTCGTCTGCAAATTGTAACGCTTTCACGTTGATAGTAAAGCTTACTGTATTATTACCCGCCTTCTTCAATGAAACGTGTGCTGTAATTCTTGGAAAAACATTGAGACGTACTGCGTAATGACCTAAATTAACCCTAACATTAATTATACTGCGTTACCAAAACGAACAAACAGATGGACTAAAGGGATAAAAAGAGAAGGGAGAGGCAGAAAGCCGAACACTAAACCCGCTTCGCGCGATACACAATTACTACCATCACGCGTGTAAGTCTACATGCACTAATTTTTTTTCAGACGGACAGTGATAAAATACACTACCCTTTCCCAGAGTTAGGTTTATAAATCATAACAGACTCTTATTAGAAAAGACAACATTATATGGGTTTACGTTTGAACACATAACAGTACCCAGACAGCACATCTTCTAAACAGGAGATAGAAGAAATTGCATATTTTGAACGCAGCCACGTAGCTCCTTTAAATTAGTATTTTTGGGTTCCTTAGGGTTTGCTGACAAATAATATGTAAAACGTTACGCAAATAGTCCAGGAATTAATAAATTATACCCAAAATAAAATATTGGGGGTGCCTGACAGCATAAAATCATTTCTGCTCATAAAATTTTTTTTTTATAACGTGTTTGAAAAAACCTTACGTTACATAAATAGCCTACCATGTAAACTCCAAATTGATTGGAGCGCAACAAATGAAAGCCTAACCACGATTGGTCGGGCTATAAATACTATCTTGGTTGTTGGGGAGACGGGAAAAGATAACATTTTTTTTCAAACACTTGTCGAAACGTGGCTCATTGGCCAGTCTCGCTGATATACACACTTGGGAGCGTTAGTTCGAGACCACTAATTCAAATAAGCTTGATAAAGCGACAGTACGTTGAAGCTAGCTCACATTTTTGCTAAAATAAAAGCCTGGAACATAGGCAGAACGGAATTTGTGCCAGTTTGTGCCAGAATTCATTGCTAATCAACGTATCTGTGTTTATTTCCATGAAATTGTGGTAAGCTTGAACCATTCAGTATCTTTTAATGAAAAAATTGAATGTGAATTGTTGATTTATGCCTGTATATATATGTGTAGTTCAGTGGCAAACGTGAGGTAAAGCCTATAATGCTCCAGCCTGAACAGAGGGTGTCGGAGAGAAGTAAAACGGCATGGAATGGCCAAATAGTACACTGACACCTGGATGATGGACTAGAAAGAAATAATGCTGGAAGTGCAGAGGCGTAGTAACCATTAAGAAGGGTAATACTGGAATAAAGTATTTCAAATGAAGCTGACTGTTGGCCTAACGCTCTGAACGCAATGTTTGTGCTGTATTGTGATCAGTGTAAAAGAGAATATAAATTAGTTATGAAGTAGAAGGTACATCCTTCTTGATTTCAGGGACAGTGGTCTTGATGGTAGTGAGCAGCACCTGGTCAGAGATTTGCTGAATCCAGAGTCGGACAGCATACTCCTTGGTCTTTTTAGCTATCAGTGAGGTGTCTCCTGAGCCCAGAGGAGAATTCGAGCAGAGGAGTCCTTTCCTGCCGCCATCACGCCAGATAAGCGAGTTGGCCAGCTGAGCTCAACATTATGTCCCCTCATCTTGAAATAACTTTATAAAAATACTATTCAGAGGGGAATTTACTTGTCTTAAAATCAGGAACTGTGAACATCTACAATAATGGTCCCTAAAGACAAACTATTGAAGTCATGATGACAAATACCAACAGAGCTTGAACAAACCAAAACCAGTATTACCTCATTTTACCACTACACAACTGACACACATAGAACATTTGTAATAATATATGTCACTACAATATTCATATTAAATACATTCTGTACATAACTTGTAATTTAAATTGATTGTGATTCCTGGTTCCCTTGTAGTTGAATCAGGACACATATTCATTCATGCCAGTAATGAATACATATTGTTATTTGAAACGTTACTAGTGACTTCTTTAAGATATTCTCATAGAGTGTTATATGTATGTGAGTGTCACAGTGTTGTTAAGAGTAGTGGATTAAATTAAATTGTTTATCTGTCTGTTGTGTGACTTACACTTCACCATACACATACCCTAGACACATAACGTAGCATCACACTATTCCAGAATAATTCTGACTGAGATATATAGATATGTGGTAGCAAGTAAGGTTATATATATAATATACTACTCTTATTAGATATATATATACCTTCACAGCTGATCTCAGTCAGTACACTAAGTCCCTTATAAATATTTATAACATCCCACTTCACCACATATATTGGGGTCTCGCTCTCGGGATTTTGAATCTTTAACTATTAAAAATATTGGGGGTAATTCACTTCAGGGAATATAAGAATTAAAAGGTATCCTTGGGTGGAATTAAATAAGGTTGAGCTCACGGTGCCTGTTTTGTCCATTAGAGATTGAATTGTTGGTTAGACATTGTATTAAGTTACCTGATAGACAATGGCGGACCTGGCCAAATTTCGATCTGCTGCGGTTCAGACTGCAAAAGAGTTAGGATTAGATGGGCAAGTTATGGTTGCCTATGTCACAACGGAATGTGACAAATTTATTGAACGCGAAGAAAGAAGATTAGAAAAAGAAGCCGAAAGAAGGTTAGAGGCTGAAAGGGAAATTAAGAAGTTACAATTTGTAGCTGAGGCTGAGACTAAGAGGTTGCAAGCTGAGGCTGAGACTAAGAGGTTGCAGATTGAGGCTGAGGCTAAGAAATTGGAGGCAGAAAGAGAAGACAAAAGATTAGCTGCAGAAAGAGAAGCCGAGGAAAGAAGACAAGCTGCAGAAAGGGAAGCAGAAAAGGAGGAGAAGAGATTACAAAGGGAACATGAGTTACGACTAAGGGAGTTTGAGTTTCAAGGCCATGCTCCTGAAAATGGTGCCAGTCCCTTTGCCTCTGATGCTACGGTTACTCAAGGAGCCTCAATCTCAGCTATGAACTTTCATTTAGATCATTTTGTTGAGAAAGACGATGATATTGAGAGCTATATAAATAGGTACGAACTATTAGCTACCACGTATGGGTTAGAGAGAGAAAGGTGGAGCTTAAAGTTATCTCAGGGACTTCGTGGGGCAGCTTATGAAGTTTTTGCAAAAATGAGCAGAGGTGATCAGGAAAATTATGACATGCTAAAGCAGGCTCTTTGTTAAGGTATGAAAAGAATGCAGAGTTTTACAGGAAAAAATTTAGGAATGCTAAACTACTGTCAGGTGAAACCTATCACCAGTTCTCTGCACGAATAGAGACATACTTGGAGAAATGGACTTCTCTGGGGAAAACCCAAGATCTTAAGGAAATGGTCCTTATAGAGCAACTAAGAGAGTCCATGGCTCCAGACCTGAGAAAGTTTTCTCATGGAACAAGGTGCAGAGAGGCTGGGTGAGTTGCTAAATGTTGCTGAAAGGTATCAAGCAGCTCAAGCAGAGGTAACAGGTAATAAAAAGAAACAGGTGGACAACTTTAGGGCACCACAGAACTTTAATAAATTTGATCCTAGGGATCAAAATAAAGGTAAGCACCAATTTGATAGGCCACGGTATGAAAATAAAAATAAAGTCCCACAATTCGATGAAAGGAAATATGATGAAAGAAAATCTTTCAACCAAGGAAAAAGGTGGTGTAAAAATTGTCAGATGGACAATCATGACACTGACCGTTGCAGAAGGAAACCTGTGTATATGGCAACCCTTCAGGTCAGGTCGACCTCAAGACAGGAGGAGGATATTATGTTGGATACCACTCCAGAAGAGATGAGGAAGGCACAGGCTGGGGATAAAACACTCAAGCCTTGTTTCAGAAAATTGTCAACTTGTCATACAACTCCAGGCAAGGGAGATTTTTACATGAAAAACAAGTTGATGTATAGGAAGGCCGGAACTAGATCCCATGGTCACGGACAGCTGGTTCTTCAAAAAAGATATAGGACAGACTTAATAAGGAGCCTACATGTGAAACCAGATGGGGACCATGAGAAAATAGGTACCATCATTCAAAAGGTGGCTCACAATTATTATTGGCCCAAAGCAAGATGGGACATTGAAAATTTTGTAGAAAGGTGTAGCATAGCACATGAGGGAACACCCACAAGTGGGAACATGGATCAGGACCTGGACACGCCACGGGGCAAAATCAGGCCTGACAATAAAAGGAAAAATAAATTTGATAAAGTGGACCAAATGGAATGGGAAGCCCCTTTTCACGGACAAGCTTCACTTAACTGTTTTACAATGGCCACTATGCGGAGAGTGCAAACAGATGTCTTACCCCAGGATAAGCCGACAATCCCTCAATCGGACTTAAACAAACTGGAGGAAGAAGATGTAGAGAGGAAATCTCTCATCAAGAATTTTAAGAGGGGGAGAAAGCCCCAAAAGAAAAATTGGTAGCGGTCGTTTTGTGAATGATAATTCTGGGAGGAAAAATCATCACTATAAAGCTTCAAGTGGAAGAGACCATACCGGTGCATGGACAAATAGGTCCACACAATTAAAGGTCCATATGTAGCTATGTTAAGAACGTGGACTGATGAAAAGGCAGAGGAAAACATTACATCTTCATACCAGTATGTGAATGAGCTGACCACTCGGTTAAAAACTGGCTGGAAACTTGCCAATGAAAATTTGAAACAAGCCAGGAAGAAACATGCTGCCTATTATAACAGGAAGGCGAAAGACAGAAATTTGGCTGTGTGGAGAGAAGGTACTGCTTCTTTTGCCCGGGAGTCAGAATAAGTTACAAATTGGATGGCAGGGTCCATATACAGTTCTAGAGAAGGTGTCTAGAACAAATTATAAGATAGATAAGAAGGGGAAAGAAAAAATCTATCATGTGAATCTCCTGAAGAAATATTTGGAAAGAGAAACATCAGGAAGAGACACACTTGTTGACCTTGTCCATCGCCATGGAGATGAAAAAGGAACCACTTTCATCATTTGAATATCCATTACACCCCTGTGAGACAGCAGCACAGGTGAAAATCAGTACACATTTAACGAAAACTCAGAAAGAGAGAGTGCAACAGGTTCTAAATAATCATGCAGAGGTGTTAACAGACCGACCAGGGCATACAAACCTATTGGAATATGAAATGAAAATTCATAGACTCCACACCTGTCTGTATGAAACCATATTCGATTCCGTTTGCTAAGGAAAAAGCTTTGAAGGAAGAGATAGACTATCTATTGAAGGAAGGAATTATTTCGCACAGTGAGTCTTCGTATAGTTCCGGTGTTGTACTCTTAAGGAAGCCCTCTGGAGAACATAGACTCTGTATAGATACAGGAGACTGAATGCTATTACAGAAGGACAGGTGGATCCATTGCCGGATACAAATCAGCTGTTTGCCAGACTAAATAAAGCTAAATATTTCTCAAAAGTGGATCTGAGTAAAGGATACTATCAGATTCCAGTGAAGCCTGAGGTTAGACCATACCTAGCTTTTAGTACCTCAGAAGGACACTATGAGTTTAATAGATTGCCATTTGGATTGAAGAATGCGCCTAGTGTCTTCTCTAGAATGATGAGAAAATTATTGGATCCTCTGAATAATCCCTGTATAACAAATTTTTTGGATGATATCCTTATAGCAACAGAAACATTTGAGGAACACATTGACTCTCTGAACATGCTGTTTGATCGACTTAGGGAGGCAAATTTAACAGCCCGACCAACCAAATGTTGCGTTGGATGTAAAGAATTGGAATTTTTGGGACACACAGTTTATCAGGGAAACATGACCCCTGACCCAAAGAATTTAGAGAAACTACAGAAA
Source organism: Oreohelix idahoensis (assembly GCA_024509875.1). Taxonomy (NCBI): domain Eukaryota; kingdom Metazoa; phylum Mollusca; class Gastropoda; order Stylommatophora; family Oreohelicidae; genus Oreohelix; species Oreohelix idahoensis. Next base: position 921,248 of record JAMPIV010022302.1, read on the forward strand.
GCCCCGAGACCACAAACCAAGAAGGACGTGAGATCCTTTGTCTCATTATGTGGTTTCTACCAGAAGTATATCAAAAACTTTAATTCCATATGTGCACCTTTAACGGAATTGACACGTAAAGGACTTCCAGATCGCATTACATGGACACCACAATGTGAAATGACTTACCAAGAATTGAAGGAAAAGCTCACAAGTAAACCCATTTTGAAATTACCTGACTTAAGTCAAGAATTCATAGTAAGGACGATGCAAGTAATATTGGGCTAGGTGCAACTTTACTACAGAAATCAGATGCATTGGATGGGGAATTAAGCCCAGTGGCATATGCTAGCAGAAAGTTGAATAAAGCTGAAATCAACTACTCAACTAGCGAAAAAGAATGTCTTGCAGTAATATGGGCAATAAAGAAATTCAATATTTATCTATATGGGAAGGCATTTAAGTTGCAAACTGACCACAAACCTTTATCGTTTTTTAGCACAGGCTAAGCATGAGAACTCTAGGTTACTCCGATGGTCTTTGCTTCTGGCTCCATATAATTTTAGCATTGAATATATATCTGGAAAAACAAATCTGGGAGCGGATTTTTTAAGCCGCCATCCGTGTGATGAGAATCACCGTAAACCCCAGAAATAATAATAAATTTCTCTATGTGTATATAGAATAAAGGACTGACATATAATGTCTGTTTTAAGAGGGGAAGTGTCATGAAATATTCTAATCCACATATATAAATTATTAGGTAAATATAAGCCTAACAAATAAAATTAATAAAGAGAAGAGCAATGGGAAAATGACAGTGCTGTCACAAAGAATGTACTCGAAATCCCCCTTGTTTTCTGCTTCGTCTGCAAATTGTAACGCTTTCACGTTGATAGTAAAGCTTACTGTATTATTACCCGCCTTCTTCAATGAAACGTGTGCTGTAATTCTTGGAAAAACATTGAGACGTACTGCGTAATGACCTAAATTAACCCTAACATTAATTATACTGCGTTACCAAAACGAACGAACAGATGGACTAAAGGGATAAAAAGAGAAGGGAGAGGCAGAAAGCCGAACACTAAACCCGCTTCGCGCGATACACAATTACTACCATCACGCGTGTAAGTCTACATGCACTAATTTTTTTTTCAGACGGACAGTGATAAAATACACTACCCTTTCCCAGAGTTAGGTTTATAAATCATAACAGACTCTTATTAGAAAAGACAACATTATATGGGTTTACGTTTGAACACATAACAGTACCCAGACAGCACATCTTCTAAACAGGAGATAGAAGAAATTGCATATTTTGAACGCAGCCACGTAGCTCCTTTAAATTAGTATTTTTGGGTTCCTTAGGGTTTGCTGACAAATAATATGTAAAACGTTACGCAAATAGTCCAGGAATTAATAAATTATACCCAAAATAAAATATTGGGGGTGCCTGACAGCATAAAATCATTTCTGCTCATAAAATTTTTTTTATAACGTGTTTGAAAAAACCTTACGTTACATAAATAGCCTACCATGTAAACTCCAAATTGATTGGAGCGCAACAAATGAAAGCCTAACCACGATTGGTCGGGCTATAAATACTATCTTGGTTGTTGGGGGAGACGGGAAAAGATAACATTTTTTTTCAAACACTTGTCGAAACGTGGCTCATTGGCCAGTCTCGCTGATATACACACTTGGGAGCGTTAGTTCGAGACCACTAATTCAAATAAGCTTGATAAAGCGACAGTACGTTGAAGCTAGCTCACATTTTTGCTAAAATAAAAGCCTGGAACATAGGCAGAACGGAATTTGTGCCAGTTTGTGCCAGAATTCATTGCTAATCAACGTATCTGTGTTTATTTCCATGAAATTGTGGTAAGCTTGAACCATTCAGTATCTTTTAATGAAAAATTGAATGTGAATTGTTGATTTATGCCTGTATATATATGTGTAGTTCAGTGGCAAACGTGAGGTAAAGCCTATAATGCTCCAGCCTGAACAGAGGGTGTCGGAGAGAAGTAAAACGGCATGGAATGGCCAAATAGTACACTGACACCTGGATGATGGACTAGAAAGAAATAATGCTGGAAGTGCAGAGGCGTAGTAACCATTAAGAAGGGTAATACTGGAATAAAGTATTTCAAATGAAGCTGACTGTTGGCCTAACGCTCTGAACGCAATGTTTGTGCTGTATTGTGATCAGTGTAAAAGAGAATATAAATTAGTTATGAAGTAGAAGGTACATCCTTCTTGATTTCAGGGACAGTGGTCTTGATGGTAGTGAGCAGCATCTGGTCAGAGATTTGCTGAATCCAGAGTCGGACAGCATACTCCTTGGTCTTTTTAGCTATCAGTGAGGTGTCTCCTGAGCCCAGAGGAGAATTCGAGCAGAGGAGTCCTTTCCTGCCGCCATCACGCCAGATAAGCGAATTGGCCAGCTGAGCTCAACATTATGTCCCCTCATCTTGAAATAACTTTATAAAAATACCATTAAGAGGGGAATTTACTTGTCTTAAAATCAGGAACTGTGAACATCTACAATAATGGTCCCTAAAGACAAACTATTGAAGTCATGATGACAAATACCAACAGAGCTTGAACAAAACAAAACCAGTATTACCTCATTTACCACTACACAATTGACACACATAGAACATTGGTAATAATATATGTCACTACAATATTCATATTAAATACATTCTGTACATAACTTGTAATTTAAATTGATTGTGATTCCTGGTTCCCTTGTAGTTGAATCAGGACACATATTCATTCATGCCAGTAATGAATACATATTGTTATTTGAAACGTTACTAGTGACTTCTTTAAGATATTCTCATAGAGTGTTATATGTATGTGAGTGTCACAGTGTTGTTAAGAGTAGTGGATTAAATTAAATTGTTTATCTGTCTGTTGTTGTGACTTACACTTCACCATACACATACCCTAGACACATAACGTAGCATCACACTATTCCAGAATAATTCTGACTGAGATATATAGATATGTGGTAGCAAGTAAGGTTATATATATAATATACTACTCTTATTAGATATATATATACCTTCACAGCTGATCTCAGTCAGTACACTAAGTCCCTTATAAATATTTATAACATCCCACTTCACCACATCGACGAAGATGACAGATTTTCCTGCAGCGGTTATGGCTACGTGAACTAACCTGATCACCGTAGTGCTGCATGGAACCATTCATGAAATCCTTTATATATCCATTGTAAATTAACTTTGGCTGATATTCTTCCTATGAATGAGTGAACGACAACTCAGGAAGGTAGCCATGTTGGATTTCGGTCATCGTCTGTTTTGATCACTGCCAAGAGAACAGATTATTTATCTTATTATCGGACAGTGACAGAGAGATCTCAATCCTGCTAGAAACCCCCTTTTCGTGGTTTCATAAGATGATGTATCATGACATTGAACTTTGATGTAGGCCTACTACCCATTATTTCTGCATGTGTCATGACTTCAGATCTGCTATGTATACCTACAAATTGTTATGTCAACAAAGCCTGATGTACTCGTATGTCCCAGTGTGTACGTCTGAATAAATTGAGTAAACCAAGATTCCAGCAGTCTGCATTGGTGCCTTGTAGACACATGTGTATGAGTGATTATATTGGTCAGCACACGAACAGTACACCATTCGCGGTAATCACACTCTACACTACTACTTCATACATACACCATCCTGCGTCGGCTGAAGTGACCAAGTTTAGGGCCTGCTTCCCCTGGAGCCTTTGCCTTCCCTAACTCAGGACTAGGGTGAGTTACCCATTTACAGCTGGGTAGACTGGAGCATGCCTGATCTCAACAACACACCACTCTTCCTTACAGAGCAGACAGACTGATACTTTACAGTGGTGTACTACAGGTGTAGTAAGAAATAACGTCTTTACAATCCACTCTCACTATCTTCTCCCCCCCCCCCGTGTAATTCCAGACCCAACTGCTGTGACCTCCCATCGAGTGCCTTCAATCTGTTCTGCATCTGATTACGGCCACGGGACAGAAGAGCCAAGTCATCAGCAAAATCCAGATCACCCAACCGCCCAGTCAGAGCCCACTGGACTCCACCTCTGCCATGTGCCGTCGACGCTCTCGCAACCCAGACCACCGCCAGTAAGAGAAGAAATGGAGACAAGAGGCATCCCTGTCGCACTCCTGCCCTCATCCCAAACGGCTCTGCAAGCTGTTCCCCCATGAAGAACCCCGCACGTCATGTCTCCACATGTTTTCTTTATTAAACCAACGACCCCCAGGGGAACTCCCAACGCCTCATCAATCTCCAAAGCGACCCTCTGTCCACACTGTCAAATGCCCCCTCGCAGTCCACAAATCCGATGTATAGTGGTGAATTCCATTCCAGACTCTGCCCAACTATTATTCTAAAATTGGCTATCTGGTCTGTACAGGATCTGTTTTGCCGAAAACCCGCTTGTTCATCTCTCAGTTTTTTGTCTATGGACTCTTTTAATCTTTCAAGGATAATCCTGTTTAATACTTTTCCCGGCACTGAAAGCAGCACCATTCCTCTATAATTTGTGCACTCTTGTAAATTTCCCTTCTTAGGCAACTTAATCAGATATCCTTCCTTCCATTCTGCTGGTATCTCTTCCTTTTCCCAGACTTTACCAAGCAATTTATATAACATCTCTGTAGCCGTGTCGACATCTGCCCCGATGGCCCCCGCTAGAATGCCATCAGGTCCAGACGCCCCTCCATCTCTTAGAAGCTCCATGGCTTTCTCTATTTCTTCCCCCGTTGGTATTTCACCGTCAATCTGCAGCTCCTCCTCCGCCGGCCGGACGTCCGAGGGGTTTTGTGGAGCTGGTCTATTGAGAAGATCCTCAAAATATTCTGTCCACCTCCCCATCTGCTCCCGCATACCGCTGAGCAGCCCTCCACTCTTGTCTTTTACGAAGCAACCCGTTTGCCAGTATCTCCTCGCCAGCCTCCCTGTGCTGTCACACAGTTCTCTCACATTCCCCTCGGCCGCAGCATCCCCTGCCTCTCGCGCCAACTCCCCAACACACCACCTCCAGTCTCTTTTGACATTTCTCTCCACCTCTCTGTCCACCCCCGTGCACACCCGAAACCCCCGGCCCTGCCTGTGTCCAAATCTGCCCTCCCGCCCTTCCCGTCCCCTATCTCACAGATGGTCTCTGTTGCTATCCATGCCCTCCGCCGTCGCTCCCCCCTCCCCAGCACCTCCCCCCATGTCCCATTCCACACCGTCTTGATCCGTTGCCAACAGTCCTTTGCACTCTCCGCATCCTCTAGCCGACGGAGCACCCGGAACCCGCCGGAGCACCCGGAACCCGCCGGACACCGTGACCGCAAACTTGTCTCTCGCCTCTTGACCCCCCAGATGTCCCACACCAAACTGCCGTCTATAACTCTGCACTGCTGCACATCTCCCGAGTCTCAACTTCACCCTGGCCATCAGAAGGTGGTGGTCCGACGCCACACCCGCTCCTCCACACATCTTCACACCCCGCAACGACGATCCAAACTTCTTGTTTATGCATATATGATCAATCTGATTTTCTGTTCTATGGTCTGGTGATATCCATGTTGCCTTGTGTATTCTCTTATGCGGAAACATGCTTCCTCCTATAGCCAGTTGATTTGAAGCACAGAAGTTTGAGAATAGTTCCCCATTTTCATTCATTACTCCTAGCCCATGTTTTCCCATGACTTCTTCAAAGCCGGTGTTGACTGTACCTATCTTTGCATTCATGTCACCCATCAAAATTGTGATGTCTCTTCTTTTTACTTTATCCATAATTTCCTGTAGTCTAGTATACAATGCTTCTTTCACAGACTCTTCTTTGTCATTAGTTGGTGCATAACATTGGATGGCATTTACATGAATTTTCTTTTTAGCTGTTTTGAAAGTAGCTGTTATTATTCTGGGTCCAACAGCTTCCCATTCAATGAGTGCTTTATGTGCTTCTTTAGATAACATAAGAGCTACCCCTTTACTGTGGTGTGAACTTTCGTCTTCATGTCCTGAGGACAGCACCAATTCACCTGTGATGAGTATCTTCCTGTCTACCCCCTTCCACTTTGTTTCACACAGTCCCAGAACCTCGATTTTATATTCCCTCATCTCTGCTGCTACTTGTGCCCCTTTCCCTTGTTCGTTTAATGTCCGAACATTCCAGGTGCCAAATCTGGAAGTTCTCCTAGAAGAAAGAAGGTTAGTCAGCAACACAGACTCCTTTCGGCTTTCTCTGTGTTGCATCATACGCCTCCCTGCGAGAGGACCCTCCCCTGTCTTGGATGGCTGTGTTTTATTTTTTTTAATTGACTTGTCCATTTTTGTTGAAGTTTTTTTGTGGTTTAAATTTTTTACAGGATGAGGTAACCGGCCCCATGCCCAACCCTCCTTAGTCGCTTTCTACGACATGCTTGGCAGGGAACAGTGTTATTATTCTTTGCTCTCCTTTCGGGCCCCGGTAACACACGGGTCATCATTTAGTTTGAAGTAAAGTTAACATTTGGTAAAATATCGTTTAGTTTGAATTATCCACCGTCTGTCGATGATACTGCAGGAAGAAGATCGTCAGGGAGAGACAAAGTATTCCAAATACTCCAAAACCTGAAAACAGATGATTTTTAAAAATCAAAGTAGACTTTCGGTGTTTGTAGAGTCGATCGCCACAGCTCTTGAGTTGCCTACCTCTGATATAAGGCATGAACTGAGCTTGTTAGCTGCCTTGATTTTAAATGTGCCCGATCTAATGACGTTAATCTTATTTTAGTTTTCTTGCATGCTGTTATAGTTGATCATAGTCGACATCACTACACTCCTAACTAACCCATAGGTGCTCAGTTTCCCTCAGCAAATGCCGAAGGGTATGAATGTTAATTGTTCCTGCTGCGCACTGATTTTATATACGACAAATGCATCCTCTCATACGTCCATCCCGGCAAACTCCAGCAATCTTAGCCTTCTTGCATGTTAGCTTCGTCTGACTGATGTCTGTTGGAACAGAAATTCATTTCAGCTCAACGTAGTGTTTACAGTTTCTGTGGCCATGTGAAGCACAGCGATTTGCGGTATCTTTTTAATGAGCTCCTTGACCAACCTTCCCTTGTCGCCGTCTACGATGTATAAAAACAGTGTTGCTATACCATGCTGCCGTTTTGTGCTCCGGTAGTACACGGGCAATACACTGTAATACAAGTGTCAAACAGTAGCAAATAAACCTGTTTAAATTGTGCTGCATTAGTTGGAAGTGCTGCCACATACAGAAAGGAAGCGTATAAAATGACCAGTTCTTCATTCATTATTTTTCAGCTCCATCTGGAGCACAGAACTTCAACAAATACACTTCAAACCTTCCTGTCATAATCGCTAAAGGTCTTTCCATATCTTTGTTGTCATCTTCATGTCTATGTTTAACTCCCGTCTCCATTTATTGTTATTGTTGTTTTTTTTATTCTCCCTTTATTTAACTTGCTCATATTTATTGACGTTTTTTGTTGTCTGGCATAGATTTTCTATAGGATGGTGTAGCCAGTTCAATGCCCAATCCTCCTTAGTCCCCTTCTACGACCTGTTCGGTAAGTTACAATGTTACTATATTTTATTCTCCTTTAGAGTCACATTAACACTTACTTACTTACTTAGTCGTTCCTCTTCTACCGTGAGGTGGAGAGGTTTAGAAGAGAGAGCTCCATACTATTCCTATCGGCTGTCTTTCTCCTGGCCTGGTTCCATTCTAGTCCTCGGTCCTTCAAATATTGTCTAATGTAGTCCTCACAGCGGACTCTGGGTCGTCCTGGAGATCTAGATCCTTGACTCTTAGCTTCCCATATCTTCCGTGGCAGTCGATCTTCTCACAGTCTGCAGATATGGCCAAACCATCGTAGTTGGGACTGTTCTACTTGGGTCTGCAGGGGTTGGGTTTTTAAGCTTGACGTATCGCCTGGTTGTGGACCATGTCTCTTCTTGTTACTTCAACCACTTTTCTCAGATACCTCATCTCTGAAGTTTCACATCATCACACGGACCAAAAATCGGTTCTACGAGCTCTAATAATCCAGATTTTTTCTTTCGCTTGAGACGTATGTAAGCCGGGTAGGCCTTAATAATTGCGGGGCCCGGTTTAGACCATTCTGATGGGGCCCCCTTAAGATTATAATTTTGTTGTAACATATTTTACGTCAAAATGTGGCTAATAAATATACATATTTTTAAAATTTTTAATACAAAGTAATAGCATATATTGTTGATATCTAATTTGAAATAATCTTCGTTCCTTATATGTTTCAAAGGTGGAGGTTGGGCCCTGTGTGAGCGCAGGCCCGATTGGGTCAAATAGCTTACATCGGCCTAAGGGCGGCCTTGTAAGTCAGATATCAACGTGGATATATAACATCTCTGTGTAGATGTGACACCATTAACGAAAAAAGCACATTATGTAACTAAGTCCGTATGATTTTTTGTGTACGAGTGAGGATTTCTAACCACATGGCTACTTGGAATGGTTTCTGTGACTTCAGAGATCTTACTGAGCTCTGGAACAAACTCAACTTCATTCGCAAATACTCTGTCATTTCCAAGATTATCAACTAACAACACTGTATCACACTTTCGGTTGATATCACAAAATGTACCGGTAAAATCCACCATTTGTGTCCCAGACATTCTTCTACTCATGGTCGTATTTCCGGCTCCATTTCCGAATTTTAATATATACCGTCTGTTTCCAGCGGAAATTTCTGTTTCTTTTCGTTCGGTCCCACTTTTGCACGCGAAGCAGAGAGTCGAACGGAGGTTTTGAAACATGGATATATAACCCTCTTTGAACTTGGGGTTCATCCACCAGTAGATAAATGGGTTGTAGGCACAACTGCTCATGGCTAACCAATGGGCTGTGATCCACACCACGCGCGTGTAAGCTAGACTGAAGATGGAACCATCCACGTCAGTAGCGATTGTAATGATGTGCAGGGGTAACCAGCAAATCCCGTATATCCCAACTACGGTTATCATCATCTTGATGACCTGTGAAAGAGAAGAAAAAGTTTTATTAAAAAATGTATCACAAAGGTAAAAAAGGTGAAGGCTGTTTCATAGCAGATACTGCCGTAAGGGTATGATGTTAGAGACTACAGTATACTAGCTCCAACTTCGAGAGGTGGGGTGATACGTTCCCTTCTTCGCTGCCGTTATCTTCCCTAATCAAGAGCAAAATTAGGTACTCATTTACAGCTGGATAATCTTGAGCGTGACGGCACCGTGTTTCAAACCCGGTACCTTTGCTGCGAGTGGCCAGCGATCTAACTACTCTGCCAATAGGACGTAAATAAATATTAGACAAACATAAAGGTATGTTTTCAGGCACTCGTAAGAAATAAAGAAGTAGAAAAATAGACAACAGAAAAACAACAGACGTGAGTGGCTTACCCAGGACTCGAACCCAGGACCTTCCGTGCGACAACCCCGCCTAGCTATGCAAGCGAATCACACTATCGTAAGTATATTCTGGCATGATGCGTCGAATCGACCACGTCTGTTGATTGGTTTCATATATTTTCGGTTGTCTACTTTGTGCCCATTGGAATAAGATGTGTTTTTCTACTTCTTTATTTCTTACGAGTGCCTGAAAACATACCTTTAGTTTTTTACCTTAATCGAATATGAAGCATTACGTAGCCTGTCTAAGGCATACTATGAATCAAGTGCAACTGTTGAAGCAAGGACTGACGCTAATGGTTCATATGTAGAAGATGTTATTTCCACAGGAGAGGTTGTCCTCCATTTCTATAATACAACAAATAAAGTAATGGTACAAGGTGCAGAGTGCGCTATTAAAGACTGGATTAATACGGACTTGAATAATTTATGGAAATCAGCAACTACTGCTGGAGTCAGTCGAGAAGCCATCATTTCAAATTTTCCGGTTCAAAGCATTCCAGCAAAAGCTTCCAGATCTAAGAGATTAGCAATCACACATTCCGCTGTTCCCGCTGATATCACAACAAACACAACTCCCAATAAGGAGTGCAAAAAGGTGTCACAGACAAAACCAAAGTCACCAGCGTTAGCTGATACAAGTGACATCACAAAGACAGAGCACCTATCAAGCACTTTTGACAGTAGTCCAACAATATCCCCTCTTACATTACCTATGCACTCGTCACAAGATCAATTTTCAATAATATTGTCTGAGATGGAGATACTAAAAGCAGAGCTGAGCAGCCTCAAAAAAGTTTATGAGCAGCTCCATGCTGCTCATATGTCCCTCAAAAATAGCTGTGAGAGAAACGAGTCTCAACAACAGAAAGAAAGCACACAGCAGAAGAATAAATACAGACTGTGTCACACACACAAACTCAAAGGGAAATTCCAACAGTGGTGAAGTACAACAATCGACACAAGTTGAACTGAGCCATAAAGAGGACAATGACCTGTGCACTCTGGAATTCCCAGCAGACGTCAGCACAATCCCTGTGCAGATTTCTAATCGGCAGCCCCCACTTCGACCGGAAACAGCCAGTTCACATCATAGCAAGAAACCTTCACACAATTCCGGCACATTTCAAACACAAGAAACAGCACACACTGCCACCGGCACACACACACGTCTTTCAAATAGAAGGAAACACTTCATCTTTCGTGACCAAAATGTGAAGGACCTTCACAAATTTAAATTAGTAACAGCAGATACAGACACGGTCACTGTTCGCTACAAAAATTGGGCATCTGCGCAGGACCTACTGACTCTCCTCAAAAGATATGAAACTGATCTTAATGTAGCCAGGGTCACTGTGCACATTGGTCTGTCGGACACCGCTAAAACATAACGAAATGGCACAAACAGAGCTAAATCAAATCACATCTAACTTCCAGTTCCTGTTCCCAAATGCAAAGATATGCTTTTCAGCTATTATACCTCCAGTTCGCTCACATTATTGGAAATCTGTTGAGATTAACAACAACAAATTGAAAAAGCATTGCATCAGACACCACCATACATTTATAGAACACTCCTCGTTCCTTGCCACACCTGGAGCTCCTAAAAAGCATCTTTATAGCGGCGACATTACCTTAACCGATCAAGGAACCAATATGTTGGCGACAAACATCAAACATCCAGAAAACACCCTCAGAGGCACAACCAGCACATCAGCATCCAAGTATCCTTCTAAACGACACACGAGTGCAACCAGCTACTCCTCTAATGCGAATTACGACCTTGAGTTTCCATCAATACCCACAACTTCAAACACCAGCCAGACAACACTGTCACACAATCAGGAGTATCAAGACATACCCCTTGTTAGAATTACAGATGTGCAGGAAACAGCCAATAATATCAGCCTTCAGCAACATTCTACGACCGACGACCCACCTCAACAACAACAGTCTGAGGCACTCCATCTCCAAAGGTCTGTAAGTGACTCAATTCAAACAACTCAGGGTCCATCTACTGAAATCTTTCCACGTCCGCTGTCGTACCAGACACCAATGAGAGATCACCAATCATCGCTGTCATCACATGTTTTCCCATGTCAACCCGCACATCCAACCTTTCATAACTTTCTACATCAGCAAAGCCTCTTGAACTACGCACCTTACACTTGGAGGTCCTACTGGCCGGAATATCCCATTCATACAACAACAATACCTCAACATCCAGCTCACATCTACTACCAAATGAATCATCTATCACGGCCTAATACATCTCGCTTTTATTTTCAACAACCCTCTCCTCAACATTATCAGTGACTGTTCACTTCACAAGTCGACGTCTATGTAGGACCAGTAACTGTCGGATAATGCTTATCTATTTGTTCTCAATGTCCGTCTGCCTGTTTGTCTGTCTGCCCGTCTATTCTCTTGGTGCAGCTTAACTTTGTTGTTAACATTCACAGTGTGGATGGGTGCGCTTGTTGAGTGACAATTTTCTTACAATGTTTACATAGTTCAGTTATCTGAATTGTTTTGAATTAGTTGTATTAAGTTGTGCATTTATTTACTAGTACTATTAATCTCATTTCTTTAGCAACTTCGCGATGTTTAATTAGTTATTTACTTTCTAAATAATAACATTCCTATGTGTTCGGAACAGACTGTATTTGAAGATATAAACCTCACTTTTTGCAAAGATCCCCATACATTTAACCGTGTCCACGAACGTTAGTGAAATCTACTGTAGTGTATATTTTATAATTTGTTTACAATTTTGTATTAACCCTTGTTACTAATTTTTATTGCGTCTTACTACTATTCGTCTTGGTGCCAATTCCTCTCATTCCTACTTCCCCCATTCACCCTTTCCTCCTGACTATTATCATGTCCGAGTGCAAAAATTCTAATCAAAATATAGGCAATATCACTAATCCATGGCTTGAACTAACTGGGCTTAAAATTGGACATTTAAACATTTACCACCTGTTAGGTAAGCTTTCTGAAGTCTCCACCTCTCTCCAACAAAACTTACACATATTCGGTTTTTCTGAAACCCGTCTCAATGACAAAATTACAGATGAAGAAATTAGCATGCATGGATTCACAACCATCCGGAGTGATTCTAACAGACAACTTGAAACAGGGCTAGTCATATACATCTCAACATCTCTTCGGTGCAGACGCCGTGATGATCTAGAATCTAGAACATACTGGCATTGAATGTATATGGCTTGAAATAAAACTCCCCAACCTGACCCCTGTTTTAATTGGTTACATGTACCGGAACCCTAGCTCTTCTACTGTGTGGTTTGACACATTCTCACGAATGATGGACAATGTTTGGGCTTCTTCGAAGGAAATTATTTTACTGGGGGATTTCAATATTGACGTTCACAAACCGAACAACACGTGGAATAATATCACAATCTCATACAATCTCACACAGTTAGTCACCCAACCCACGAGAGTAACAGACTCATCATCTGCACTAATTGATCACATCTATACGACCTGCCCAGAAAACATTATAGAATGCACATTCACACAGACAGCTATAATGATCACTATCCTATTTGCTGTACCTGGACGAGAAAGGGGTTCAAAGCACCTAAAACGGAACACATCACAGTCCACTACAGAAATTTAAAAAACTGTAACCTTCAGTTGTTCCTACAAGACCTACAAATATCCCCTCTCTCATACGTGTACCAACTTCCGCATCCAGAAGAAGCCATAACTTATTGGACACAAACATTCTACAACGTATTCGACAAACATGTTCCTATAAAGCAGGTCCGTGTCAAAAACATCAGAAAGACCCCCTGGATAACAAAAGAAATATTATCAGCAATGAGAGAGCGGGACGAGGCTCATAAGCTCAAAGATTTCAGCAGGTATCGGACACTTAGAAACAAAGTACGGTACCTCATTCGTAAGGAAAAGAAACTACATTTCAGAAAGATGATTCAAAACAAAGTAAACAGCAAAGAAGTCTGGGCAGCCATTAGAACACTAACACACAAATCAAAGTCACTAAACTCTTTACCAAAAAGCTGCTCACTCACGGCAACTCATTTTAGTAACCACTTCAAAACAGAAATTACCCATCTCAAGTCGACACTAAAGCCTATGGACTGCGATATTAGTAAATTAACATACTTCTGCAGCACCGAACACACCACAACAGATCTAAGAGATATTCCTTTTCTAACTGTACACGAAGTACTCAAATATATCTTGGCATTAAAAAACAACAACTCATCTGGACTTGATGGTATCAGCAATAAGATTCTACGTTACGCTGCACTCATCATTTGCGACTCGTTAACTTATGTATACAACCAATGTATTGCACACAACTACTTCCCTACAGCATTTAAAACTGCCAAAGTGTATATTCTCTCTATAAATCTGGCTCACATAGCGATCCCAACAGTTACAGACCAACATCCATTCTATCATCTATATAAAAACCACTAGAGAAACACATTTATAACACCACACTTCAACACTTAACAGCAAACAAACTGCTCATTGAGAGCCAGTCAGGTTTCAGACCCAAACATTCCTGTCACACAGCTCTCACCAAAATGGCAGACAACTGGCTGTCGAACATAAATGATGGAAAATTATGTGGTGCTGTTTTTGTCGACTTCAAAAAAGCATTTGACATGATTGACCACACTATCTTGGTTCAAAAGTTAGAAACCCTCAGAATAGGTCCTAATCCACTAAACATCATCAAATCATTCCTGGCAGATCGACAACAGTTAGTGTTCCACAACAACTCGACATCAGATTTCTCGAAGATAGATACAGGAGTACCGCAAGGTTCTATTCTTGGGCCCCTTCTCTTCGCACTGTTCATCAACGACCTGCCACTACATCTAAAATATTCAACATGACCTCTTTGCAGATGATTGTACTATCTACACTAGTGACACTGACTGCGCGGTACTTGAAATGACTCTTCAAAGCGATGTAGACAACCTAACAAAATGGAGTAATATGAACCGTATGCCAGTAAACACAGGAAAAACAAGATCTATGTTGATTACCACCAGACAGAAACTTCTAAACTTCACTAAAAGATTGCTACAGCTACATGCGGAGTCAATACATTACCGATAATCGCACGATACTACAACGCAAGGACACGAAAAGAACCAAAAAACGTCTCCTCTAAAACAAAGCCAAGATGACTACGATCATGCCCCGCCGTACCTACGATCATTGTTTCAAACCAGCAGAAGAGAGGGACTACAATTACATCAGTTACGTCTGCCCAAACCTAGGATCGACCTGTTCAAAAAGAGTCTAGCCTACTCTGGAGCCTACTTGTGGAACAGCCTTCCACACCACATAAAAAAACCAACAGACACAATACTCATTCAACAAAGCACTTTTTAAACACTTAATCAACACCAATTATCTACCCCCATAGAAACAGCCATTGTCAGTCCACATCTTATCTATATGTTAACCTTTCTTTTCCTCTTCCGCTCGTTATTGTCTACGCGAAAATTTTGTTTTATATCCACGTAGTATTGCTATATAATGTAATGTATGTGAGAATGTACCTGCATAGCACTGTACTTTTGAAATATGTAATTGTATTTTGTTTGCTTAAATGTGATGATGTGTATGCGAATAAGCAGATGTACATTTTTACAGCTCGAAGATGTGTCCTGCTACAGAAGTGCGTAAGAAATTATTATTATTATTTCAAGAATGTACAGATATAAGCGAGAATATGTTATGTAATTTGTGTATTGATGTTTAATGACACATTCACAAATGCAGATTAATTGCTGATGAACACATGAGTGAGTGTCGGGATACAGAATGAAAGATAAAGGGCTGGATGGTCGGACAGACCTGGGTCCCAATTCTTTACCTTTTTAAATAAAGTTATGTCCATCTATCTCTCCTACTGATTCTGCTCTTGGGTTAAGGAGGGCAAAGAAATAACACCAAGTCTCACCTCCTTCAATAGCAGACTGTCAAGTACTTCATGAGTTCTAATACCATGCCACCTAATCTGATTATGTTCGCATTCATGATTTACTGTACGTATTTTTTTTTAAATTTTTAAAATTTTTATTTATTTATTTATTTTTTAAGTTTAATTAAATTTAATTTTATTATAATGTTTGTTTAATTAACAATATTTAATTTTCATTATGACTGCATGCTGTAAACGCACGCTGTTAAATTACCTTTATAATGTTGCATGCCTCCATATTAATGCTTAAAGTAACATGTGGGAATGAAAGGATATAATAAGCAAAATAAATGAGAGTTGAAGGGCAGAATGTTAGACGGGCCTGCGCGCCCAATTCTTAACCCTTCGAAAATAAAGTTTGTTCGTTCGTTCGTTCTAATATTTATTTACTGTTTACAGGCCTCGGGTTACCCTTCCTTATGTGTTATAAATGTTTGCCAATCGGACGCTCTAACATAAGGTAGAAAAGTATAAATAAAAAGACATTTTCAGAATTATAATATATATATTGTTTCAAGACCTGAAGTCGTTTATATTTTGACATGCGCCCTAATATAACCGATTAGGTTGAACGGGACGCGCCTCGCCAAAACGAGGCAAAAAAAAAAAAAAAAAAGAAGAGAAGAGAAATGTTACAACTATTATTAAGCGGAATTTCACTGGAGCGTCATGACATATTTCTTTTTCGGACCGTATCAGTTTTATTTATTGATTTTTTAAAAATATACTCGTATTTTTAACCCAGTTATCACTTTCTTTCTCTTATCTTCATTTATTGTTCCCCGAAGAAGATCTTGCGGCCGTAACATATGTAATTATTTTTGTCAGAGTAAGACTGACGGTGGTTTGTGTAGCAATATGTTTTATATACTGAGGTTGCCAGCCTAGAGCATATCCTCATATTAATAGCCTTGTACGACATGCTTTCTGAGCAGTAGTCCTATTGGTTTGGTTTTTTTAGGGACTATTTTCATTGCACATGGACAACTTTATCAGTGCTCCGATCTCCTCCCTTAGATCACACAAGGAGGATCTCAGCGCAGTGCACGAACTCCGTAGCACCGGCGAGAATCCCAATGTGTGTATATACTGTATAGGAATCTCACATTCTATAAATATTTTTCTGTGGATTTCCTACCCACCCCGGGTAGAAGCCAGAAGTGTACTGTCCAAGCTCGAGCGGAGATAAAGGAGGGGTTTCTGAATAGATGGGCCATGGGAAACACCAGTAGAAAGGTTTACCGACATATAGACGTTTATAACTCTAATGACATCATCCGCTATTTTATAAGCCAGGATCAGAACACAACATTTACCACTCAATAATCACTTGACCATGACACAACCCAGAGTACCAGCTATGTACCTACCCCTTTGATACTGTTGAGACAACCACATCTTCAAGTGCCCAACACTCGATCACGTTAGGAAAATGCTCCCTCCGAGGTAAGATAAGTGAAACCCCTTATATGGAGCAAAAGAACGACTTGCTAGCACATGCAAATACCATTGGGCCGATGGGCGAGAACTCAAACGCCGCTGGATCAACAACAACTTTATTAACTAGTTCTCGCTCTCTATCTCTTCTGTTTTGGTTTGTTTGTGCCTGACGAAGGCCTTGTGGCCGTAACGTTCACTCTTCTCTCTGTCTTTTGTTAGAGCAAGATTCATCGTCTATTGTTGTTTACCCAGCCGTTTACTAATGTGGCGAAGTGGCAACCATACTTATTTTCATCATCATCATTATCGCCATTATTATCATCTTCATAGTCATCATCATTTTCATTGTCGTGGAGCAGATATAATGTGACTATTTTTCCTGCTTCTTGAATCCCAACCTTATCTGAAAAAAAAATGTCCGTTACCCCTCAATTCTGTCAATGGTTCTCACACTCTTAGCGAGAAATGCAATAAACTCAGTCTGCCTAATGACCCCCTGTTCCTGTCAGGCAACCTGTCATTATGTAAGCTTTTGTTCTGTCTCTGACTTTGATCTCGTTAGCTGGAATACACATCTAAAGCCTTACACTGACGAGACAACTCTCTTGTTGGCTCAGCGCGGAGTCAATCAAATGTGTGATATGCGTCGCTTGTAGGAACGTTTCACCCAGCGTAGATTTTTGAATAAGATTACTGTTCCATTCATTCATCACTGTTCAACTCCCAAAGTATCATTGGCCGTCAAAAAACTGGTGCCAAGTCTTGCTGTCTGGTCTCATCAACGCAAGATCTTGCCAAGTATTTATCTCCCTCGCGTCTGTCTCTAGTTCTATTAAAGTACGATCATTCCAGTTGCCAATTCTGGAAATTATCCTAGAAGAAGAAAGGCTTGTCAACAACGCAGACTCGTTTCGGCTTTCTCTGGGTTGCGTCATGAGCGTCCTTACCAGGTGACCTTTTTTCTGTCTTGAATGGCTGAATTGACTTATTTACTTTAGTCCATTTTGTTTGTTGAAGTTTTTGTGGTTTACAATTTTCTTCAGAATAGGATAACGGTGCCCGACCTTCCTTAGTCGCTTCTTACGACATGTATTTGGTTACAAAGTTATTATTCTTTCCTACTCTTTCTGGCCCACATAACACATGGGAGGGAAATCACTGTTGCCACTCTGGTAAATTCCAGTGAGAAATGCTTCAATGGAAAACTAGAACCAATATTAAAAGTAAGGTGCAGTTAGTGGGAAAAGTGACGGGCTGCGGAATAACAAACAGAGTTTACTAGCCATTTATTTAATTTACTACCAATAACCCGTCAACATTGACATATTATTAATTATAGTGTCTTCTTTCTGTTACATGTATTACAGACGGTACTATCACTACTGTGGTCATTTCATTGCAGGCGACCGTCATTTGATATTTGTAGTGAAAATTATATGGATGTATTAAATATGAAGACATGGAGTAACTTTACCTAAATGACATGCGGAGCAGTGATAATGGACCGTAAATTGACTAAATAACTAACATTTCTTTTATGACAACATGTCTCGTAATTGTTCGCGCATCTTTTAAAATCTTGCCCTGGTCGAGTTACTGCCTCTGAGAAGCCATGGTCGACTTACTGCCTCTGAGAACAACGTTTGAAGTTTGACGAAACTCCAGTTCATGTAATGTTTATCAATCGTGTTGTTGGCTTCTTTCGATAATCAAACTGTTCATGCACACCTTCATTTGCGCACTTTTTCTATTTTCGCGAGAGTACATATAAGGGGAAACAATACAATTATTGTCTAACTTTCAACCACAGGTGCACCGCCTTAGCTGTGGTTGAAAGTTAATGCACTCCCTCGAAAATAGAAAAAGTGCGCAAATGACGGTGTGCAAAGTGTGACAGACTGTCATAGATGGAAATAGTGCAGCAGTGATCATCCACTTTTGCTCCCTCCCCATCTAGTTTATTTTTTGGTGCTCGTACATGAACGAAGGATTCACTAGTGCAATTAACACGTGAGCCATTTGGAAATTAAGCATGGTGGAACAGAGAGAGCGCGGGGCGTAATAGATTCTTTGATCAGGGACGATGTTAAGTCTGAGACGGACCTTGGATTGTGAAACTTTCAGGGGAATTAATTGCGTTGCTGATATTCGGCAAGGCGGAGATGATGAAAGTCAAGCCAGAGAGATTGTCGACGGCAGAGGTGGTAAAATTACCTTTGATTCAAGAATCGAACGGCAAATGGGCTCGGGTCTGGCAGTAGGTGTGACTTTCGCATTAAAGAGCGATAGAACGGAATTTACGGATATATACCATGTCTCTCCGATAGCCATGATCAGTTGTTCAGAAATCTATCTGAAATTCACTAGCTCGATAACTTAGATCTCTCGTACAGAGTGAAAACTATTAGATTTTCGTGGAGTGTTTCATTTTTCTGATTGCGGTAATTTATATACTAGCCTTTAAGTGATTTAGTGTGTTTAAAGTTTTCATTATATTTCACTGAGATTTTCTGTGCTAATTAAATAACTTATAGCTAAATCCTTTTCAGCCGTAAAGTAAATTTAATTACTCGCTATTTCCCAATAAGAGATGTTTTAAACTGACTAGTACCCACATTAGGGACCTCAAGACGCAGCAATAGAGACCGCAGTCAGCGACTCATAGCTTGACTGCCTGCGTCAGGACCAGCGAACCAGAGCTGGTCAAGACCGCACTCCACCTCCACATGGTGGTCCTGGAAACAGTCTGCAGCTGTGCAGGCTGGCTGAGCGAGTGTGGATCGAAATGGGAAGGCAAACCCGGTCCTAAAAAATGCCGTGCAGAAGTCGGATGTGTCGACCGAAAGGTGCAGATATCACAGCTACGTTGTAAACAGACACAACGCAACCACCGTCCTTATCAGGGCGAACGAAGAAGAAGAAGAAGTACCCACATTAAATAACTGTCTTCTGACGGCATATATTATTTACTTCTATCCATTTAATGTAATTTTTTTAAAATGACTAGTGTTCATATCACGCGTTAAAAACGATAGGGTAAGCTAGACACGTGTGTTTTAAATCTAATTTATAACCGAGTGGTGAAGAGGTCCTATTTTAACACGTGTTAGATATGATATTGATAATTTGGTTAAATATTTATATTTTCTTTCCTAAAATCTAGGCTGATCAACCTGAGTACTAGCGGCTTTTTTAAGGCCATATGAACTTATGATCATACGAACTTATAATATTATAAGCATCCAGGGATATTTAATATTGATGAGCTTCTTGCTGTGACATGTGTGGTCCAATTTTCCTCATTTTCATGAGAGAAACCAGAATAGAACCATTAAATTATAATATTAACTGGACCAGAACTATTAACAGATTTACTTATATCAATCTCATCAGCCAGCTGTGGCGAAATATATTGTCAGCAACATTTGTGTAACTTAACCTAGCGTCTCAGCCACCTGAGGCTACACCACATAGGAACTATATATATGTTCTATTCATCCTTCGTGGGCGATCACCACGCATGAACCTTACTCCAACCAACTGAAGGCATAGATAACTTATTGTATCCAGGACAAATTAAATCACCGACTCTAGCGACTCTCGTGAAATTTGCAGTCAGCAACTACGGCGAGTCTGGGGCTGGATTTGGCAAAACTTAAACTTGACACTAAATAGTCTTATTACTTATTAGTGTATTTCCTTGGAATGCCTGCGACAACTATTGGGGTAAGCAAAAGTCTGAAAGTGGCCACTGAATGGGTGTGAATTAAATGAACGGAGAAAGAAACTTATGTCTTTTGTTAACATCATATACTTATGTTGTTTCTTCTTTCTTTCTTCATCTCACTAATCTGAGTAGTCACGGGATAGATTACATTAGGAACCTATTCTATTCCCATACTGACTATTTCATAACTTATTGTAACTTTTGATCTTTTGGGTTAATTAACATCTGTTGGGATCGTCTTTTCTTTTCCGTTACCAGAGGGGGAGAACCTATTTGATTAATTTCTTCTTTTGCAATTTTATCTGTAAACCATGATCTAGTGATACTTTATTAAACCTTTAGTTATCGTGTCGGTCAACCCCTATCCATTATATGTTAATCATAGTTTGTTTTCACGTTCGTGCGTATTTGTCACAGAATTGTGTGCATGTGAGTGCAGTGTAACTTGTATTTTCGTACAAGGAGAGAAAGTGCGTCTGATTTAAATATCGTCGTCCAGATAGGCTGGATTAGATAAATTATTCTATCCAGAGACTGTCCTTTCTCTTACACGATCACCTCGTGATAAAACTATTTCTTACCCCTTACTTTCACATTGTCATCACTATCACCTCTGCTCAGACAGGGCTATAAACATCTATTACCTATCTGATAAAATCTACGACACAGACCGACCGACCGACCGAAGTACCTTACGGCGGGAATTATGGTATTGGATATATTTGTTGGATGTTAATATCTCGCTTAATTCTGTTGTATCTATTTTTGTTATGTGAAGAGCAGAATAACCCAGGCAAAAGCAGCATTTCATAAGATGTGAAGCATTTTATGCATTAACTCTTTGTCAATGGAAGTAAGAAAGATAGTTCTTCCGTGTTATATAGAACCAATCCTGACACACGGAAGTGAGTCATGGACGATTAGTAAACAAGTAGAAAAAGCACTCGAGGCCACAGTGATGTGGTTTTTCAGAAGAATGGTAAAAATACGATGGGCAACTTAAAAAAAAGTAAAGAGGATGTCCTGAAAGATGTCAGTACGCAAAAGAAGCTTATTCCTCGTGTTAGAAGGAATCTGTTTTATTATTTTTCTATTTCTTTGGTGTACAAAAGGATGTTGTATATGTTATGAGATTACGAAAACTGGACTTTATTGTTGCAACAGGAAAGATTAAAGGAAAAAGAGACAGAGAACGAGAAAGAAAGAAGATACTAGACAGTTTGACATCATAGCATGGGAAGAAGTCAACAACACAATTGATAAACAGTGCTGGGGACAGGAAGTTGTGGATAGACATGATCGCCTAAGCGATGGTACTTGAAGAAGTATTTAGACCTATTATTCTTGAATTTTATTTCATGTCTGTTGTGTGATCCTCAATTATTATATGTGCAAGATATGGCAGCGGGATGAACAAGGGTAGGTAATGTGTCTATACTAGGACACATGGCAAGAAAAATGCCTATGTTACGGCCAAAAGGCCTTCATCTGGGACAAAAGAACGAAAACATAAAAGAAAACGATAACTAGGTTAAATAGAAAAAATTTATAACAATAACAATACGTTAAAAATAAAGAATAATAATGTGACCGGTAAATGGAAATATCGATTATCGCTTTCATGGTCTCCAGTATGGAAAAAATGGCCACTTGAGGTTTCTTATACAGAATATGATATTTTTGCTCTGAAACTTGGAGAGCAATCAAAACAAGAACCAAAAAGCTAGATAATTTGATAAATGGGTGCTGGCTTAGAATACAAGGACTGAAATGGCATGACAAGGTCCCCAATGTGGAACTGATGACAAGAACCGGAAAAGTTGCAGTGGAACAAGAGCTAGGAAGAAGGCGTTAGCGATGGATAGTACATAGACTGAGGAAACCCGTTGATAGGACATACACTGAGGAAACCCGTTGATAGCATTCCAAGGCAAGCCTTTTTCTGAAGTCCCCAGGGAAAGAGAGACGGAGATAGACCTAAAAGCACGCGGAGAAGAGAACTGGAAACATAAATGAAAATGATGATGAAGACGTGGAAAGAACGTGAGATGATGGCATGCGACAAGAGGACTTGGCGTGTGTTGAAGGCCTACGCTCTGTGGGGAGCTAGAGGGTATTGACTGATTGATTGATTATAGATATGATAGACTGTTTAGTTGTTTCTCTATCTCTTCATTGCTTTTTATGTATAATGTAAGCTTGTCTTTAACAATGGACGATGTCACTTTTATAATTTTTAATATAACGATTTCTTCTTCTTCAAGTACCATGCCTTGTGGCGTAGGAGATCATGTCTCTCCACAACTTCCTGTCTCCAGTACAATTTACAATTCTGTTGTTGACTTCTTTCCATGCCACGATATCAACTGTCCGATATTTGCTCCCTTTCTCTTCCGCAAGCTCTTTTTCCTTCAGTCTTACCTGTTGTTACGATATATTCCAGCTTTACTCTTCTTATAACATGCTCAAAAAAGTAGATTGCTTCTTTCTAACTTGTGAAATAAGTTTTTTTGCGCATTGGCCTCTTTCAGGACATCCTCGTCACTCTATTTGGCTATCCATGGTATTTTTAACATTCTTCTGTAAAACCACATCTCTGTGGCCTCTAGTACCTTACCTACTTGTTTACTAATTGACCATGACTTACTCCCATATGTCAGGATTGGTTCTATATAACACTGAAGAACTCACTTTCTTACTTCCATTGACAAAGAATTTTCATGATAAAGATTTCTAATGGTTTAATGTAAAGATGAAGAAATGTCAATCTGGTAGCAAGTGTTCTTATTTTCATTTTTCTGAACATGCATTAAAGCGGAAAATGGGTATTGTCGTCAACCGATCGTGGCATCCGGTAGATCACAATGGATGTTTTGGTAGATCTCTAGGCGACGGAGGAGGAAAAATGTAGCATTTTAAGCATATAGATATTTCGAGCTAATGACCCCTGTCCACGAAGCACTACTTTTGTGGTGCCTAGTTGGCAGGGTGGATAGTGCGATTCGATTTCGCGCTAGGCGGTGGTGCCGTTCGGAAGGTCCTAACTTCGATCCTGAGGTAAGCCTCTCATTTCTGTTGTTTTTCTGTTCTGTAGTTTCCACTTCTTTATTTCTCACGAGTGCCCGAAACATACATTTATGTGTGTATTATTTATTTACTACCTTAGGTTTCCCTCTTTATTTATTTAAATGTTTATGCAATACCAAACATACCCTCAGTCCTGTACTGTTTTCACTCTTCTGTCATTTACTAGACACAGTATTAAGGTCTGTATCTCATGTACTATGGCCTGCACTGTTTTTTTAAGGGACCACAAAAGTGTTCGCGTCATTAATTAGGCTGGATCGTTCCTAGGTACATATCCAGTGTTACGTGTTGAAAATCGCGCTAATGACCCCTGTCCACGAAGCCCTATTATTGTAGTTGGCTGGGAGGATAGTGCTTCCGTTAGGCAGTGTTGCCGCTTGGAAGGTCCAGTGTTCGATTCCCCTGTAATCATCTCACTTCTGTTATTTTTCTGTTGTCTAGTTTTCTACTTCTTTATTTCTCACAAGTAACTGAAACATACATTTATGTGTCTATTATTTATTTAGATTTCAGACTACTTCTCTAATGCCGGCATTTGAAAGCACGGTATCTTCAGGACCATAGGTTTTTTTTTTCACTCCCGGCGTTTGCAGTGACAATCCATGATCTAGCTTACTAGAATTCACTTCATTCGTGAATTGCTCAATATATGAACCCGAACTTTTCTCTGAAGTGAAGCGAACATTCGGTAAAATATAATTTAGCTTGAATTTTCAACCGCTGTGCCGGTGGAATTACAGGAGGTAGATTGCCTGGCAGAGATGAAAGTTAAATATAGGCTGTACTTATTCCAAATTCTAAATACTCTGAAAACATATATAGTTTTATGAAGGTTGATCTTGAGAGAACTCGATAATTCTAAAGAAGATCTCCACTGCAACTGAGTAACCGACCGCGTCATTAAAGTATACAAATATACAAAGACATGTCTCGGACCCAGAACATCGGAGACAAAAATAAGACATTGACCTATATAGATGGCAGTTGGAACAGAATAAAAGAAAATTGATTTTTCTGCCACTTTGAGTTTTCATATAGTTTTATCAAGTTTTTAATGTGCTTCAGTATAGTTTTATCAAGTTTTTAATGTGCTTCAGTACAGTTTTATCAAGTTTTTAAGTGTGCTTCAGTATAGTTTTATCAACTTTTAAAAGTGCTTCAGTATAGTTTCATCAAGTTTTTAATGTGCTTCAGTATAGTTTTATCAAGTTTTTAATGTGCTTAAGTATAGTTTTATCAAGTTTTTAATGTGCTTCAGTATAGTTTTATCAAGTTTTTATGTGCTTCAGTATAGTTTTATCAAGTTTTTAATGTGCTTCAGTATAGTTTTATCAAGTTTTTAATGTGCTTCAGTATAGTTTTATCAAGTTTTTAATGTGCTTCAGTATAGTTTTATCAAGTTTTTAATGTGCTTCACAGGGCCAGCTCTACCGACGGCGCAACACGTGCATTTGCACGGGGCGGCAAGCTTTGGGGGGGGCGGCAAAAAATCTTTTTACTTATTTTTACAATCCCGCCAAAATATTCCGCCTGGGAGCATCGCTGGTGTAATGGTTACCACACTGCGCTAGCGATCAGGTGTTCAAGCCCGGGCGCAGGCATTTGTAAGAGTGTCATCGACCAGGATTTTGACTGAATAACCTGAACGGCTCCTGAAATAAACCCTCTGTGGATGGTGTCGCGGAGTGTTTGAAAGTTTCGTCTAGATAATTTTAAAATTCCTTACTTTTCTATTCCTTCACATTTTGTCGGTTTTCTCTAAGAAATATTTGCACCTGCGATCTGTTCTTTAGCTGTTTTTCAAGTCTTCACTAATAGTTCTGCCATACGATCCTAATGATAGCTTCTCCTCCTACAAAGGCAGTAAAAGGTATTTCTTTAGAGACGTCAGTACAATTTATTGGCTTGGTCGAAACCACAGTTGTTCCAAGAGGATTATTTTTCCATTTTCAGTGGTCAACTGAAGACCGCCACGATAAATTTTCCGGCATGGCTGAACGGGAGACGGGAATTAATTAACTTGGCGTGGGAATCAGGAGTTTATTGTTTTATCGACTGTTCTATGTTGGCGGTTCGAATGTTTCAGTTGTTTTGGAGTGTGCATTCAAGGAAGTTACAGTGATAAATAAGTTTTTAAAACGTTTTATGGAAATGAGTACAGTGCTTCAGCCTCCATTCATTACTAAATAATACATTTTATTGTAGGGTTTATTAAAACAGTTTTAATATTCAAATAGATATAATGTCCGATAAAAGAAAAAAACTATCAGGTGCTGAATATCGGAAACGGAAACTGGAAAAAGAACGCGATATTCAAAAACATAGCTGGGCTTTACATAAATATAAACACTGAAACAGCTGAGGTAGGACAGAAGAAAATAAGCAAATGTGCCGAAACAAATGATTCTGAGCTCATGGCAAGTACTTCTAACTCGGACCCCAGTAACGTAGATATTACTAACAATGTCAAAAATGAGACTGATTTGACTGTTTCCAATTCCAGAGATTTAAGTGATGAACTTAAGAGGTACACTGATCCGGTAAGATGGAGTCCTTCTTTAAGCGATACCGAAAGACTGGAAATCGTAAAAAAAAGGCCTGCCAGAGAGACCAAAAAATGAGTTCGTTTTTCCGCGTAGCTCTAATGATCGGAAATTTCCCCTAAATTTTTACACTAGGGAGCTAAGCAACGGAGAACATATTAATCGATCATGGTTAGTGTATTCAAAAGAAAAAGATTCTTTATTTTGTTTCTGCTGTAAGTTGTTTTCCTGTAATAAAATGTCACTCACTACTGATGGCTATAATGATTGGGGTCATTTGTATGTGTATCTTAATGAACACGAAAAATCTAAAAACCCCTTGGAGTCCCATACAAAGTGGATTGAATTATCGTCCAGGCTTAAATCAGTACAGACAATTGATTCAATGCAACAAGAGTTATTAAATTCAGAAGTTCGACACTGGAGGAGCATAATAGAACGCCTAATTGCTATTGTCCAGTTCTTGAGCCAACAATGCTTGCCATTTCGTGGAACATCTGATAAATTATATGACCCTAACAATGAAAATTTTTTAAAGCTTCTTGAACTGATTGCCAGATTTGATAGTGTTGTGTGTGAACATTTAATGAGAGTAGCTCGTGGATTGACCCAACATTACCTTGGGAAAAACATTCAAAATGAATTAATTGCTCTTCTCTCTTTTGAACCATAAAAAAAGAAATAATTTCTATGGTGGAGAAAGCTAAATATTATAGCATAGTTGCAGACTGTACTCCCGATGTAAGTCACATTGAACAATTAACACTAATTGTAAGATTTGTTAATACGAATCCAGATGATATCAACATTCATGAGCATTTTCTTGGTTTCATTGCTGTAGAAGCCACTACAGGCTCAGCGTTAACCGAATGCATTCTAAGAAACTTGATTGTCAGACATGGATATTCCAATCGCAAACGTGCGTGGCCAGGGGTATGACAATGGATCAAATATGAAAGCAAAACATTCAGGAGTTCAACAACGTATTAGGGACTTGAACCCGAGAGCTTTTTATATCCCTTGCTGTTCTCATTCTCTCAACTTGGTGGTCAATGATGCCGCGATGTCATCTAGAGAAGGGGTTTTATTTTTTGAAACGGTTCAGAAATTGTATGTGTTTTTCTCAGCGTCAACACTGCGTTGGGGAATCCTTAAGAAACATATTACAACTCTAACGCCCAAGCCACTAAGTACAACTCGCTGGGAATCTAGAATCGAGGCCATTCGTCCTTTAAGATATTATATTGAGGAATTTTATGATGCATTGATAGAAATTGTTGATGACGAGTCAGTAGACAAAATGGCGAGACATGAAGCTGAAACCCTTGCCCTAACAGAGATTTTAATTTTTTATGTTGTCTGGTTATATGGCACTATGTTTTAATCGAAATTAATGTTGCTAGTAAACTGTTGCAAAGCATAACAATGGAATTGACTAGTGCCATAACAACTTTGAGAAATGTTCTCCAAAGCCTTAAGAATCTAAGAAATGATAAATCATTTCAAAATTTTCTTGTTGATGCTACAACATTAGCTGAGAAAGTTGAAGCTGATCCTGATTTGATACCAACGTTTGAATGTTCTAGAGTGCGTCGGCAGAAAAAGCAACACAACCATGAAGCAAGAGATGAACCTATTTTAGATCCCAAAACTAAATTCAAAATTGAATTTTTCTTTTTTATTATTGATGTTTGATAAACTCTGTTTGTGTAGTTAACTCATATTGGCTACTAGTTGTTGAATCATGCTTTATTTGCTAAATGATGTGAATGTCCACCAGTGGATAAATGTAGATGTTGGGACTGGTGTAGCAAAGTGTAACGATTGTCAACTCATCAAACCCAGCACAGTTTTGGTCATACAGGTCATCTTGTCCTGGAACGTGATGAGGCTCCGACAAGAATGTGAGTGTAAACAATGAGTGTGTATCTGAATGTCAGTACGCGAATGGTAGAATGATTCGATAGAGTTGACAGGTTGGTAGTACATCACTCATACTCACACTGTTCGAATTCAAGAAGTACTGGAACTACGGTGGTCTTTTTATAACATTTAATGGGACGCACACTTGGACAGTACGTGTATGGTTACAGGAACAAATGTCGACATAGACAGCATAATGTTGATCACAGGAATATCATCTTAAGTTAGCATTCATGCTTGGCAAATATCATAATGGAGCATTCGTAAATAAGCATTCAGCGTTCCATCATGTAAATCCTGGATTTGATGGCACCAACATTTGATATAGGAAGGCTCCTAGAGTCTGCGAATATTCCTTCGGCAATATATATATATTTCATAATATAGGAATCCCAGACATGGGTTCTCACATGTAGCAGTGAATCGAGCGATAGTTCAGGCATTCCTTTTTCTCACTCGATAAAGCAACACAACTGTGAAGCAAGAGATGAACCTATTTTGGATTTCCCAAAACATGGGTTCTCACATGTAAATCTCTTGGTTCATCGAGCGATAGTACAGGCATCCCTGTTGCAACTAAATTCTATTGAAGAAATGGCTGTTCTCTTCTCGTGAGCTTCAATTAGGACCAAACTTAGTCATTCATTAAATGTCCTCATTTCTTCATAGGTTCTCTCATAGAGGTAATTGAATAATATCATACAATCCAGTGCTGATACATAGGAATGTCTTCTTCCTTTGAATGGATATTCTTTTCAAAAGTACCACTGTGCATCTGCTTATCAACAACGATGGCGAAGCCCAAGTTCATAATAAATTGTGGTTTTACCTTTTTATGCGAAATATAACTTTGCCATTCCTTGGCAAAAGAGAATAAACACTGGGGTAAAGTACATACAACATGTCTATATGACTATCACTTTTCCCCATCCATATATAGATCACTATTTCGGCAAAAAAGCCTGCTACAACAAAACTCAGCATCCTCACAGGATGGCAGCCATGAATCACACCCCTTCGCTAGCGATACTTCCGCTGCATAGCCTTTGACCTTTTCTAGCGACAACCAAATTAGTTCGACTTAGAAATGCAAAGATATCCATATATAAGACAGACTCGTCCTACTCATACAAACACTACGTATAAATTCAGGCCATAGATATACTGAAGCAAGAACAATCTATTCCTACCCAGCCACAGAATAAATCGCAGTAGGCCTAGAGTCGTCTGCGGAGTCCGATCGAAGATGACAGAACTATTTTCAAGGGAAGCAACCCAAAAATGACTTCTCCTAAGCACTTAAAAAGGAAATACTTTGCTTCCAAAATATTTGCGAACATAATAAGAATATAAATGTATTATATTGCAAGATAGTAAAAATTGCCCTTTACAGTCTTGCAACTAATTCTATTGAAGAAAGGTTCGAGCAATTGGAACATCACAGTTCACATTTTTCCTTTTTATATAACATCCCTAAATTGAAATCTGAGACGACAAATGAGCTCTTAAACAAATTAAAAAACTTATTTAACGCTCAAGAAAATAGAGCATGGCTCAAAACAAGCTATTGAGCGTTTTATGTGATAGAACATGGATGCTATTTGAATGTGATGAACTGAAAGTAGTATCCAAATTAGTACCAGAAAAATACTCCACCAATTGAAGTTCTTCGTTACATTATTGAAAATAAATTGCTCCTAATGTCGCTATAGCCTTAAGAATATTACTAACTTTGCCGGTAACGGTAGCAAGTGGTGAGCGTAGTTTTTCAAAACTGAAGCTTATTAAAACTTATTTACGCTCAACAATGGCCGAAACTAGATTGGAAGGACTTGCCATGATTTCAATTGAACATGAAATCGGTCAAAAATTAGACTACGCAGACCTTATTTCTGCTTTTGCAAATATGAAAGCAAGAAAAGTGTCTTTTTAAGCAGTATATACTTCAAACAATATCAATTCAAATAATGTGAAAATAGTGCTAAAAACTATAACATGTACATACTATAGTTAAGTGTTTGTGACTCAACAGTTCATCGTTCCACATGAGAAGAGCATGCCCTATATGTAAGTAATGTAACTACATTTATTTCATATAATTGTCTCTAATAAAGTCAATCTTTTATTTTATGATTATACAGTATTTTCATCAATTTATCAATACATTATTATTAATGGTACTATTTAAAATTAGGCTAATGGTCATGAAATTAATGTTGAAGCTTGTTTAATAACATGATGGTTTTAAAAAATTTCAAACGTTAATTTGAGGTTGGGCTGGGGCGGCAAGGTATGGTATTGCACGGGGCGGCAAAATTCCTAGGGCCGGTCCTGGTGCTTCAGTATAGT
Organism: Oreohelix idahoensis; assembly: GCA_024509875.1. Lineage (NCBI taxonomy): Eukaryota > Metazoa > Mollusca > Gastropoda > Stylommatophora > Oreohelicidae > Oreohelix > Oreohelix idahoensis. The sequence goes on from JAMPIV010022302.1 coordinate 951,762, forward strand.
TTTATCAAGTTTTTAATGTGCTTCAGTATAGTTTTATCAAGTTTTTAATGTGCTTCAGAATAGTTTTATCAAGTTTTAAATGTGCTTCAGTATAGTTTTATCAAGTTTTTAATGTGCTTCAGAATAGTTTTATCAAGTTTTTAATGTGCTTCAGTATGGTTTTATCAAGTTTTTAATGTGCTTCAGTATAGTTTTATCAAGTTTTTAATGTGCTTCAGTATAGTTTTATCAAGTTTTTAAAGCGAAAATACAGATATAAGACCTATAGGTCTTTTATATTTATACATGCGCCCTAATTTACCGACTAGGTTGAACGGGATGCACCTTGCCAAAACGAGGCAACATTTTATTTAAAAAAAAAACAGGAGCCGGTTCTTTTCAAGTTCTTAAAAAAATGTATTGTAATGTTATAATTCGTTCTAATGGAAATTGAATAACGATTAAAAAAATATAGAACTAGGACAAAACGAAGCAAAAGTTTGGTTCAGATATACTTCATATAGTTCAAGTTATCACAAGCACCAGGGATAATCGGCCCTGAATGTTAGACTCTCGTCCTATAAGAGTTAACTGACATTCAGGCACTGGAAGAAGAAAGATGGTTGAAGAAGTTAAGTGAGTCAAAGAGGGTTAGGAGCAATATTGGAACGGATGAAAAATGTAAAAAAAAAATAATAATAATAATAATAATAAAAAAATACTAGGCAATTTCCCATTGATCACAGATAAGCGTAATCTACAAAGATTTACAAGAAATCCTGGTCAGTGAAGTTAAAAAAAAAAAAAAAAAGTATAATTCTGGCCAGACAGCGATGGAGTACATTTCTGATGTTGTTGAGGTTTTGTGATGGCGAATTAATGGTGCTCATTTGTCGTCATGTTCATGTATGATTGATCACGTGGTCCGGAAGAAAGATTTCGTATTTACAAGCGGTTAATGGGCAATGATTATTATGTCTGGTCGATATTTGGCGCTACCATAATCGTTCATCCTTTACGCTGCTTCTGGAGTATAGGTTTGCGATAGCTGCTTATCACCGATTTATATAAAACAGACAGGTACATTTACATACTTAGGATGCATAGTAACACTTGACGGCAGAACAAGCAAGGACATCAACAACAGAATGAATAAAGCGAGAACAGCCTTTGCTAGTCTCAACAACATCTGGAAGTCTTCTCAGTACAGCACAAACACCAAATTAAGATTATATGAGAGCTGTGTACTTTCTGTGCTTCTCTATGATACGGGATGCTAGAGAGTAACAGAGAAGGAAATGTCGAAACTGTCCTCTTTCCACACAATATCTTCTTCTTCTTCTTCAAGTACCGTGCCTAGTGTCTCCCACAACTTCCTGTCTCCAGTACAATTTATCAATTTCATCTGTTGACTTCTTTCCATGCCACGATGTCAAACTGTCTAGTATTTGCTTTGTCTTCCCCTATCTCTTTTCCCTTCAATCTTACCTGTTGTTACGATATATTCCAGCTTTCCTCTTCTCATGACATGCCCAAAAAAGTGGATTGCTTCTTTCTAAATTGTGAAATAAGTTTCCTTTGTGCATTGGCCTCTTTCAGGACATCCACATTACTCTTTTTGGCTGTCCATGGTATGTTTAACATTCTTCTGTAAAACTACATCTCCGTGGCCTCTAGTGCCTTCCCTATTTGTTTACTAATTGTCCATGACTCACTCCCATATGTCATTATTGGTTCTATACAACAATGAAGAACTCTCTTTCTTACTTCCAATGACAAAGAATTGTTCCATAAAATACTCTTCATTTTATAGAATGCTACTTTTGCCTGAGCTATTCTGCTTTTCCCTTCTGAGATGCCTCTTCTATCCATTGTTATTAATAGTTACTTACTTAGTCGTTGCCCTTCTACCTTCTATCTGTCCTTCTCCATCGAATCAGTTTAGCCTGGTATCCTCTGGTTGAGAATTTGTGTCAAGCTCATGTTCTTTATTTTTACATCAACCCCAATAATTTCCGACTGATCGCTGAGGTTCCCAGATACCTCCCTACTTGGTATTGCGTTTCGCGTAAGTATATGTTTACCGCCTTTGTGTCCTTCTCGATCGAGTCAGAAAACTGGGTATCCTCTGATTGAGAATCTTTGGTTGCTGTTGAGACGTGTTTCTTGCATGCAAGCAACATTTATTTGGTCTTCATAAAGACCGTTTTTCAGGGGGACCTTTCTTAAGAACTCCTGCATTCCATTGCAGAATGTTGATTCATCTTGGTGTTTGATCAATAGCTCTTGCACTTTCCCTCTGTTCCTTGACTCCAGAATTCAGGGACAGGTGACCACCAGTAGCATTGGTTGGACCTCTTCGAGGCGGGTGGGACTCAACAGGATGAGCACTACTCTGCTTAATTTGTATGTGTGACGTCTTCATAAAGCATCTAGCTTAAGGGGTCCCAAACTTCGCTCGACGCGGTTATACCGCCAGGCAATCGGTCATCCCCATAGCAAACACTGTGAGAACAGTAAATAAATAATACACACATAAAGGTATGTTTCAGGCACTCATGAGAAATAAAGAAGTAAAAATAACACATAAAGAAGTAGAAATAACACATAAAGAAGTAGAAATAACACATAAAGAAGTAGAAATAACACATAAAGAAGTAGAAATAACACATAAAGAAGTAGAAATTAGACACAAAGAAGTAGAAATAACACATAAAGAAGTAGAAATAACACATAAAGAAGTAGAAATAACACATAAAGAAGTAGAAATAACACACAAAGAAGTAGAAATTAGACACAAAGAAGTAGAAATTAGACATAAAGAAGTAGAAATAACACACAAAGAAGTAGAAATAACACACAAAGAAGTAGAAATAACACACAAAGAAGTAGAAATAACACATACACATAAAGAAGTAAAGACAAAACAAAGAAGTACAAAGAAGTAGAAATTAGACACAAAGAAGTAGAAATAACACATAAAGAAGTAGAAATAACACATAAAGAAGTAGAAATAACACATAAAGAAGTAGAAATTAGACACAAAGAAGTAGAAATAACACATAAAGAAGTAGAAATAACACATAAAGAAGTAGAAATAACACATAAAGAAGTAGAAATAACACATAAAGAAGTAGAAATAACACATAAAGAAGTAGAAATAACACATAAAGAAGTAGAAATAACACATAAAGAAGTAGAAATTAGACACAAAGAAGTAGAAATTAGACACAAAGAAGTAGAAATTAGACACAAAGAAGTAGAAATTAGACACAAAGAAGTAGAAATTAGACACAAAGAAGTAGAAATTAGACATTATTCTTCTTCTTCTTTGATCCTTAGCCGCCGACCGTCAAAGCAACAACAAATTGATTCCACTTTGCTCGGTCGGCGGCCATCCTTCGTACAGTGCCCCAACTCTGGTTCATTCTTTGCATCTCAGCCTCCACAGTCCTCCGCCACGTTGTTTTTGGTCGGCCTCTCTTTCGTTTTCCTTCAGGAGTCCATAGCATAGCTGTTCTTGTGATGGCATCGGGGTCTCTTCTGAGGACATGGCCAACCCAGCTCCAGACAAATTAGACATAAAGAAGTAGAAATTAGACAATAGAAAAACAACAGAAGCGAGAGGCTTACCAGAAACTCGAACTCTGTACCTTTCGAACGGCAATACCGCCTAGCTACGGAAGCGAATCGCACTATCGTCACTGCCAACTAGGTACCACCGCGTGAAGTTGTTGCTATGGACACGTTTGTGCGGGAGAGGCCATATGCTAGAAGCTGACTGTCAGGGCAAGCCAATAGCTTCCGCGGCGATCACTGCACTCTACATGTGAGGGGCTGTGTAATCACATCAACATGCATTAATGTAAGCGGGACATCGGGGCCCGAAGCCTACATAGATCCTAAACGTTTTTTCTAACTTCACAGCACTTGTCTTAACACTGGTACTTTTTCCTCCTGACCCTGTATCTCATATGTCGATCACAGAAACTCGTTATCAACAATTACACAGAATAAATTCTTTAGTTATTTTTTTTTCTAACTCTCCGCCTATTTTTTTTTAAAACTCTGAAACTCGTTTTCCTATCTCTGAAACTCATTTTCAACATGTACAAAGAATAAATGTAGGAAGTTTTTTTTTTTTCCTAATCCTGGAACTTTTTTACAATATATACACAGAAGACATTGTGGAATTCTTACGCCTAACTCTGTAACTAATTTTTCTAACTGGAACTCCTTTGTTATTTCTTACTCTGAAACTCTTTTTATTTCTTACTCTGAAACTCTTTTTATGTCTAACTCTAGAACTCATGTTTCTAACCATGGACTTTTTTTTAGAACTTTGGAACTCATTTTGTAAATCTGAAATTCATTTTTTTTTAAACTTTGGAACTTATTTTTGTACTATGGAACTTTCGTGTTTTTCAATACCCATACTCTCTCTCTCTCCCCCCCCCCCCTTCCCCATTCTCCATGTTTCTTTAAAACTGTTTTTGATATTTCCATTCACACAATTTCATTGTTCCATCTTCAATCTCAAGGATGCTTTTCGTGATCCTTCTTTTTTACTTTAATCTTTTTACCATTCTATTTTTTTTTCTCTCTTTATTATTCTATACATCTATTTTCGTCCCATTCGCTCGGTCTCCTCTTCTGGCAGTTACTTGTGCTTCGTTGACGTCAGCTGGTGTTTTACAATGAAAATCAGTTCAAGCCAAAAGTGATTAAAACGTCTGGCAATCAAGTACCGTATTCTTATCGTATCTTTAACAGGTTCTCCTGGCACTGAAGGTAAATTTAAGAATAAAAAAGGCCTAGAATATCTCATCACAAAAAGAATTACCAGATAAAAATATATATGGTTAAATTCAGGCAATAAATCTGTTCCCGCAGTCACTATGAGGATATTGAACACCAAGTACCGAAGTAAGTTTTAAATTTACGATGCACTTTAAATCCTAAAAGCTGACTAGGAAACGAGGTTAGGTTTTATAAAGTCGTTGGACTACAAGAAACAATTTTTACTGATAAGAGGTCGTACACATATGACGTCACGCAATCAGAGGAGAGGGGAAGGGGGCGGGGGGGGTCAACATTTACTGGCGAAGTGTGACGATTGGAGGAGAGGGGGCGTTTAATAAATGTGACCTCACAAAAATAGGAGTGATGATCACTTGTTTCATAAATGATTTCGGAACAAAATAGATTTTGTAACCTTTGTTTCCTCAGTTTAATTTTATCCACAATAGTTAACAACTTTCACGTGGACGACGTATATTAAAATCATAATCTCAGCTGAAATATCGGATAATTGTTGTACACTTTAACTGGTTTAAATTGTTCTTTCTTTAATTATCTATTTCTTTTTTAAATATAATGTAATACATACCTCTAACTCTTGGTTCCCAACTATCATCCAGGTTACAGACTGAGAAAACTCTGAGATGCAGAGAGAGACGCAGAAATTCTTTAAGTTCGTTGTCGTAGATTTTTGATAGGGGAATTAAGACATAGATTGGTCCCTTCTGAATAGACTAGAACCCGGTGATAGCTCAGTGGAAGGTAAGGTAAAGAAATAGATATTCACGAGTGAGATGGTGGAAAGGTAAGTAGAATCTGTCCCTGAACTCGAGAAGCTTCTCTCATTCAGCCTATCTCTACAACATAAATTGTTAGTCAGACAGTCAACCCCAATATATATATATATATATATATATATATATATATATATATATATATATATATATATATATATATATATATATATATATATATATCACCACTCACCTAATCACACACATAAGTGACGACAGTTAGACGCACAGACGTGAAAACTACATCAATGGATTAGGGATCTTTTGGGACAAGCTGACCGACACACGTAAATAAAGTTTATGTAAAGTTTATTTATCATAAAGAAACTTCACAACAACAATATTATGACTATCAAAGCAAATACAAGTAAACATAAAGTTAATGAATTAATCAAGAAATATACTCATAGGTGTAAACCTCCCTCCCTCTGTTGAGACAAAATTCCCGTAAGAAGAAAAGTTATTAACCCCCAAAGAGTCAAGGATTTATACGCTATGGTCTAGAAATTCCCTCTACAGTAAAGAACAGAGTTTATACGTTAATCTATTCTGAAAGGGAAACAGTATTAGCAAAAAAAAAAGAACTTTGCATTAAAAAAAAAAAATACAAAGTAGGTACATGAATTATACGATCAAAGAACCACTCATTCCTGCTTTCTTTCTATCCATACAACAGTGGCCACTGACATTCGTTCTTACCTACAAACTTGATTTTCACCTTCTGGCGCAAACTTTAGGACAGACACACCCACAGCAACTCCAGTGTTCTTTTGGCAAAGAGAACCCCAGCTCTACAGAGACCGGTTAATTCCAATTCCTCCGGGGAGCGTTCTCTTTACGACTATATTTTTTCTGGATTACTGTTTATGTCACTTCAAATCAGTTCAGGTAATATATGTCACCATGCTCACAGTGTCCGAATATCGAATTTTCCAGTACTTAGGAAATGTCAGGTTGGCAACTTCTCTCAGTATAAAATTCTTGGTCACCCCACAAATGATCAAACGTCGGAAATGTTAAGGTTTGTTAGGTCGCCACGATGGGACTGAATGTAAATGAGATTGGAACAATAAATCTGGATCAAATGCCAGTTACCAAGTCACTCTTCATGTTCTTTGGGTTGGTATTCTGTCTCTTTCTGGGTGTAAACACAACCTCACACAGGTTTACCTTGAGAAAAAAACCCAGTTACTAATATAAGAAATGTTCTTTAGTATGATTACTCTCAGGTTTACATGGAAGCCGCTGGTAAGGTTTAGGGTTTGACCCAAATACTGTATAAAAAGAAAAACATACAAAATACTTAACCAATATATATTATACACAATCCTATCCTACCTCGCGTAAAATATAATATATTCACTTCGGTTATTTAACTTTAAATTACAAACTACAAGCTTAAAGCTAGTCTTATCGTTTAAAACTCCCGTGAAATAAATTCTAGTCATTAAAAAAAACGATTATCATGAATTAGAAATAAATACATATTTCGTCAATACTCATGATGAACGGTGCCTTTACTAGTTTGTTAAAATATTCTCTGACTGGTTATTAGCAGTTACTTAAATTTATTTCATAGCTGGAAAAGTTTAGCTAGAATTATTATTTATTCTGCTAGCCACTGTAACACAGTAAAACTTAGAGAGATAATATATTTCGGACCTATCTAGTAAATCGTTCTGCACAAAATCTAGCAAAATATAATCGGCGATTTACGTCTTAAATCACTCAAAACTACTAGTATAGTATTTACCTTCGCACAAACATCTAAGACTATTCTCCAACAAAAACTAAGAAACTCTACTCAATACGAGTGATTCTAGAATTGCAGCTAGATGTCTTCTGAATCTGTCGAGTACTGGATAAATTTTAGTTAGAAGGATAGGGTATATATACATCTGAAATCAAAGGAAAAGTTATAAATAACCCGAAAACAGACTCTCTGCCAGATGTTAGCACCTACGAAGAATTCTTCGTTCAGATCTGCCGATCAAAGATCTTTCTCACACTAAAGCCGAAAACCAGAATCAGGCATAACGTAATTTTGCTAATCAGTGCAAATTTTACACGTTTCTGCTTTTCTGGCCATTTCTAGCGAGCAGTGTCTTTGATCTCGACCTTCTCACCGTGGTTTAATTAACTTACAGGCGAATGGACTCAGGAAAAGTTAATAGAAATTATCTCCCTTTTGTTCCAAAATTTTCTGCTCTAGTACTAAAAGTAATTCATCCTTGATCGCTGTCTTATCTATTACCACGATTCTCAATCGCTGGCGTTAAGAATAAATTACAGATCAACGTATCTAAATGGTCTGCTGGTTGAACATCATCAAAGAAAAATATCGAACAGCAATAAAATATGTGTGCTAATGAGAAAGAGAGACGGATATCTAAGCATATAGGGGTTTAAGTTAAAACGTGCATAGGTGGAAGAAAAGGTAAAAGAAAAGTGTAGATAATGAAAAAGATATATGAAGCTATTTTCATAATATGTCACATTCGTCCTAGTAGTTTTATGTATTCGTATTTTGTTAAAATATTTTCCTTCGCCGGTAAAAAATAAATGGTTGATGCAGAAGATGAAACTACCATAACTTGTTTCATTAATGCCAGTCTTAACTTGTACAATCGATCAATCAATCAATCAACCAACCAATCAATCAATCAATTAATCAATCAATACACTTTAGCTCTCCAAGGAGCATAGGCCTCCAACAGACCCATGACAAGCCGTCCTGTCACGTGCCATCAGTTCAAGGTCATTCCGTGTCTTCCTCATCATTTTCGTGTCCACCCCAGTTCTCGTCTCCACGTGTTCTTCCATCTGCTTCTCCTTCCATCTGCTTCTCCTTCCATCTTCTTCTCCTTCCATCTGCTTCTCCTTCCATCTGCTTCTCCTTCCATCTGCTTCTCCTTCCGTCTATCTGGGGATTCCAGAACAAAGACCGCCTAGTAATGCCATCAACAAGTTTCCTCAATGTGTGTCCTATCCATCAATGTTCAACCGTACGTATGATACGGATTATATTTTTGACGATAAAATACGTATTATACGCTTACGGTAAAACTTCCGTACCGTACGTTGAAATACGTTGCATCACTGCGTCAAATGTTTCAACACGTGAAAATTTATCTCCAATTAAAACATATTATGCTGTCCTACAGAAGCTAGACAGCTAAAACTAAAAGCAATTTAATTTACTTATTTTTATTCTAATATCGAGCACAAATAACAGAAGCAACAAGACCTTTCATTACAAAAATGGGCATATAAACTTATCTGCTGTTACCATTGGCAAATTATGCGCCAATGACGTAATTTCACACTATAACTATGGAAAGCGCCCCATGTGGGACTTACACATATTAATTTAACATATAACAACGTATTATACGCGTATTTTATTTTTTGCCATGTTGTAGTGTTACTATTCTTAGCCCACCTTTCGAGTCCCGGCACATAAGGGCGAACGAATAATAGTTTTGGAAGGAGGGGAGAAGAGAATGGAAGGAAGGGAGAAGAGAAACGGAAGAGAAGAAAGATGGTACATAAAAGCAAAAACTCTTTTAGCTAGTTCAAGTTTGTTGTGTGAATTCATCTTTTTTTATTTTTAAGTAAAGAACACATACGCCTATTGTGTTATTACACATACGCCTAGTGTGTTATTACACATACGCCTAGTGTGTTATTACACATACGCCTAGTGTGTTATTACACATACGCAGGGTTATTAGATCCTTCGCGTCTCGGTGCAAAGTTACCAGGTTCGATATCTGGTAGCGTCACGTTCCAATCTACCCACCTGTAATGGGTACATAACTCTGCTCAAAAGCAGCCAGGAAGAAAATTTGTCAGCCCGGTAAAAAAGCTGAGACTTAGTATCTGTCAAGTGTTGAACATTTCCCCCCCCCCCCCCCCCCCCCCCCCCCCCCCCCCCCCCCCTTTCACGGCAGTATTTCCTATAGCTTAGCACACATTTACCTTCTTACATTTACGTTGGTGTGACTGGCGAGGAAGCAGAAGACGATAAAGTGAAAACTGATTGTTTCAAAATGTCAGTCTAAACTTGTAACAGCTTTTAAATAAAGAAAAATAAATAAGATTAGAAGAAAGTGAAGAGAGATTATTAATGTAAGCAAAAATTATCTACGTTCATCTTCGTAAGCTTTTTGGATTCATATTTTTACAATTTACCTCTGCGCTGATGAGGATGATTAGAAATCAGAGGAAGATAATGTGGTAATAAATGTCTTCAGAATTTAATCTACGTCCTAATAGATGTGGAAAAAAATGATGAAAGGGTGTAATACGAAATAGTGAAGATAAGCAGAAGGTTTATAAGTTCTTCTGAGAAAACTTTATGAATTCATATTTTTTTTTAATAGCCCATCTACGTTGGGGAAAATATTGGCTGAAACAGGTGATTGGGTGAAAATAACTGTTTGAAAATATTAATCTTAACTTGCAACACGTTTGGGGAGAAATGAGAGCAAATGGTATGAGAATGATAGGATGTAAAACAGAAGTTAGTCTCTCTCTCTCTCTCTCTCTCTCTCTCTCTCTCTCTCTCTCTCTCGCTAGCTCGCTCTCTCTCGCTCCCTATTATAAAGGAGAACAATAAAATGTAATGTGATAATACTCTTTTTTTCCCCCACAAAATAATAGAACATAATATGGCAATAACTGTTTCTTTTATGAGAATGATAGATCGTAATATAGTAATAAATGTTTCTTTTATGAGAATGATAGAACATAATATAGCATTAACTGTTTCTGTTATGAGAATAATAGAACATAATATAGCAATAACTGTTTCTTTTATGAGAATGATAGATCGTAATATAGTAATAAATGTTTCTTTTATGAGAATGATATAACATAATATAGCATTAACTGTTTCTGTTATGAGAATAATAGAACATAATATAGCAATAACTGTTTCTTTTATGAGAATGATAGATCGTAATATAGTAATAAATGTTTCTTTTATGAGAATGATAGAACATAATATAGCATTAACTGTTTCTGTTATGAGAATAATAGAACATAATATGGCAATAACTGTTTCTTTTATGAGAATGATAGATCGTAATATAGTAATAAATGTTTCTTTTATGAGAATGATAGAACATAATATAGCATTAACTGTTTCTGTTATGAGAATAATAGAACATAATATAGCAATAACTGTTTCTTTTATGAGAATGAAAGAACATAATATAGCAATAACTGTTACTTTTATGAGAATGAAAGAACATATTATAGCAATAACTGTTACTTTTATGAGAATTGTGATGAGATAGAAAATATAGGCGTATCTAGATGATACTAGGTGATAGTGCCAGACAAGAATTCTGGATTAAAAGAAATACCAGTCTCAGAAAAGAGCACAGGTGTATGGAGACCGAAAGAATGGGACGAAAATAGATGTATAGAATAACAGAGAGAGTAAAAAAATAGAATGGTAAAGAGATTAAAGAAAAAAAGAAGGATAACGAAAAGTATCCTTGAGATTGAAGATGGAACAATGAAATTCTGTGAATGGAAATATCAAAAACAGTTTTAAAGAAACATGATAGAACATAATATAGCAATAAATGTTTCTTTGATGAGAATGATGGAACATAATATAGCAATAACTGTTTCTTTTATGAGAATGATGGAACATATTATAGCAATAACTGTTTCTTTTATGAAAATGATAGAACATAACATAGCAATAACTGTTTCTCTTATGATAGAACATAATATAGCAATAACTGTTTCTTTTATGAGAATGATAGAACATAATATAGCAATAACTGTTTCTTTTATGATAGAACATAATATAGCAATAAATGTTTCTTTTATGAGAATGATAGAACACAATATAGTAATAACTGTTTCTTTTATGATATAACATAATGTAGCAATAACTGTTTCTTTTACGAGAATGATAGAACATAATATAGCAATAACTGTTTCTTTTATGAGAATGATAGAACATAATATAGCAATAACTGTTTCTTTTATGATAGAACATAATATAGCAATAACTGTTTCTTTTATGAGAATGATAGAACATAATATAGCAATAACTTTCTTTTATGATATAACATAATGTAGCAATAACTGTTTCTTTTATGATAGAACATAATATAGCAATAATGTGTCTTTTATGATAGAACATAATATAGCAATAATTGTTTCTTCTACGAGAATAATACAATGTAAAATAGCAGTAACGCTTATTTTGTTTTACGAGAGTGCTAGAACGCCATATGGAATTAACGCTGTCTTGTTTTACGAGAATGATAATGTAATATTGAAATAACGCTGTCTTGTTTTACCAGGACGATAACATGTAACATGACAGTAGTACTTTCTTCTTTACGAGAAATGATAGAATGTAATATGACAGTAACGCTGGTTTTTTTTTTTTTAATAACGAGAATGGTAGAATGCAGAATGAAATAACGCTTCCTTTTTTACGGGAATGATAGAATAAAATTTCGCATCAAGAATTTTTTTGTTACGACAGTTATAGCATGTAATACGGCTTCAACGCTTTATATTTTAATGAGACTGAAAAAATGTAAAAAGGCTCGAAACTCTCTTTTTTTACGAGAGTGATAGAATATAATAAGACCTCAACGCTTTTTTTAAAACGAGAATGACAGAATGTAATTGGGCGGTAAGGCTTTTTTTTTAAATTTTAGTTATATTTTTTACGAGAGGGAAATAATTCAATAAAGCAGTAAGTTCTCGTTTCTTACAAGAATGATATAATGTAATAACCAATATGGTAGTAATTATTCATTTTGTTAACGAGAATGACAATTTAATATGGCAATACCGTTTTTTTCTTTAACCTCTTATTTCTTCTTTTGATAATGGAAAGAACTTCTGTCTCTGATTAATCCACGTGCGACAGAACATAATTAACCCTGCTTTGTGTGGGAGTTTACTTCATTATTTATAGTCCAATAAACTTCGTGGTCAATTATAGTCCTCTTCACGCTACAGGGCTCTCGAGCCTGACAACTATTAATGTATTAGAAAGTCATTACTACAAGTGGTACCGTCAACACCATTATCATCTTAATTGGCCGTACCGAGAAGTATACACGATAGTGTTTCATCGCAGTTTTTTTTTTTTTTTTATCGTCGGCAAATGTTTTAGATCAATTCTGAACCTTATTTTCTTTTTTGTTGATCGTTTGCAAATGTTTTAGATCAATTCTTAACCTTTTTTTTTCTCCTACCATATATCAGGGTGTTCCAAAAGGTAGGCCTATCATTTTATTTATTTTGCTTATAACGTTTGAACAAAAACAAAAACAAAAAGACTCTAATTGGAAAAACAAAACAAAATTATTTCATGATAATTAATAAACTTATGCTTTGAAGATTATATCCGGTTAATGTTGTTGTTTAGTTAGGGCTGCTGAGCCTATCACTGTTTGCAGCCAATACCAAGTTGAAGACTCCTTGGTATTATCAATACTGTAGATCTAGGCTTTTCCTGTGGGTTTTTTCTGCCATTCCGTAACGTGTTGAGTTGAAGTCATGAGCTCCAGTTTCTCGAGCTTGACTTGCATTTAAAGGATCATCACATCTGGTCCCAAGCTAGGACGAAGAAGGGCGTTGCTTAATGTGCATTCCCTCCCATAAAAAGGGCTCTCCAAATATGCACAGCTAAAATACTGTGCTGTCGTTCTAGGCTCTCCAAAGGAATTGTCACGTACTGCACAAAGCCACTTCTCAGGCCCCCCCCCCCCCCCCCCCCCCCTCCCCCCGCCCCCCTCCCCCCCTCCCTCCCCCCCCCCCCCCCCCCCCCCCCCCCCCCCACCCCCCCCTCTGTTTATCATGGGTCCATAAACTCCTGCGTGCAGCCAACCAGGTCAAGTTACGTCTGAGGCTCAAGTAACTCCTCCAAGCGCAGTGTGCAATGCTGGGTTCTCGACATGTTTCACCACAGGGGGAATTCCTAGAAGAATGTGGATGATTTCAAGAGTGGATGAGGGTGTAATTATCTGGTCATCATAGACAGATGACGCTAAATATGCTTTCATGTATATTTATTTCTGGTAAATGCAAGGAAGCAGACAAGGAAATTTAAATCAAACAAATTATAGCGTGTTATAAGTCAACAACAGAACAGATAAACAATTGTGGGGACAGAATGTTGTGGACAGACATGATCATCTAGGCCAGCAGACTTGCTACATGAAGAAGAACATCCAAACACAATATTTCCGTGCACTTGCAACACAACTGATTTTGTTGTTGTTGCTGTTGTTGTTTTTTTTTTTTTTTGTGGGGGGGGGGGGGGGGTGGGGGGGGGGGTTGCTGTCTGGAAATAAGTTTGAAAACAGGGCAGTGGAGTCAAAATGTAATTAATGGGAAGCAACTGACATGCGAATTGACAGAGTAGTTATAGCGTTGGTCTCTCGTGGCAAAGTTGCCGGGTTCGAATCGCGGTATTGTCACGCTTCAGTCTACCCAGCTGTAAATGGGTAAATGACTCTGCTCTTGAGTTAGGGAAGGAAAAGACAGCGAGGAAGCGAACTGGTCACCTCCACCTCTCGATGCTGGACCAAGTATGGAGAAGTCTCAAACTTCATTCCTTACGTCAGTATCGGCAATGGGATTACCTTAACAGAAATATGGCTATGTCATAGAATGTTAAGATATCTATGGCTATGTCATAGAATGTTAAGATATCTATGGCTATGTCATAGAATGTTAAGATATCTATGGCTATGTCATAGAATGTTAAGATATCTATGGCTATGTCATAGAATGTTAAGATATATATGGCTATGTCATAGAATGTTAAGATATCTATGGCTATGTCATAGAATGTTAAGATATCTATGGCTATGTCATAGAATGCTAAGATATATATGGCTATGTCATAGAATGTTAAGATATCTATGGCTATGTCATAGAATGTTAAGATATCTATGGCTATGTCATAGAATGTTAAGATATCTATGGCTATGTCATAGAATGTTAAGATATCTATGGCTATGTCATAGAATGTTAAGATATCTATGGCTATGTCATAGAATGTTAAGATATATATGGCTATGTCATAGAATGTTAAGATATCTATGGCTATGTCATAGAATGTTAAGATATCTATAAAAAGGTAAAGGCAGTCACATAGATGTAACAGCCGGAGGGGAGTGAAGTGTTAGAGGCTACACCATTCGAGGTCCAGGTTTTTATGAGGTGTTGTGATCAGTTGCCTTTCTCCCATAGTAAAGTACGCATCCACAGCTGGGCTGACTGTCGCAGAGTCAGGTGCCCATTCACAGCTAGGCAGACTGTCGCAGAGTCAGGTGCCCATTCACAGCTAGGCAGACTGTCGCAGAGTCAGGTGCCCATTCACAGCTGGGCAGACTGTCGCAGAGTCAGGTGCCCATTCACAGCTAGGCAGACTGTCGCAGAGTCAGGTGCCCATTCACAGCTGGGCAGACTGTCGCAGAGTCAGGTGCCCATTCACAGCTGGGCAGACTGTCGCAGTCAGGTGCCCATTCACAGCTGGGCAGACTGTCGCAGTCAGGTGCCCATTCACAGCTGGGCAGACTGTCGCAGAGTCAAGTGCCCATTCACAGCTGGGCAGACTGTCGCAGAGTCAGGTGCCCATTCACAGCTGGGCAGACTGGAGTGTGAAGGTACCAGGTTTTGATCTCAGAACCCGGTAACTGAGCCACAAGAGGAGATCGCTCTAACCGCTTAGCCAATCGGCCGCTGAATATAATTTAGATATATGTGTGTGTATGTGTGTGTGTGTGTGTGTGTGTGTGTGTGATGAGATGTTTTGAGTATATCGGAACGAATGGTGTAGCTGTTGACAACTCCGTAGGGAGCACTGTTTGATGTGTTAGGTGAGCACTGAGTGAATTTATAAAATGTTTTCATATTTGTTACATGAAGATCACCTACGTTGTGCTTTGGTTACATTGTGAGTCTGTTTATTTTGAGTGAATGTTTTAAAGTACGTAACGTCTTGCTATAGTCGATACAGCTGTAAATGGGTACCTGACTCTGCTCTTTTCTTAGGGAAGGAAAAGGCAGCAAAGAAGGGAACTGGTCATCATTATAATAAAGCTGCATCTAGTTTGGTAAGGCAGTATTTGCTGTGGGAATACCTTCACTTTTTTTTTTTTTAAGTAAAGCGTGATTTGTGAAGTGATCAGGTGTTGAGAGAGAAGAGTTGAGACGAGAAGTCAGTGGGTCAGTTGGTTGCTGGCGTTTGATATGTGTCCTGTTGATGTGTGTCGTGTTGAAAGTTTCTTTGGATATATGTTGTTGCAGAAATTTCTGAAGAGTTGAGCATTACAGAAAGAAAAGACAAGCGATTTGTTGGTGCGGGGTTGTGTTTCGCACGATAGATGTTGCTTGCGAAGTTGTTTGGTACATACGAATCTTCAGTTCAAATGCCAAGTTAGTTCCACTGTATAGCTATGACACACGGAGAACAACAACAACAACAAACAAGAAGTTCTAGACTTTCATCAATGGGTGCTTGTATAGAATGGAAGGATTGAAATGGTGTGACAAGGTTACCAATGTGGAACTGATGACAAGAACCAGACAAGTGCCAGTGGAACAAGAGATGAGAAAATACGCCGGGGAAGGATAGGATACACAGTGAGGAAACCTGTTGATAGCATTACAAGGCAGTCATTTTTCTGGAGTCACTAGGGAAAGAGAGGCAGAGGTAGACGAAAAACACACGGGGAAGAGAAATGGAGACAGAAAAGAAAACGAAGAAGAAGACGTAGAAAGCCCTTGACCTGATGCACGCGATAGGAGGGTTGGGCATTTGTTTGTTGAAGGCTTATGCTTCTAGGGGAGCTCAAGAATATTGGATGATTGATTGTTGAGTAACATGGTTTAGTCATGGTTTAGTCATGGGTTAGTCATGGGTTAGTCATGGTTTGGTCATGGTTTAGTCATGGTTTAGTCATGGGTTAGGTATGTCAAATTTAGAAGTTAATGCGTTGATAGTCTGATAATTAGTGATGCCTCTTGAGTAATATATTGATACCGGAGTCACAGGTTCCTTTCTCATAGTTGAGATGAATGAGTCTTTATTTATATTATATTATGTGCACAGTGTAATACTGTTCAGGTGAATACAGATTGTTGAGTAGACTGCAAGACTAGCGTTGTGGTATTTTGTTTGATTCATGTAATCTGAGTCTCTAATGCGCATAAAGTCAGCAGATATTCAGAGTGATTGAAAAGTGACTCTGTGTTTAAATTTTTGTGCCTTCACGTCTATCCAATTAATTTACACGAAATAAACGTTAAAATAAAGAGAATTAATTGCTATTTTATTACATAAAATTACAACTGAACGTTGGATCCCCCCGGTTCAACACATGACCTCAAATAACTTTAGCCCTTCCCTTGCACCTTAGGTGTATAGGCCATTTTGTATATTAATGTTTTATATCGTTTCTAGATAACAAAACAACTGGTAACTCAAATTCCAAATTACTTTAGTTATTACTAATTTTTCTGACATTTGTTTCATGTACATAGAGCGCTCGATTGACAGAGTAGTTAGAGCGCTGATTTCTCGCGACACAGGTGCCGGGTTCGATTCACGGTATCGACACGCTTCAGTCTACCCAGCTGTAAATGGGTATCTGACTTTGCTCGTGAGTTGGGGAAGGAAAAAATGCAATGAGGAAGGGAACTGATCACTGCGCCTCTCGATGCTGGAACTAGTATAGTGAAGTCTTCACTCCCCTACGGCAGTATCTGATATAGGGCTACGTTTGTCTTTATTTTTCATGTACATCCAATACAAGATTAAAAGGAGGAAGCGACTTATCAATAACCTTGTTTGGTTTGGTTTGGTTTGGTTTGGTTTGGTTTGGTTTGGTTTAAAGACCATCTTCATTGCACACGGACAACTCCATCAGAGCTCCGATCTCCTCCCTTAAATCACACAAAGAGGATCTCAGCACAGTGCACGAAGTCCGTAGCACCTGCAAGGATCCCAATGTGTGAATGCAGGAATTACACATTATGCTTGTATAAATACTTTTATGGTGGGTAGGTTTTCCTTATTTTATTAAATTTTTGCCAGGGCAGCGGCCGCATGACCTACTCTTTACGATTTCCAACTGCTGAGGGATTTTTAACGTGCGCAACTTGCACACGGGACCTCCTATATTTCGCCCTTACCCAAGAAGGCTAGGCATCCGATCTCACTACCCAGGAGACCAGGGGGGAGTATACGATCATTAGGATCCACTGGTTTTGGAGAAAAAAAAAGTTAAATCAAATATATTCCATGTACTGGGAACCGAACCCAGTGCCTTTAGAATTCGAAGCGGTCGCCATGCCTCTTAGCCACTCCGTGCCCAGTTCACCCTGTATTTTACCTCTAGTTAACCGAGTTCCTCAAGTCAGTTTGGTTACATGTTGAGCTGGTCAGTTTAAAAGAGACCGATATATAGGGATGGGGCCAATTATCCGGCTACTCAGTATCCGGAACGTTCCAACAACCCGGAAACCAAGAAAGTGGAATATCTAAAATGCACGCCAAGTAACTCCTCTGGCTTCCGCTTCGTTTATGGTGGCACCACAGATGTGCAGCTGTTCTCAAAACAGTCGATAATGAAGGATTGTATTCTTGGGATTTTCGCTCACATTTTTGATGTCTTTTTTTCTTCAGCCCTGCTCGCACACACGCATAGTGATTATGTTGAAAAGCCTGAAGAAAAACCTTTGGGTGGCAAGTCTGCCACAAGGAAGCGTGGATCTGTAACAACCAGAAGTTGTATACACGAGTTATTAAAACATCTAGATCAGTGCTTCTTAGCCAGGAGTGCACAAACTCCATTTCAACCACGACAATGGTGCGTCGGTTATATTAGGGCGCATGTCCAAGTATAAATGACCGTGTGTCTGATTATTATTTCTTCTATCGAGAACCAAAATAGAAGGTTTCGGAGACATGCCGGACATGTTAAAAGGCAAATCATCTTACACACTTTATATGACACAGAACTCAAATGTACGAGGGGCGTTCAGAAAGTAATGCACCACATCGTTTTTCTAAGCTAATAATGAAAATAGAAGCATGAGATTTTGCACACTTCAAATATGGCATGTTCCAATTGTGCCCACCAAATTGCACCGCAACCGGCCAATGCGTGATGCCATATGAAGATGGATGGTATCCGCATGTCTGGTTTTGTGTAGTGTGTAGATGTGTTCAGTCAAAACAATGTTCATACAACAATAACAGGGCAATCCACATAGGACGTCAGTAAACTCACGACGTATAAAGTCAATGAGTCTTGAAACAGCCGTTGACGTTTTTCTTCATTATTTATTGTGGACGCCACAGTGACAAAATGGTTACGCAAATGTGTAGGCACATCAAACAGTCATTATCACAGCAACATTCAATACAGCAATAGACGGTAGACAGCATTACAATGATGAGTCAGATGCATGTTATATTTCATAGTGCTGTAAATGTAGTCAGGTGGAAAACTCCATCCTTTTCTATAACAGCCAGGAGATAACCAGATGTATGAGATCAGTTCACTCTCCTTAGTTTGACTTCAGCAAGACAGACACGTCTGCCGAAGTATAAATAATGTCCTCAAAAAATATCCTCTAGATAATAAAGGTTTTCCAAACCTAATTCATTTAACAAAGTAGCAAGTAATGGTCCTTGGTACCTGCATCAACCGATGCAGTACAATGCAGCGACATGTGAGCTAGGAAAACATCTCGTGACGACGACTTTCGCAGACAGGCTATGAATCGAAATCGCTCACGACCCAAAATCAATAGAGTTAATGAAAAAGTCAATTTACCTTGCTTTCATGAAATACACAGAAATATCACGCCTCCCGGCATGTGGGAAACACTAGAGGTATTATCTCGAATAAACGAAATATCCATTAAGAGGACTACACATCCCTGACAGAACAAAAAATAGCGGAGATCCCCTCTTCAACGAGGCATCTCTTTCGCCATTCCAAATCGCTCACTCCACTAGTCGTGGGCGGAAACCGATCGACCAAACAACAAGACAAGTCATGCGCAGTCCAGCGCAAAAATGACCACAGCTCAAACTTAACTGCATTCGATACCAACGCGAGAAGACAAATGCTTACCGAGAAAAGTGACTATAAATTCCAAGCAGTTGTTGCCCTTGCGTTATAAAACAGACATTGAAACAAAACGATGTTGCGAGAATTTATCACGCAACATATCACCACCTCCTCCCGATAAAAAAAAAATGTGGAACATATTTTTTTTTCAATATCAAAGAGCAAGCGATAAGCGGCTCAAAACGCACGAATTATGCGCTGATAATTAATTAAATTGCCAAACAATAGGCTAATTATAGAGTGTCTGGTGAGGATATACCTCAACAGAAAAATAAATATGTCTCAAAAAATATTCACATCGGGGAGGTGTCACCAACACACATCACGTTAGCATGTAAACACAATATACGTATGCAAGTTACTATAATCATCATTAAACAGCATACTCTAATATTGTCTTTAAAAATGGATGTACAAATCTGATAGGAAAATTTAAATAGTACATTCTTTGACATGTAATGACATAAGTACATAGTAAAGTTAAACTACATGACGATCCAGGATATATGCTCTGGTATTCCGAGGGTAAGTACACAATCTAGAACTCGTAAGGTAAGTCCTCAGCTCAACAATGACATTCTGAGAAAGTACAAGCAATATAATGCTAATTAATAACTAATATGCTTCATAAGGTACAATACATTATTAATAATTGTGGCTGTTTAGTAAACTAACGGCCCTTATATTAACTACTCAGTCCTCCTCTATCATCTTAAAAAAACGAACAGAAGAAGATGACAACAAAGCACGATAGTGTGTACATATAAAGTAAGTACAGATGTGCTAATCTATTGTAGAAATATAGGTGTGTTATGACTCTGTAATATATAGAAATATAGGACAGAAGTATTAGTTGGAGTCATGTGGGCATCTAGACAAAATGTCAGCCATCACATTATCCGCACCACGGATAGCTCGTACCGTGAAGTGAAAAGGTTGAAGAGCTATAGCATATCGAGTGGATCTCGAACTCTTCAAATTCTTAGTCTGAATAGCTGTAAGAGCTTTCTGATCAGTCTCTGGAATGAAATGTGCGCCCAGGAGGAATCTTTGTAGCTTTAGAATTGACCAAACCATCGCTAACAACTCACGGTCTAAAACCGAGTAGTTCCTCTCTGCCGCATTTAGTTTTCTAGAAATGTACATAACAGGATGCAGAGTAGTTGCATATTCTTGCATCAGTGCTGCTCCAATCCCAGTGGATGAAGCATCACTCCGAAGAACAAAAGTCCTATCAAGAGTAGGTAATCTTAAGATGGGAGGAGAAGAAAATATATTCTTGATTTGGTCTAGTGAAGATTGGCATTCTTCAGACCAACGGACCAGATTAGGCGAACCTTTCTTCAACAATGTTGAGAGAGGTGCCATGATCGAAGATAAATTTGGAATAAATCTCCCATAAAATTGAATTAAACCTAAGAGACTCCTAACTTGTTTCTTCGTTTTAGGAACAGAGATGTTCAGTATTTTGGAAGTATTGTGGTCTTCTGTCTTCAAGAGACCATGACCAACACGATGACCCAGGAAAGAGATTTCACCAAAACCAACAAAAGCTTTAGAAGGTTTTGCTGTCAAATTATTCTCACGTAGAGTGGACAGTAAGTCATATAACCCTAAATAGTGATCTTCCCAGGTATCACTGAAGAGACAGATGTCATCTAAGTATGCGATGACATCCGAACGATGTGACAGAATTCGACGCATCATGCGAACGAAAGTGGCAGGGGCGTTCATGAGACCAAAAGGCATAACATTCCATTGAAATAGACCCCTAGGTGTAGAAAAAGCAGTAAGAGGTTTGGCATGCTCTGCTAAAGGCACTTGCCAATAACCTTTAGACAAGTCAAGTTTAGTGAAGAATCTAGAATTAGAAAGTCTAATCAGTAGATCTTCTAACAAAGGCATCGGTTCAGCGTCGAACTTTGTGACCTGATTCAATTTGCGATAATCAACGCAAATTCGTATGTTCTTATCCTTCTTCCGGACAATAACCATGGAAGAAGAATATGGTGAAGTCGATGGTTCAATTATATTTAATTGAATCATTTCATCCAATTCCTTTTCCACTTGCGACTGAAAGTGTATAGGAATAGGATACGGCCTAACCCTAATTGGATTATTGTCGGTAAGAATTATGTCATGTTCTATGACATCTGTGTGTCCAGGAATGTCAGTGAGAACATCCTGAAATGTTTGTAACATCGACGAGACTTGTCGATGTTCGTCACCAGAAAGATTAGGAGAAACAGAAACGTTTTTTCCAAGATTCCGTAGAATGTAATGGAACCACTGGAAGGGGAAGGTTGACATCAGAGAAGGTAGCTTCCTCATCCTGAATGACAGACAGGGATGAATAATGACCGTGAGGTGCAGGAGCATCATCCGTTGCCTGGAAAATAGGCAGCAAATAGTCCGGACGTTCGTGAAATTCCGAAAGCATGTTTATGTGGAAAGTTTTATGCTTTCCATCAATATCGACCACATAGTCAACATCGGAAATCCGAGAGACTATTGCATACGGACCTTTCCATGCAATAAGAAGTCTATTTTCCCTACTGGGGAGTAGGACGAATGCTTTGTCACCTGGACAAAGTTGTCGTAGACATCTATTCTTGTTAGCAAACTGTCTTGCCTTCTCTTTAGCAATTTCTGATGAAGCAGTTGCTAGCTTACATGCCTCAATGATCTTTTGTCTAAGAGCAATGACATACTCATATGAGGATTGAGTTTCATCGCTAATATCATCGGCAGTGATGAGATCGTGTAATAAAGACATAGGGCCGCGTGGACGCGCGCCAAAGACAAGTTCGAAGGGAGAAAATCCTGTGTGTTCATTAGGGACTTCTCTATAGGCAAAGAGAGCCGCGGGT
Source organism: Oreohelix idahoensis (assembly GCA_024509875.1). Classification (NCBI taxonomy): domain Eukaryota; kingdom Metazoa; phylum Mollusca; class Gastropoda; order Stylommatophora; family Oreohelicidae; genus Oreohelix; species Oreohelix idahoensis. The sequence continues at coordinate 974,349 of JAMPIV010022302.1, forward strand.
AAAACCCTGTCCCAATCTTGAGGATGATCTTCAGTTATCTTACCAAGCAAAGTCTTGAGCGTTCTATTCAGACGCTCAACTAACCCATTAGACATAGGATGGTAGATACTACTGAGAGATCGTTCAATATGTAAGGTAGACATTACCTGTGACATAGTGTCAGATATGAGTTGAGTGCCATGGTCTGACAATATTTCTCTGGGGAACCCCAAGCGAGAAAATATCAACCAAAGAGCATCTGCGATATCTGTAGTAGATATGCTCTTAAGAGGAATAGCCTCTGGCCAACGTGTGCACATATCGACACATGTAAGGATAAACTGATGTCCTCTGGCCGACTTGACCTTAAAAGGGCCAATAATATCTATGGCCATTTTCTGAAACGGCCGAATAGGAATGTCAGCAGCCTGGATAGGCGCAGCATGTCGTGGTCCTCTAGATTTGACCTCCTGACATACCTTGCATGATCGGCAGTAAATACGAATGTCCTTATTGACAAAAGGCCAAAAGAAAGCCGCAAGGACTCTCGACTTCGTACGGGAAAAACCCATATGTCCAGCACATTGCGAGTCATGAGCATGTTGTAATATTTGGACTCTCATGCTCTTGGGAACAAGAATTTGCGAATGTGCCGACGTAGTCGAATCTTGTACCATACGTACAAGTACGCCGTTTCTCATTGCAATCCAAGATTTTCTATTTGTATCCTGATTCGGATCACCTTTCTTCGCAAGAACGAAGAATTTTTTTAAAGAAGGATCTTCTTCTTGCAATTTTATGAAAGAGTCACGAGTAATTACTAAGTGACTATCTTGGCTATCAACTTCATTATCACTATTCAGTGAAGTTTCGGGTGTTTGTAGAGCTTGTGCTCTTGTAACCACTGCATTTGTAGCTTGCATGTTATTATCTTCCCAAGCAGCAATCTGCTGTGGGGTACACTCCCTAACTCCGTGAATACGACCAATAATAAGGTCCGCAATAGGATTAGGTAAGAGACAAGCATGCACATCTCCAGTAAAGAAAGGAGTGGCAATGCGAATTACAGCAGTAGGATATTTTTCTAGAGTGCCGCCAAATGTGACACATTTAATAACCCTTCCTGTAGCACAAGATGGATCTACAAGCGATTGTCTAACACCAATAGTGGTGCATCCGGAATCGAAAAGTAGTGAGACCGGAGTATCATTAACAAGACCCTTATGTAGGATTAAAGAACCCCTCCCGTCATGCGCAACAGCAGCAGGAAGAGCGGGAAGTGGGTGACCACAACTCAAAGTAGTTATGGTACCCGGTTCGAATAAAGTACTGCATTGGGGGCATTTGTTTGCTCTCTCAAAGTCAAAAGCAGAACCAGTGACAGCGTCAAAGTTTTTATTATCAACACCATGATTACAGGCTCCCTCAGTTTCCTGTTGTACAGCATTAGCCTGCTGATATCTCTTTTTTTTGTGTTGAGATCTACCCCGACTATTATTACCTCTGAAGTTATCAAAGTTATTATTATCTCTGCAGTTATTATTGTCTCTATTGTAATTGTTATCCTGGTTCGAATTCCAGTTTCCACGATTACTATCATGTTCACATTGATGCGAACATCTATTTGTTTGGTTCTGAGGTCTTCGGCAGGAATAACCTCTATTACCATATCCTCTTTTGAAATGCCTATAATTATTAGGGTGATAGTACTCGTTACTATCAGGCTGTCTCCAATTCTTCGAAGAAGAATCACCATGAAATTGATTTCCATGATTTTGACAGAAATTACCGCTACCCTTTCTATCAAAATTTTGTTGGGATCTACGAGCAAAGTTTTGACCATACGGAGCTGCCGAAGCAACTGGTAAACCTTCTTTCACCTTAGAGTTACCCATGGTTATGTGTGGGTGCGCAGTTACGTATTGGCAACAGAAATCTTCCATTTCTTTTATTGTTTTAGGTTTACGTTCATGAAGGAAAGCAAGGAAAGACTCATTGACAGACGACATGACTTTGTCTCTAAGTATTAAGTCCATAAGTCCTTCATAAGTTTTTTCCGTCTTAGATAGTTCAACCCATCGTGAGAAAGTAATGCGTATTCTTGCAATAAACTCGGAGAATTCAACTCCATTTTCAGGTAACATGTTTTTAAATTGTAGACGATAGCCGTCTTCGTTAAGCTGATATTTCTTTAACAAAGCGGCCCTGACAACCTCATAATTGTTCTTGTCAGGTTCATCCACCATATTTAATATACTTAGAGCTTTACCTGTCAGTATCCCTGATAACTGATAAACATATTTTGCTTTGTCTATGTTATGAGCTGTACATGCTTGTTCAAATCTGTCCAGATAGAACATTATGTCATCACTGGAAGGACTAAATGTTGGTAACTTAATCTTAAAAGTATCATTATTAGCCTTACCAGAAGATGAACCCTTGTTTGAATCATTACCATTACTCATGCTTGTCAATTTCAATTTTTCCAACTCTAAAGCTAAGACCTTTTCTTCATGTTCCATTTTTGCTTTCTCTTTCCTCTCATCAGACTCTCTCTGTAATCTTCTTTCCTCAGCCTGAGCCTCTTTTTGAAGTCTTTCATTTTCAGCTTCTTTTTCAAGTCTTTTATTTTCAGCCTCTTTTTCAAGTCTTTTATTCTCAGCCTCTTTTTCAAGTCTTTTATTCTCAGCCTCTTTTTCAAGTCTTTTATTCTCAGCTTCTAGCTGTAGCTGGAGTTTTCTTTCCTCAGCTTCTGATTCCCTTTTTTGTTTTTCCATTTCCATTTGGAATCTTTTTTTCATCCACCTGCATCTGCAGTTTCTTTTGTTCAGCTTCCATATGCAGTTTCTTTTGTTCAGCTTCCATTGCTTTATCATATCGAGCAGTTGCAAATTCTTCTAACTTATCACCAGTCTTGCCAAGCAATTTACCCTGCTCAATAAAGTGCTCAAATGTAGACATGTTGTCTAACATATGAGTCCAAAACCTGAAATAATTAACTAATTTATTTCAAACCTAAGTGTAACAAGTCTTAATTAAGCACTTGTATATTCACATCACCTTATATTATCCCAGTCTCTGTGGGAAACAAGTCTCCAATCAAAGAACTTGTATATGAAATATCAGCACTCAATTCTTGATCATAAGTGCACTTCTCATTCAATAGTGCACGACACTATTCATCATTCATTTATCATCAGTGTAGTAGTAACAGTGCATTAGCATAGCCCATTAACTAATTACCATAACTGTAAACAATGACTATGTAAACACATGCAGAATGTAAACATTGAAAATGTAAACAATACAAACAATGTAAACAATAACAATGTAAACAATAACAAAGATCAGCAACAATACAAAAACTTTCGCAGAAATCAACTAAAAATAAAGCAGAAATTAATGAAATATCACAAAAAATGTGACGATATCTGCGCTATAATTAAACAAAATACATGACACCACAGTGTATAAACAAAAATGTTGTATGAAACTAAATTATAGACAAGAGTAGGCTAACAAATACAAACAAATCAAAACAAAACTAAAGAATGCGAAATAATAACGAAAACAATATTAAAACATGTCATCACAGCTAACATAAATAGCAACAGAAGTCGCTTAGCAAATTCCAGTATCGGAAGTTTGCTTACCCTACAGAAAACGCTCACAATAGACGACCTCTATGACGTGGCATAATCTAACGGAGACACCACCCAACCGAGAACCCGCTGAAATATAAACATATAAATATACAAATAACATATAAACATATAACATATAGAATGAGATGATACACAGAAGACTCAGCAGAAGTATAAGGGCACAGTTTACATACAAACAGGCCACTTAACTTATAGGCTTCCAATCGTCGAACAGCAGAAAAACGGATGTCAATCAACGTCCTAAAGAGCGAAGCTCCAACGATGATGGCACATCTGAACTGCTTCCACTGCTAACACGATGGTACAAGAGCTTCTGAAGTACTGTGTGTTGAGTTGTTTCGGCACTTGACCTTCTAATCCAAAAGTAAGTTGATGGAAATCGGTACTTGGCCTTCTTCAGAAAACAACCCGTTTCAACCGGCACTTGACCTTCACAAAAACGACAGCACTGGAACCTTGACAGCAGCAACTTGCTTGACTTGCGTAAAAGATAACAGCAGTCCGAGTTATCCGGCAACATGTAACAACGCCGGGTACTGTCAAATTCTTGTTTCCGTCAAAAAATTGAAATTTTGACTTTTACCGGGCAACGCCGAGTACTTTGAAAATTTTGAAGATGTTGACTGTATTGAAGAATGTTAATTTCTTGAAGGATGCTGATGAATTCTTGTTGAAAATGAAGTGGGTAAGGGACCCCGTGTTTGCTAGTACCAGAATCAAACCAGCTTATGGCCACCAAATGATGCGTGATGCCATATGATGATGGATGGTATCCGCATGTCTGGTTTTGTGTAGTGTGTAGATGTGTTCAGTCAAAACAATGTTCATACAACAATAACAGGGCAATCCACATAGGACGTCAGTAAACTCACGACGTATAAAGTCAATGAGTCTTGAAACAGCCGTTGACGTTTTTCTTCATTATTTATTGTGGACGCCACAGTGACAAAATGGTTACGCAAATGTGTAGGCACATCAAACAGTCATTATCACAGCAACATTCAATACAGCAATAGACGGTAGACAGCATTACAATGATGAGTCAGATGCATGTTATATTTCATAGTGCTGTAAATGTAGTCAGGTGGAAAACTCCATCCTTTTCTATAACAGCCAGGAGATAACCAGATGTATGAGATCAGTTCACTCTCCTTAATCTGACTTCAGCAAGACAGACACGTCTGCCGAAGTATAAATAATGTCCACAAAAAATATCCTCTAGATAATAAAGGTTTTCCAAACCTAATTCATTTAACAAAGTAGCAAGTAATGGTCCTTGGTACCTGCATCAACCGATGCAGTACAATGCAGCGACATGTGAGCTGGGAAAAAACATCTCGTGACGACGACTTTCGCAGACAGGCTATGAATCGAAATCGCTCACGACCCAAAATCAATAGAGTTAATGAAAGAGTCAATTTACCTTGCTTTCATGAAATACACAGAAATATCACGCCTCCCGGCATGTGGGAAACACTAGAGGTATTATCTCGAATAAACGAAATATCCATTAAGAGGACTACACATCCCTGACAGAACAAAAAATAGCGGAGATCCCCTCTTCAACGAGGCATCTCTTTCGCCATTCCAAATCGCTCACTCCACTAGTCGTGGGCGGAAACCGATCGACCAAAAAACAAGACAAGTCATGCGCAGTCCAGCGCAAAAATGACCACAGCTCAAACTTAACTGCATTCGATACCAACGCGAGAAGACAAATGCTTACCGAGAAAAGTGACTATAAATTCCAAGCAGTTGTTGCCCTTGCGTTATAAAACAGACATTGAAACAAAACGATGTTGCGAGAATTTATCACGCAACACATTATTCTTACTGATAGGCGAATCCCTACTCAACAATTGGCCTTACAGCTGTCAGTCAGCATTGATAGTGCAAATGCAGTTATAAAAACTCTCGGATTTTCTAAGGTTTGCGCAAGATGGGTTCCTCGAAGCCTCACAAATGACCACCGATTGCAAAGGAAAGCAATTTCTTCTGAATTGTTGGAGCGTTTCAATGCTGATGGAGAGAACTTTTTGGCTAAGATCGTTACAGGTGACAAAACCTGGGCACATCATTTTGAACCTGAGAAAAAAGACAGTCAATGGAGTGGCATCATCCACAATCACTACGAAGAAAGAAATTCAAGACAATTCCTTCAGCTGGAAAGGTCATGATCACTGTCTTTTGGGACATTGAAGGTGTGATTTTTGTGGACGTTATGCCAAGAGGAGAGACAATCATTTCTCAAGCTTACATTAAGACATTGAAAAAACTCAATCAACGTTTTCGCAGAGTTCGGCCGCACAAGAATCCAGCAGACCTGCTTCTCCTTCACGACAATGCGCGACCTCACACAAGTCTGGCAACACGGGAAGCAATCACCAAATTGGGTTGGACTGTACTACCCCATCCACCCTATAGTCCCGATTTGGCACCCTCTGATTTTCATCTATTTGGTCCACTTAAAGATGCACTCCGTGGGACAAGGTTTGAAGATGATGAAGGAGTGATTCATGCAGCGAAGAAATGGCTACATGATCAAGACAAAATCTGGTACGGGCTAGGAATACTTGCACTTGTTTCGTACAAGTTGATGGGGATTATGTTGAATAATACCGATGTTTACATGACATATATTTGTATATTGTGTATAAATTTCATGCTTTTTGAATAAACAGCTCCTGAGAAAAACGATGTGGTGCATTACTTTCTGAACGCCCCTCGTATATGTACAAAACAGAACGCACCGACATTGTGAATTCAATGAATATATTGTACTTCAAATATTAACCTTGTTCAAAAAGTTTCGAATGATGGTGTCTGTTATATTCAAAAGAACTATTTTGACTATGTCTACAGCTGTTTTAAAAGCGCTGGGATTTACACAGAAAAGCACTTCTAACTCATGTAGCTCTGACTACCAGTTTCCAATTTTCTGGGGTCACTATCTATCTATCTATCTATCTATCTATCTATCTATCTATCTATCTATCTATCTATCTATCTATCTATCTATCTATCTATCTATCTATCTATCTATCTATCTATCTATCTATCTATCTATCTATCTATCTATCTATCTATCTATCTATCTATCTATCTACCTACCTACCTACCTACCTACCTACCTACCTACCTACCTACCTACCTACCTACCTACCTACCTACCTACCTACCTAACTACCTACCTACCTACCTACCTACCTACCTACCTACCTACCTACCTACCTACCTACCTACCTATCTATCTATCTATCTATCTATCTATCTATCTATCTATCTATCTATCTATCTATCTATCTATCTATCTATCTATCTATCTATCTGTATCCATCCATCTATCCATCCATCCATCCATATATCCATCCATCCATCCATCCGTGGGTCCGTCGGTCCGTCCGTCGGTCCGTCCGTCCTTCCGTCTGTCTGTCTGGCTGTCTGCCTGCCTGTCTGTCTATATATTTATATATATATTCCTTTTCATTTTATGAAAAAGGCAAACTTTTATCTCTTTTACATATTTCTTGCATATATTCAAGAATTGAGGCGCAGCGCTTCTTACGCTGCTGTGACGCGTGCGAGACCTCTTAAATATTCAACAGCACTGGTCTAGACAATGGTGCATCAATGACATTTTGATGACGTGTATGATAGTGGTTCATCGACAATATAATGAAACATAAAGAAAACTTGGAATTTATGGTGACACTGATTACCGAAGTTAATGGAACACGAACTGACATTACGCCAGTCAAAGAATGTAAACATAGCCAAAGTGTTAATGGAACAGATTCCACAGTGCTGGAGCGAAAAATACTATTTCACTTGTTCTCTTATCATGATACAGGCGAAAAAAAATATATCATGAGCAATTAGGCATAACGACATCCTGTGAGATTACATCAGGCTGGCATGCAAAATTTTAGAAACGTAATGGTCTTCGTACTTTAACTCAGTCATTAATATATTTTTTGCCCTTACAAAACTCATGTCATGTTCGAATTTTCTTCTTTAAGTTATATAAAAAAAACTCTTACCGTTGTCTGGGTTAATTTTTATTAGTTATACAGGAAAGTTACAAGATCCGTTCAAAAATTGCGCACTTAATTTTTGTTACAGCACAGCACAAGCGATGAAATGTGCTATTCAATACCTGTATTTTTTTTGTTTGAATTAGTGTAGTGACTACATGTCCGCACGTGTGCGCACCTATTGTACACAGTCGCGAGTAATTATTTCATCGGCGTATGCTAATTGCAATGAGTTGGCTGCAACGAAACAAAACGACACCAGCGTATAATATATTAATAAACTAAACTGCATAATTATGAAAAGCGCAATGAATCTGAAATGCAAATTTATCACTTTGCAGAAGGTAACTTTTATATTGTACAGGCATTTTCGCAGAGAGGCTAAGATGGGTTGTTTATACCACGATATCCAAGAACCAGGTAGGAGAACACGAAAGGCCCTGGATGTGGATAGAAGCTCTTTTCGACGTTGGATACAACAGGACGGTTATTGTACAGAGGCTGCGGTTAAGCAAGGAAGGAAGAAAAAAATTGATGATTTTGACAAGGAATGTCATTAGACGTTTGATTTTGAAGATGTTTAATGCCAATCAACTTGTTACTCTCCGCATGCTAAAAAGTCGGCTGCAAGCAGAATGCGATATTAACGTCTCAAAAACAACTCTTTGGCAACTTGTCAGAAGTGTTGGCTTCACTTTTAGAAAAACGTCTGGCGGAAGGAATTTTTTATGTGAAAAACCGCATCTGGTTGCAGCTCGAAGCAAATACCTTAGGCAGATTCGTGAGAGAAGGCAAGACGGCTATGATATAGTGTATTTGGACGAATCTTGGGTTAATGCTCATCATACGAACGAGAAAGAATGGCAATCTGTTGACGGAGACCATAGAAGGAAAATTCCCAACAACAAAGGTCAACGCATTATATTAGCACATGCTGGCAGCAGACAGAATGGGCTTGTCCGTGATGCAGAGCTTATTTCTCAATCAGTCTGTAGATGGTAGGGACTACCACAGTGAAATGAATGGGCAAATTTTTCGAGATTGGATAGTGAATACACTCCTCCCGACTCTAGATAGGCCGTCTTGCCTGGTGATGGGTAATGCGTCCTATCATAATGTTCTAGCGCAGGAGGATAAAGCTCCCACTTCGGCAAGCACGAAAGACGAAATCAGGAGGTGGCTTGTGAATGAAAATATCTTCGCTGACAACAGTTATTTAAAACCAGAGTTGTTGCAGCTTGTGAGACAGAGGAATAAGACAAAAGTGTATCTGATTGATAAAATCATCCAAGAGCAGGGTCATGTTTCTCTTCGACTCCCACCTTACCATTCTCACCTTAACCCAATAGAGCTGGTTTGGGCTAGAGTTAAAGGGCAAGTGGCCGCCCAGAACACCACTTTTAAAATGTGCGATGTTAAAGACATGACTCGTGAGGCCCTTCCACGAATAGACACAGAGTACTGGGCTAAATGTGAAGAACACGTGCTACAGGAAGAAGAAGATTACTGGAAGCGAGATGGCTTGCAGTTTATCCAACCAATAACTGTTGTGAACTTATTGGAGTCGTCCGATTCGGAATGAGGCACGTCGATCGCATTCCTTCGTTTGAGATAAACTAATTTCATATGCCAATCTATAATAACACATAAACAGTTACGATTTGTCATAGCTTCCTGATGATTTACTGCTATCATGGTTCATTATCAGAACATCATTCCTTGTATCAAAATCACGTGAACAACCAATCACACATTTAGGACACGCCTTTGAACCGTCTTGTCGCACATATGTTGTGATTTACTGTAAGAATTAATGTTACGGGCAGATTTAGGCAAATGTACCAAGAAGATCAAAGAAAATCGCCGTTTTGCAAATTTCGCAACAGCTGTGGATGTAATGATCGCAAAATCTTAACTGCATGGAAAATCTAAGATTGCATGCAAAAATTCATGTCCATACAACAAACAGTTTTGGAGAAAACTGACGCTTTCTGTGGGCACGAATTTCCGAACGGACTATAGACAAAAGGATGCTGCAACAGAAATCAGGGTTTAAAGACTCAAAAGAAAGGATATCAGTGCCAGGTTATGCAAATGCTGTGGGGGTAAAATAAAACTATAGTGCATGTTATTGGTAAAAGCAAAAATCTAAGCGCTTTAAAATTGTAAGAGTCAAGGCAAACAAGTGAGCATGGATTAACAAACCATTCTTCCAAGACTGGTTTGAAAACCGTTTTGTACCAAAGGCAAATGCACACGGCACGTCTGTTGTGCTTCCCATAGAAATAAAAAAGATAATGTGAATTATTGGTAATTATGTGGCACACTCTAATGCACTGCTCATGATCAAAGATAATGTGTTTGCCGTATTTTTGCCATCTAAATGTACGTCATTGATCCAGGTCATTTATGTCTATCTAATAGACTAATGGAGGTCAAGAGAGAAGAAACTGTGTTGATGACTTGATGTATTTTGCTAAGGGCTTGTCATGCCCTGAAGCCCAGCTGTTGGACAAGGATGCAGTGGAAGAGTGCCTCCATAATGATGGTGATGCTACAGTTACCTTCCACAGCTAACAGACAGTTTCATCTGTGACATGGTAAGGAGCGAAATAAAAATAACAAGAATGATGATACTGACGAGTATGGTGATGCTATGGAAGACAAAAATCAGTATTGAAAGAACGATAAGCATAACCGAAGAGCTGATTCGCGAAATAGACCAGAGGGGTTACGTAATAGCACATCACATAATGTCTCCTCTTAATGAAATGAAAGAATTTCTTATTAACAAAAAAAAGAAAAAAGACCAAAATATATAAAACAACGTAGTTTACTAGTTATGTTACAGGAACTGATTTCCAAGCCATTCTCTAAACAGGTATGTGTACAACATCTACGGTTTGTCGTAAATTTATTTTGAGAGAAAGAGTCTTAAAAATAGTGGTCCTGTTTAGAGTGGAGAATGATAGTGAAAGCTCAGTGATAGGAAAGGTTAGAGAGTAAATAGTTGCTTCACAGAGTGCTGGGGAGAGTAAGGACAGACTTATTTACGACAAATCGTTCCTCTCAATCTTCTCTTCAAACTCTCCTGGTCAAACAATTATTTGCCAGTTTCCAGACACACACCTGCGCTCACACCGATTTGGTGCTTCAAACACACAAACGCACGTGAATACAAACTATATTAAACGGATAGGGGAAATTTGGGCTTTGGGTATTCCAACACAGTACTAAATAAGTTGATGCTGTTTATTAACATTAAAATCAATCACCACAATAATCATGTGTTACAGAAAAAATATCATAAGTACAGAAAATACAAATAACAAGGTGGGGAGGGGGTGAACAAGATTGGTATCGACTAAGCCCTTCCCGCTTATTAGACAAAGATAAACCCAGTCCAAAGATAGATATTTATCAGGAACATAGGTAATGTAACCCAACAGTGGATTTAATTACTCTGAAAGAGGTGTTACAATATTAGGTATGGGTGGTAGACAAAAATCCTGTTATTCCCAAGTGTTCTTCCCTTTACTAAGCAAATGAAAAAAAAGGGGGGGGGGAAACAGAGTTAACAAAATATCCCACTCAAAGGAACAATGCAGGGTATACAGAAAATGTATTACCCGGTAGGCAAGTTAACAAATGGTTTGCAAAAAATTAAATCTCCTGTCATTCATGCACGCTTGTGAGGGCCCACACTCATATACTCACACACACTTACCGATTGCAGCATCAGACAATCCATAGAATTATATAAACAGCAATTACACTCTTGACATCTGAAAATGTCTGGTACTTCGATGTCCCGCCCCAGATGTAGCGAGGTTAGCTGATAGCAAATATTCCCACTTATCGCCGGACTTGAAGCCTAAGAAATCTTGTGTTTTATTATATAAAAAGGAGTCTATGGGATGGCACTGACACAATTCAATACATGGGTGAGGATGGAGTGGTCTCTTTAATTTCGCTCTGGTGGTAAAATTCCTTCAAGGCGTGATGATAGCAACTGACCGGTAGGTTTTAATTCCAGTGAGGAAAAACTAGGCTCAGTCACAGTTCAGGTAAATAGGTACTCTCTCACAACAGAGCAGTAAATAAAATATCGCTACTGGCAACTGTTCATCTTCCAGTTTATCTTACAGATTGTAATTTAATTTGATAGTTTATTTAAATGTTCTTGGGTAGGCTTTCTTTCATGTAATTATGATAGCTAGGCCGCATCGGATCGCCACAAGATTAAATTTAAAATGTTTCATCAATATGTCTGGAAGTTTAAGAACCGAGTCTGGAAGACTCTGTATGATTTCTTTATTGCTGGGATTGCAAAGGTGATCATTCTATAGAAAAAGATAGAAAACCCATGACAACATAATCATACCTCAAAAATCAAATAATATTCTAACGCGCGATAAATTTACCGTTAAGACTATTATATACACTCGCGTATTTAATTATGTATTTAAGAAAACACGTCACGAGTCTAATGGTTACAATACACATCTATATATATATAGGACTTAACTAAATTTATTAATTATAAATTCCTTCGCGACTTTAAAAGTTACTTTAACATTTAAGCATCTATTATTTTTCGAAATATTATAATAGATATATCATTAAATTTACCACTGGAACTTTTGGGATGAGTTTAATTTAATAGATTTAAATAAACACAAAATCCAGTGAAATAAAATGAAAGCACTAGACCACTGATCACTTTAACAAATATATTATACCGTGCACAGAAAAAGGAATCACTCCAATGTAGCCACCAATTCAGATGGAAATCTAGCAGAATTTCTACTATAGCTAGTGAATCTTAAATCTCTGGCGACCGAATGATAAAATGGCTTTCTTCGTGGTCTGTATATATCTAACTGGAATGCAAGATTGGGGGGACATGTTAGAATTTGACACCTTTTTAGATCTCATTAGACTTTCGGGGATCTGACCGCCAGACTAAAGAGAGATGCCGCCCCTGGTCTTCCGTATCTCCGCTCGTTTCGTCCGCGTCGGCTTTCCCGTTCGCTCCCACTGCGATCAGTTCTGTGGTTAACACCGAGATGCGAAATACCGGCAAGAAACTTGCGTCGCTCGTTTCAGGGACCACTAATGCCTTTGATAGCGCCGCTAGTCTTTCCTGAGATCCCTCAGTGCCTGTTTGATCGTGTGCCGCTACTTTCTGTTTGATTCTGGCACCGCCCCCACTGGGCCAAGTTAATGAAAATAACTGCATATGATTGCTCAAGAGATATCCGTGGGCGTGATTTAACCTCTCCTTAAATCAATGCGATGACCAGAATGTACGGTAGATAAACTGTCCACATATTAATCAGCAAACGTCCTTTTCTTTTAATCTTCAGGTCCAAAGCATGCCAGATATACGGATTATATATATATACATATCGGGGGTTTGGGATGTCAGGTATTGGTAGTACCTCTGGTTAAGGAGCTGTCATGTCCTTTTCAGGGCAGCTCGGCCACCTTTGGTCCAAACCTGGCATTCAGCTCTCACCTGTGGCTCCTCGTAGCTGTCAGCATGCGACAGCGGCCACCCCCGGGAACGGCTTTGACAGGCCGGCTAAACTAGGTGAGGGTAGCCGACTGGTTATAAACCTTCGGTGAGTTAGGGTCTGCCTACCCATGCATGCGAAGACTGGATTCGGTAGACTGCGCGGAAGAAACCACCTGTTGGTTCAACGGGCATGACGGCGATTACCAGCAACGCGCTGTGGAGCGTAAGGAGCATGGCGAGGCACGTAGAAAGCCATGGTCATCCACTGCACATGACTTCATCTCCAGTCGTCTTGACTTGTCTTGCCACTGGATTAAGATGGACCCAGGCGAGAGAGTGAGGTCGACGAATTGCGCAACTCTTCCTCACTTTAAACCAAATCACTGCGCAAGTCACTCTTTCATCCACTCATCCACTCATCCATCCACTCACAACAAGTCCTGTGGCGATGGGCGAGCGGCGAAGCGGCAGGCGTGGGTGCGCTGGCAGTCGTAGTCGCAGACCTACACACAGGCGGCTCAGGCCATATGGTCGTCTTCCACTGATCGGAGCAGCAGTGGGATTCGGCAGCCCCCTGAGTGACTGAGCAGCCCTCTTTAGGAAAGCACTGCTCACCTCCATGGCATGAGGAAGGGGCTAGAAAAGGTGCCCTAAACATTGCCTGCTCCACCATTACCTAACCAGCTTACCGCGGTTGGTGGGTACCCTACTTCAGCGGGCGACACATAAGAAAAAGAAAGGACAGATTTTTCCCCCTCATTCTAGGCGCATGGAATGTGCGCACTCTACTCGACAAAGACTTTAACACAAACAGACCCGAGAGGCGAACTGCCCTGATTGGGAGAGAACTGGCCAGATACAACATTGACATAGCAGCACTGAGTGAAACTCGACTTGCAGGCGAGGGCCAACTTTGCGAAAAGGGTGCAGGTTATACATTCTATTGGAGCGGAAGAGGAACTGAAGAAAGACGAGAAGCAGGGGTTGGATTTGCAATCAAAACAGCAATTATTGGCAAGCTAGCGGAGCCCCCAAAGGGAATAAATGACCGACTCATGACGGTCAAGATCCCGCTGCTTTATGGAAGGAAACATGCCACCATCATTAGCGCGTATGCACCAACTATGACAAACCAGGATGACGTCAAGGATAAGTTTTACGAAGAACTACATGCAGTCATTGCATCAGTTCCCAAAGCAGATAAGCTTATTATTCTTGGTGACTTTAATGCAAGAGTAGGCTCAGATAACATCTCCTGGAATGGCACTATCGGAAAGTACGGCGTGGGTCGCTGTAACAGCAATGGACTTCTTCTCCTCCAGACTTGCGCAGAACATAACCTCCTTGTCACCAACACCATTTTTTCGACTTCCTATCCGCAACAGGACCTCCTGGATGCACCCTCGCTCGAAGCATTGGCACCTAATTGACTATGTAATTGTTAGGAAGAAGGACAGGCAAGATGTCCGGGTGACCAAGTCCATGTGTGGTGCCGAATGCTGGACTGATCATCGCCTCATTGTCTCTAAACTTAAAATTCGTATACAACCTGCCAGGCGCCCTCAGGGAAAGAAAACTCAAAAAAAGCTGGATATTACCAAACTAAAGAAGACAAAAATTAAACAGTCATTCACTGACACCCTAGAAGACCGTCTCAAATCTATCTCGTTAGACGGCCAAAGTGCGGAAACAAATTGGACAGCCCTAAGCGAGCAGATCTACAACACTGCTACAGAGGTCCTGGGTCCCGCCATCAAGAAACAAAATGACTGGTTTGATGAGAACTCAGATGATATAAAGAAGATGTTGGCTGAGAAACACCATCTCCATAAAGCATATTTAAATGATCCAAAATCTACATCCAAGAAAGACGCTTTCAACAACATGCGTAGAATCGTCCAACATAAACTACGCCAGATGCGGGATTCATGGCTGAGTAATAAAGCAGATGAGCTCCAAGGCTTTGCTGACAGCCATGACTTGAAAAATTTTTACCATGCACTCAAAGCGGTCTATGGTCCAACATCATCAGGATCATTTCCCCTCCTTAATGCAGATGGAAAAACACTAATTACAGACAAGGAAAAAATTCTCCAACGCTGGGTCGAACACTTTAATAATATTCTGAACCAGCCATCATCTATTAACGATGAAGCCATCAACCGACTGCCCCAAATTCCTATAAATGAAGCACTAGATGTTATACCGACTTTGGAGGAGACTCAAAAAGCGATTCGTCAACTTTCTAGTGGAAAGGCCCCCGGCTCCGATTCAATTCCTGTTGAGGTCTATAAAGATGGCGGTACAGTTCTGATAGAGAAACTTCACATGATCTTCCAGCAAATGTGGCAGAGTGAAACCATCCCACACAATCTCAAGGATGCGTCAATTATACATCTTTATAAACGTAAAGGTAATCGCCAAGACTGTAACAATCATCGAGGCATCTCACTACTATCAATCGCTGGGAAGATATTTGCCAGAATCCTTCTTAATCGCCTTACGGCTCATCTTGACAAAGGTCTTCTACCTGAAAGTCAGTGTGGATTCCGGAAAGAACGTGGAACCACCGATATGGTGTTCGCTGCAAGACAGCTTCAAGAAAAATGCCAAGAACAGCACTGTGACCTGTACACAGCTTTCATCGACTTGACAAAGGCGTTCGACACGGTCAGTAGAGAGGGTCTATGGAAGATCATGGCAAAATACGGCTGCCCAAAGAAATTTATCTCAGTAGTGCAGCAACTGCATGATGGAATGCAGGCTAGAGTTCAGGAAAACGGTGAGCTGTCGGAGCCTTTCCCCGTCTCAAATGGAGTTAAACAAGGGTGTGTACTTGCACCGACGCTTTTCAGTATCATGTTTTCTGCTATGCTGACTGATGCTTTCAGAGACGGGGACACAGGAATCGACATCAGATATCGTATTGATGGAAAATTGTTTAACCTTAGGAGGCTTCAAGCAAAAACCAAGGTCAAATCACACACCATCAGGGATCTTCTGTTTGCTGACGATTGTGCCCTCAGTGCTGGCTCAGAGGCTGATCTGCAGCGTAGCGTTGATAGATTCTCCGAAGCCTGCTCCAACTTTGGGCTTACCATCAACACGGGGAAAACAGAAATCATGTACCAACCAGCTCCTGGCACAATTTATACTGATCCAGTCATCAAGGTAAATGGTGAGAAACTGAATGTTGTGAACAGGTTCACATACCTTGGTAGTACACTATCCCAGAACATCGTCATTGATGATGAGGTGAACACCAGGATCTCCAAAGCCAGCAGCACATTTGGCAGACTATACACCAACGTTTGGCATCGAAGTGGCATTAGTCTACAGACAAAGCTGAAGGTATACAGAGCTGCGGTGCTTCCAGTGCTGCTTTATGCATGTGAAACATGGACTGTATACAGGCGCCACGTAAAAAAGCTCAACCACTTCCATACAGTCTGTCTCAGGAAGATAATGAACATCAAATGGCAAGACAAGATCCCAGATACCACTGTTCTTGACAGAGCTGGTATCCCTAGCATCGATACTATTCTGATGCAGTCACAGATTCGCTGGGCAGGTCATGTAGTCCGCATGCCAGACCATCGACTGCCAAAGATACTCTTTTATGGTGAGATGCAGAAGGGTAGACGCTCCCATGGTGGCCAGAAAAAGCGCTTCAAAGACACGCTTAAGGCTTCATTAAAAACCTTTGACATAAACCCAGACACATGGGAAGCTGCTGCGCAAGACCGAACTGCCTGGCGCACATCTCTTCGTAAAGGTGCAGTGGCATGCGAATCTTCCAGAAGAGCAGCAGCGGAACAGCGGAGACAAGCTAGAAAAGATCGTGAAATAAAACCTTCACATGAAGCAAACATTCCCTGCCCACACTGTCCGAGATCCTTCCAGGCCCGCATCGGGCTCATCAGTCACCTTCGTACTCATAGACTATCCTAACATCCTAATAATTGGATGAACAGAGTGGTCTTCATCACTTGTGATGGACGAACAACATATATATATATATATATATATATATATATATATATATATATATATATATATATATATATATATATATATATATATATATATATATATATATATACATATACATATATACTGTTCAAAAAAAGAAACGCATAGCTATCCGAGGGCGCGTTTTTATGAGTTTGTAAGTAAAATTTGATGCTAGGGTATATAAAAAACCAGCCTCAAATGTTCTTTACAGTGTCACATGCACGTGTTGACCTGAATTGCGTTCGTTTTTGTAATCGTTACAACGCAGTGGTCAATAGTGTATATGACGCAATTTTTGACCACAGCTCATGTTGCGCGCACGTGAAAGCAACAACATTTGGGGTGAACACTATTCACTGACTACGCAACTGAAACCCTATAAAAGGATAACGCTACACACAAAAAATTCAGTTAAATTTCAAGCAGACATTTATGCCGTCTCTATCGATAATTTAAGGAACACTGCTATTGGCCGTTTGCAAGCAGGCGAAAGTCAAGTCAGGTTGCCAGGCATCTAAACGTGCATCAGAGTACCATCAGTCGACTTTGGCACCGGTTTTATGCATCCATGCCCAGAAGATGCCAGTCGCTGATCGATGCAAGAGGAGGCCACACACCATACTAACTGGAAAGCCCATACGCCAAAAACTCTCGTGACCCAGATGCAAAACAACTGTCAATTGATTGGTTGAACCCTAAGGTATTCTTTTGTGCATTTTGAACAATTAACTCATTAAATTAAAAAAGTTATTGAATGTCAAAATTATGGCTATGTGTGTTGCCTTCAGTAGCTATGCGTTTCTTTCTCTTTTTTGGACAGTATAGAAAGATTAACTGAAGTTTAAAACAAATGTTGGGAAAGGTTACGACTAAGTATCCACAAGATTGGGATAGAATATTACCCGCTATTCTCTTCGCCTATAGAGAAATTCCCAACGAAAATACGGAGTTTGCGCCATTTGAATTATACTGTTCAAAAAAAGAAACGCATAGCTACTGAAGGCACACACATAGCCACAATTTTGACATTCAATAACTTTTTTAATTTAATGAGTTAATTGTTCAAATTGCACAAAAGAATACCTTAGGGTTCAACCAATCAATTGATAGTTGTTTTGCATCTGGGTCACGAGAGTTTTTGGCGTACGGGCTTTCCCGTTAGTATGGTGTGTGGCCTCCACTTGCATCGATCAGCGACTGGCATCTTCTGGGCATGGATGCGTGGAACTGGTGCCAAAGTCGACTGATGGTACTCTGATGCACGTTTAGATGCCTGGCAACCTGACTTTGACTTTCGCCTGCGTGCAAACGGCCAATAGCAATGTTCCTTAAATTTATCGATAGAGACGACATAAATGTCTGCTTGAAAATTAACTGAATTTTTTGTGTGTAGCGTTATCCTTTTATAGGGTTTCAGTTGCGTAGTCAGTGAATAGTGTTCACACCAAATGTTGTTGCTTTCACGTGCGCGCAACATGAGCTGTGGTCAAAAATTGCGTCATATACACTATTGACCACTGCGTTGTAACGATTACAAAAACGAACGCAATTCAGGTCAACACGTGCATGTGACACTGTAAAGAACATTTGAGGCTGGTTTTTATATACCCTAGCATCAAATTTTACTTACAAACTCATAAAAACGCGCCCTCGGATAGCTATGCGTTTCTTTTTTTGAACAGTATATATATATATATATATATATATATATATATATATATATATATATATATATATATATATATACACGCACACACACACAAATTCAGCGCTCTTACTCTGTTCGATTAGTGCTGTTTCGACATACGCTGTTTCTATTTCATGCCATACACCCGTTATGTGTTTGAAAAATACGATCTTACGCTGGGCGGAAAAATTCCATGGGCGACAGGGATATAACTTTCAAGTTCATTAAGGGTGGTTGGATGGCCAGGAAGCATTGTTATTGCTAGCATAATGAAGGATAATAGAATGCAGTTCCATGGTAATCTGTAACATAGAACAAGATCTTAAATGCTCAAAGGAAATTGAAGAGAAAAAGGTGGCAAAACAATGCAAACTTGAATTTTTTGTTTTAAATCTCCTCCAATATCTTCTGCCTTGAATGACCAAGCAGCCATGTCTTCTACATCTGGAGCCAGAATAATATTTTCATCCCCTACAAAACCGTCTGCTAACCAGTCGCTTGTAGATGAAAACAGCGACGCTGTGACATCCACCAAATACCATAATACCCGCCGTAAGTACTTCGGTCGGCCAGTCACATTTTGCACACCGTCATTTGCGCACTTTTTATATTTTCGAGAGAGTACATTAACCTTCAACCACAGCTAAGGGTGTGGAACTGTGGTTGAAAGTTCGACAATAATTGTATTGTTTCCCCTTATATGTACTCTCCCGAAAATATAAAAAGTGCGCAAAGGAAGGTGTGCATGAAACGTTTGATTATGGAAAGAAGCCAACAACACGATTGATAAACAGTACATGAACTGGAGTTTCGTCAAACTTCAAACGTTGTTCTCAGAGGCAGTAAGTCGACCATGGCTTCTCAGAGGCAGTAAGTCGACCAGGGCAAGATTTTAAAAGATGCGCGAACAATTACGAGACATGTTGTCATAAAAGAAATGTTTGTTATTTAGATCATTATCACTGCTCCCCGTGTCTTCATATTTAATACATCCATATAATTTTCACTACAAATATCTAATGACGGTCGCCTGCAATGAAATGACCACAGTAGTGATAGTACCGTCTGTAATACATGTAACAGAAAATACTCACTATAATTAATAACCTGTCAATGTTGACGGATTATTGCTAGTGTAGCCATAAACGACCAAAGTCGTAGTGATTAAAGACCTGTAATAGCTTTTAAATATTTGTTGTCAGCACAGTGTATATGTATAATATTTTGTGTGTGTTCAATATGTTTGATAATTATATGTAGTTGATACATGTTGTCAACTATTTAGTTTTTGTTTTGCCTCACTTTTTATTTAATTTTTAGACAGTTTTCTGGACCTTGGGAAAAATTTTTTTCTCTTAAGTCTTACAGGAAAATCGATTTTCGTTTAGCACATTTTTCAGTTAGCACTCGATGTTCCAGGAACGAATTCACAGCGTTAAGCGAGGGAATGTGGTATGCATATCTATCTATCTATCTATCTATCTATCTATCTATCTATCTATCTATCTATCTATCTATCTATCTATCTATCTATCTATCTATCTATCTATCTATCTATCTATCTATCTATCTATCTATCTATCATATATCTATCTATCTATCTATCTATCTATCTATCTATCTATCTACCTACCTACCTACCTACCTACCTACCTACCTACCTACCTATCTATCTATCTATCTATCTATCTATCTATCTATCTATCTATCTATCTATCTATCTATCTATCTATCTATCTATCTATCTATCTATCTATCTATCTATCTATCTATCTATCTATCTATCTATCTATCTATCTATCTATCTATCTATCTATCTATCTATCTATCTATCTATCTATCTATCTATCTATCTATATATCTATTTATATCTATCTATATCTATATATCTATTTATATCTATCTATCTATCTATCTATCTATCTATCTATCTATCTATCTATCTATCTATCTATCTATCTATCTATCTATCTATCTATCTATCTATCTATCTATCTATCTGTGGGAGCCGCGCTGGTGTAATGGCTACAACGTTGTACTGGCGACCAGGTTTTCAAGGTTCAAGCCCGGGCGTCAGCGTTTGAAGGAATGTTTACGACCGGGAATTTGACTGAATAACCTGAACGGCTCCTGCACATAAACCCCCTGTGGATGGGAAGGAGCGAAGCTCCTGACTGGGTTGGAAGGAAAGTCCACTGACCACCCCAGCCTCGCAATGACATGTCATTGGGCCAAAAGGGCTGGAAAGCTCGAGTGCCGCTGGTTAGAGAAAAAAAAACATCCATCCATCCATCCCTCCCTCCCTCCCTCCTTCCACCCACCCAAAACCCCACCCACCCACCCACCCATCTATCTATCTATCTATCTATCTATCTATCTATCTATCTATCTATCTATCTATCTATCTATCTATCTATCTATCTATCTATCTATCTATCTATCTATCTATCTATCTATCTATCTATCTATCTATCTATCTGTGTGTGTGTTTTTTTTAAGTAGTTTAACTTGCAAGATTCCCACTTTGAAGCCAAACAAGAAGTCTGCTCTCTGAATGTCAAGAACTAAAGGGCCGAAAACACGTGTCCGTCGGGAGGAAAACTTCTGACGACCAGAATCCCTCATATTACAGTGATCTCTATAGATCTATATAACTGTTGTCACTGTATTTCTTTTGCTTGAATCAAATACTAAACTCACTTTTCAAATCCCGATCTGAATGTGAGACAAAATCATTGCATCTCTTTTCATTGGTGTAATCAATTCTCGTTTAGGGCCCATTTTTATCTGCCAATAACGGCTCGGTTTCAATATCAGCAAAAGATCAGTTTTCTTTCACACTGTGGGAGGCCGTATTTAAAAAAAAATCCGGTGTAATGAAACATTGTTTTTTTACATTTGTTCATTTTGTTTACATCTGCTGCTAAAAGGAACGGGATTCTGGGAAAGTTAAAAACGTTGCTCCGAGCAGAGAAATATCTGATGCGGAATAATCTGTTTGTTTAAAAATATTCCCATAACGTTTCTTGCTTCGATAAGTCATTAGTGGTTCACTGCTCAAGATTTTAATATATGAAGTGGTTTTAAAAACACCTGCAAAACATGCTAGACTCGTTAAAATTACAAACTGCTAGTGTTTTATAAAAACCCGTACAGTTTCGGTATTTAGAATAAGACTTGCTGCTGCCTTATGCAACTCGTAAGAGGCTGCTCATTCGAGGTTGTTCATTCGAGGTTGTTCATTCGAGGTTGTTCATTGGGTTGGTAATCTCATCGTGTATCAAAATTGCTACAGAAACCACCGCTACAACAGCATATGGATACTTTGATTCAAGCTTCCTGTAATTATGAGGTGTAATTATGAGGTGTAATTATGAGGTGTAATTATGGTTTCATGCTCCATAACAGTGACAATGGAAAAGAAGTGTTTATAAACCAAGTTGGAGTAAAGGTAAATGAACTCTCATTGCAGATACTGCTGTTGAGGAGTTAAGAGAAATGGGAATTTTCTCCCCTACGACTCGGAATCAAAGCGATTACGTATTAGAAACGAAGACTCTTCCGTAGTCGTCAAAGGGTCTACAGGAACAGGAGCGTTCGGTCACTTGAAAAGCAATGCTTCTCGCTCGTGTCAGCTTTCCCGTGACGCAAAGGACACGTAGATTCTGACGCCACAAGAATGAAAGAGTTTTAAGCGACGGCACAGAATACCGTCACACGCACGTGTAAGAGGGAGGTGTTAAGTCTTCACTATACTACGTAGTATGTCTGGTGTGACCTCCACCAATGTTGAGCTATATGAACAGGGGAAGCCCTCTGGGGTTTCAAGTGAGCCCAAACACCTATCCCCAAATGCTGCAATGGTAGAGAGGGAAAACTCAAATTCCTAGGGCTCAAACCAACGATACTAGGTTCAGCTTGACAAGATGGGGTGACTGGTTTTTATTCTCACTGATTTTTTCTTTCTTAAGTCAAGACCAGAGTCAGGTACTCATGTACAGCTGGGAAGACTTGAGCGTAACACTACCAGGTGTCTAACCCGGAACCAAGTGAAAATATCGATGGTTTGGTCATGTCTGCAGAATGGGAGAAGATCGTCTAGCACGACAAATATGGGAAACCAAAAGCCAAGGATTCAGACCTCCATGACGATCCAGAGTTCGATGGGAGGACAACATTAGACAATCTTTGAAGGACCAAGGGCTAGATTGGAACCAGGCCAGGGAGAAGACAGCCGACAGGATAATAGATAATATGGCGCTCTCCCTGGCAAACCTCTACTTTCCAGGGTAGAAGAGGAACAACTAAGTCATTAAGTAACCTAGTGAATTTACCGAATTTACCGCAAGAAGCAAGCACGGAATTACTCTGACATTACCAATTTTAAATGTCAAACATTCGTTCAACTTTTCACTCCGCGCTGTGACGTTTGGCATGCTCTTACAAATATATCAAAGCTTGCTTGCTAGCTAGATTTGTATTGAAAGTTATAATTAATTATCGATCTATTGATCTGCAATTAGGATACGTATTTACTGTGATCGAAAAAGGTACTTCTCATGACAGTAGCAGACATCGATTATTCCGGCAAAATTGATGGCAGAGTGTGCAGATTCGTTCCTAGCCCATTTGTTGACTTTGGTTAATTTTATTAAAAGTAATACTGTAATTCATACAATGAATTGTCGTATCCCTCTGTAAACTCCACTGTAAAGTGCTGTATAAAGTGGTCATTCTGTAAAATGTCACTGTAAAGAAGTGTGGTGTATGGTGTGTTCTCTTTCTTCTGTAAAGCTCCACTATCAATCACTGTAGCATGTTGTTTGTGGTGCCACTACTGTATATGTCCATTGTAGTGTACAGAGTTGTTGAGATCAGGCATGCTCCAGTCTACCCAGCTGTAAATGGGTAACTCACCCTAGTCCTGAGTTAGGGAAGGCAAAGGCAGCTGTAAACAGTAGTTTCCCTCTAAGGCTCCAGGGGAAGCAGGCCCTAAACTTGGTCAATTCAACCGACGCAGGATGGTGTATATATGGAGTAGAAGTGTAGAGTGTGATTAACGCGAATGGTGTACTGTTCGTGTTCTGACCAATCTAAACACTCATTCACTTGTGTCTACAAGGCACCAATGCAGACTGCTGGAATCTTTGTTTACACAGTTTATTTAGACGCACACACTGGGACATAACGAGTAAATCATGGGTATTATGTTGACACATCAATTTGCAGGCATACATGGTAGATCCCATGTCATGACACATTCATAAATAATAGGTAGTACATCAATAGCTTCCAATGTCATGATACATAATGGCCGCATCCCCTATCTGACTAAGCGCGTCAGTGAAGGCGGATCGGTAAGTAACTAAAGTTGCTTTATGTTCACAGTTTATATCATATTATGAAACCACGATAAGGGGCTTCTATCAAAATTGAGATCTCCTTGCCACTGTCCGAATAATAAGATACATGCCCCGTTCTTTGGACAGTGATTCAAAAATATGATGACAGGAATGTAACATGGCCGCCTTCCTGAGTTGTCGCTCACTCACTCACAGGAGGGTATAGATAAGCCAAAGTTAATTTGAAATACATATGCATAATTTCTTAAAGTTCCTCCATACAGATCTACAGTAATCCAGTTACTTCACGTAGGCATAACTACTGTATGGAAGCCCGTCATCTTCGTCGATACCAACACGACCCTAGCGTTGCAAAGCACAAAAATTCCAGCTAGGTCTAACCGACAGGAGATCATCAAAAATAGGGTCTGGCATTACCTGGAGTCCGAATCATACATGGTACCGTACATTAGGAGAGTCCCTAACACAAACTCTAGTAGAGACACAATCTCCTACAGAAGAAAAACCACTTCATAAATCATTTTTACTGAAGAATGTACCAGCCCTGAAAAATGCGTAACCGCCATTGTAAACGGTACCTCGGAACTCATCACGACTTGTCAAGACAACTCATACTTCCGCTAGAGCGGCATAACAAGAATATAGTCCTGCCTACCCATCCAAAATATACAATATAGGACTGATTCTACTTGTACTAATAATATGTAATACATATGAATTCAGGCCATAAACATAATAAGCAAATTAATCTATTTTCTGGCCCTAACAAATAAGTACGGACATGATTGCCATATCCATGCGCGAATTCGATTAATATCAAGTGAACGATTACTCCTTATACCGTGGGCAAAGTGTAAATGTGGGAGAGTGAGCGCTGACCATTCATGAATTCTTCTAGCTTTACCACATGGTTTATCAGCTTTCCAGTGACAGCATTTTCATACACAAATGAATGAATGTCTATATCTTTTCCATATTATAATAGCCATATCGTATGTTTTTTGTAATATGTGCCGTCCAAAATATGCAACGCAACAGATTACCACACCCCTCGGGAAAAAAAAATGGTAACTTTTTTTGTTTTGAAATACATACTAGAGCAACATACAATAGGCTCACAACGCGCAAACACAAAACAATGCGCAGATGAATAGCAGCATAAAAGATTTTTCAATGACACTTAGAGAAAGTAGTTCTCTCCTAAGTAGAAATATTTTTTTCCAGAGAGGTGTCACACCAACGCATACTACAAATATTAGACAATGACACAAATTTCTACATTAGTATTTTATACATTAAATTTCATCTAAGTATATCTTAACACATGGATCATCATCAAAGACGAAAAAAATCAATTGAAAGATCAGCGCGTGACATTAAAACATCAATGAACCGCTAAGTAAGTGTTACAAATCACAAATATGAAATATTTGAATATGTG